>JAKSZT010054071.1:9250-25150 GCA_026826555.1 Tolypeutes matacus | reverse complement strand
GGGGGGGCTTAAAAAACAGAAATTTACTGTCTCACAGTCTAGAGGCTAAAAAAAAATCAAGGTGTTGTCAGAGCCATGCTTTTTCTGAAGACTGTACGGTTCTGGCAGGGGCTGACAATCCATGGTGTTCCTTGTTTATGGCATCACTCAGTCTCTACCTCTGTCACATGGCCACCTCTGTCTCCTAATGACGCCATCCAAATTTCCTCTCCTTATAAGGATGCCAATCATATTGCATTTGGACCCACCCTAAACAAGATTAACTTCACCTCATCTAAAAACACCTTCAAACATCCTATATCCAGAAAGGTTCACATTCCTGGGACTGGGGTTTAGGACTTGTGTGTATATATATATATTTTTAAAGATGCTTAGATTACATAAATGTTACACAAAAATTACAGGGATTCCCATGTTCCCCACTTCCCACACCTCCCATAACATCTCACATAAACATCTTTCATTAGTGTGGCACATCACCTGCAACGGATATACACATCCTGGGGCATTGTCACTAAGCAAGGACCATAGTTCACATTGTAGACCACACTCTCTCCCACATAGTACTGCATGTTATATGCTGATATAAAATGACCTATATCTGTCATTGTAATGTCACTCAGGATAAATCCCGAATCCTGAAAAAGCCCCTGTATTACAACTGCTTCTCCCTTCCCTGTCCCAAAGCAACCAGTGGCCACTGGCTCCACCTCACTGTTGTAATTTCTCCCATTGTTTGAGTCACAATAAGTCTACAACAGAATACCATTAAGTCCACTCTAGTCCATAGCTCTTCCCTCAATCCTCAGGAGTTTGGGATGATGATGTCCACTCTACCTCCAAATGAAAAGTCCCTGGAAAGAGAAACAAACCATTTGCCTGATAGTCTACAGCTGGCCTTGTGGAGATAGCAGAGGAGTTGACCCCAGAGAAAAGCAAGCCACAGAAAGAGAGAATCCCAGGAAGCTGGAATCCTCAAAGATTTCAGCAGCCATCTTTCTCCAACACATGGCAGTAGACTTTGGTGAGGGAAGTAATTTATGCCAGATGGCCTGGTAACTGTAAGCTTCTACTCCAAATAAATACCCTTCATAAAAGCCAACAGATTTCTGGTATTTTGCATGAGCACCCCCTTTGGCTGACTAATAAACCTACAAATGAAAGGTTCTTGTTCTCTTTTTCATTTCTTTTTTTAACAAACCAGTTTTATTTTTACATATTAATGAAGTATGAATACATACAAAGAGTATAATCAGTGATATGCAGTGTAATTAGATATTTGGACATTCATCTCCCCAATCATTCCCAGAGCACTTTCATTATTCCAAAAATAATATTAAACAAAAAATTCATCACATCTCAATCTCTCAATGCCTCACCTGCTGTACATAGCTGATATTCTTTTTACTTCTCTCGAGTACATTTGTATTTATAAAGTTTGTAAGTAATTGAAATGGTTTAAATATATCATGGTGTTTGTAACTAGTAGTACTATTATATTTGCATGATGGTGGTTGAAAGAGAAAGTCTAAGGTCATATATATTACTAGAAGAAAGCAAAAAACTGTAACATGGGACCATATAATACAGTAAAACCTCATGTGAAACACGAATATGGGGGATATTGCATATCTAATGTATTTTTAATTTGTTCTATTATATATTTCATTGCCATTAGATCTTTTATAGTTTATGTATGTTTACAATTTCTTCTGTATTCTCAACCTGTCTTCTTATATACTTTATCTCTTCTATCATTTTCTTAAATAGACAAATTTGCATAGACATATTTGATTCCAAATTGTGTCTGATGTATTTTTAGTTTGTTCCTTTGACTTGGCCATATCTTTTGCTAAGTGTAGCATGTCATTTTTTAAAGATGCCTTAGGCATCTGTTTATCTTGATGAGTTTACACTGTTGATCAGTTTCTCTCTCTTGCATATTGTTTTATGTTGTTTGTATAGCTGTTGTGTGATTTTCCCACGTTCCTATGGCTGGACCAAATCACACGTGGATTCCAAAATTCATGCTACATCTGCTTCCCTGGGATTCCTACCCAGTCCCTGAGGAATCACTTTTTATGCAGTTGGTAATTTCACCAGTTCAGTAATCTAATAAAATAGAAAATAAAATACATGTAAATGTGCAGATTAAAGTTCTGTGCTCTTTATTTAGGAAAAAGTCACCTCAGAGATGCTGCAAAAAAGACCCCTCATCAGCCTCATGAAGAGGAAGCTATTTGCTCACTTGGAGGCTGCCCAAGTGAATTTATCTTTGTTATGAAAATTGTTAGTATTCCTTTATGTTGTAATAGGAAACAAGCATGGACTCTGAAACCACATTGTTTTCAGCCTTTACTAATCTATGCCATAGTTCTTTGTACCCATATCTATAATTTAGAAGAAAACTGAACGAATTATTCTGATGAAAAAATGTAGTAAGGATTTTACACTTTATTTGAAGTAAATTAACTAAGTCCACCAATTATTTCACAATGCGGGAAGCCCAGTATGAGGGCATATGGAAAGAATCCTATTTGTGGGCCTATGCAAAGTGAGAAGATTCCCCCTTCAGAAACAGAATGAGCTTAATAAGTTTAGGGTCATGAAATTTCCTTTGGTCTTCTGGAGAAGAGGAATTGCCTGCGCAAGGACTTATTAAACTGTCTCCTCTTTCCTCTACCTTCTATCACTTTCAACCAGGAGATTGTCCTGGGTCCCAGAGACAGAAGAATTTTCAGCATTGGGACTCATTAAACTGTCTGTTCCTTCTTCTTACCTCTATTTCTATAAGCCAATTAACAGGTTTCTTGCATGCTCCATAACTCCTGGTAGATCCTGTCTTATGTAACAGGAGGAGAAAAAAGTGAAAAATGTCTCTTTTTTGGTTGAAAATTTGAGTTAAATTGAAGATTTTGTGTAATTTATCAGGCTTTTTTTAAGTTAGGGCATTAAAAAGAATTTATTAGGAAATGGGGGAAAATAACTGAGCTTGTTGAAAAATGGGAGAGAAGGACAGAAATACACACTGATATTTGATGTGGGCTCCTCTAGGCAGAGAGAGCAAAATTGGGCTTGTGTGGTTACTTTTTAAGCTATTAATTATTTGTCCCCTTGCTATTGCTAAGAGCAGGGGCTCCAGCTGTTATTGGTTACCCCACCAATGGTGGGGGTCAATGAGGTATCGACATTTTTTATGTAAGAAATCAGTTTGATGATTTTATTTTCCTGAAATTATTAGGTTGTTTGATGCAACCAAGTTATCAAATTATTTTTTCTTTGTTGTCTTCTTAAAGTCCATATGAGAATTTTACTTACAGTTACATATGTAAAAATTACTAAATAAAATTATAGATATTACCAGTTTGAATTTACCCATCAAGATTTTGAAACTAAAGTATTAATTTATGTATACTAACACCTCTCTTCCAAATCCAGGCAAAATTAAAAATTGCATAATCTTTATATCAGTCTGTGATAATAGATTGATATATAATTTTGTATAACCTACTGTGAGAAAGACCTTCAGGTGCCATTTAAGCCCTAATTCCACTGATCCTGTAGTAGGAAAATACAGAAATGAGAAAATGCTGCTCTTTAGCTTTGAATTGGGAAAGGTTAGACTAGTTTGGCTTGTAACTACATTAAAGTGCTAATTGAAAAAAGTAAAATCAGGAAGGAATAAATATTTAGAGAAAGCAGTGATTAAATTTGTATTTTGGCTAAAAGAATATTATTAGGACATTTCTTAATAAGAAACAAAATCAGTTTTCCTCATTTTCATTCAAAGGAGGATGAGAAGAATACAGCCATAAAAAAAGCACAGAATGACTGAATTCCTTTTGCAGTTTGGCATACTTTATAAATTCCAAATATAGTTTTTGGATTATGTTTGTAACCTGGTCTGTCAGAGGTATCAATATTTTGTTATTAATATATATTTTTTTATTTTTAAAAAGATACTTAGATTACATAAATGTTACACACAGAAAAAAATAGGGATTCCCATATGCCACACTCCCCACATGCTCCCACATAAACATCCTTCATTAGTGTGGCACATTCATTGCAATTGATAAACACATCTTGAGACTTTGCCATTAAGCATGGACCACAGTTCACATTGTAGTCTACACTCTCTCCCACAGTTCTGCATGCTATGTGATGATATAAAATGGCCTATTTCTGTTGTTGCAATGTCATTCAGGATGATTCCCAAGTCCCAAAATAGTCCCTATATTACAACTGTTTTTCCCTCTCCCTCCCCCCAGAGCCTCCAGTGGTCACTGGCTCCACACCATGTTGTAATTTCTTCTACTGCTAGAATCACATTATGTCTACAGTAGAATACCAGTAAGTTCACTCTAGTTCATACCTTATATGTATGCCCAGATGGAATTCCTCCCATGTATTCTGCATCACTGACACCCCACACCAATGATCCTCCCGTGTCCCAGTTGTAACCCTTCTGTGATCCAAATCTTTTTCAAAAATGAAGCCATTAAAATAGCCAAATACAATTAATAAGAAAATAAAATAAAAATGATAACTTTAAGTATAATAAATAAAATACATAAACATTAAAAAACTAAAATTAAAAAATGAAAGATTGGAATATGAAAAAATAATGAAAATATATTTAAATTTTTTTGACATTTTGCCTCTCATCACTGTAATATCTAGTGTTCTGTCTGTACAGTGGCATTTTCTTCCATTTATTCCCCAGTCTCTTACTTTTTTTCATTTTGTTTTCCAGGAAGTTTTAGGTCACAGTAAAGTCACATACAGAATACAGAGGACGTTCATATACCCAATATCCTTCCTTTCCCCTAATTCCTGTATTAATACCTTTTAATATGTGGATGGTAGCTTTGTTATAACTGATATACAAATACTGAAACATAGCACTAAACTTGGTCAATGGTTTACATTATGTTTTACATTTTAGACCATATACTTTTATAAATTTTCATGATATTTAACATGGCCTGTGTTATCTTTGTAAGGTCATGTAGAATATTTCCACTGCCCACTAAATACCCCCTGTTCCATCTATTCTTTTCCTCCCTCCCCCTCCCTTTGGGGCCCATGGCAACCCCCTGGCTTCACTTCTTGGATGGCAAGATTCATAGTTAGAACAACAACACTGAGCAAGAACACTGAGGTCTTGACACACTGGTTTTTCCTCCCCTTTAGAAAACACCCATGCTCTCAAGGGACTCCAACCTCTCTAATTGTGAACAAATTGGCCCTTCTGAGGATAAGAGTCTAATTTCCTTCCACTCATTATGTGGTTCTCCGACCACATATACAACACATTATGATAAAATGATCACTCACACAGTCCCTATTAGCCTGCTCCAGGTGCACCCTATCCTGAATGCCCCCCATCCAACACCCTAAAACAATAATCCTTCCTTGTCATATTGCCATAAGAGCATTTCCCAAATTTGTACTTTCAAACATATACTTGCAAATCCCCTGTGGTCACATTGTCCCTCTCTGCACCCTCCCCCAAATTCCCTGGACTTGCCAACCCACCTTCCCCAATCTACCCACCTCTCAAGGCTGCACCACCCAACCCAATAATATCACTACCCTCCTGTCATATCCCTTCATAGATTATGTCCATATGGGTGTTGACTCACACCCTTCTTCTCCTGTTTTATTTCCTGTAAACTTATCTTCCAGACAATAGTCTCTGAGTATGATCAATTTGCTTAATTCATATCAGTGAGGTCATGTACTTTTAATTCTTCAATACCTGGCTTGCTCTTCTCAAAATAAAGTCCTCAAGATTCACCCATGTTATCCCATGGGTTAGCAATGTATTCCTTCTTATAGCTGAGTAATATTCCATTGTATGTATGAATCACTTTTAATTGATTAAATTATGATTAAGACTTTGATTGGGTTATGGCATTATGGCATTGAGTTCCCACACACCATGGAGGATAGACATGGCAAAATACAGAGTTGGGGATTTTGAGCTGGAGCCTGGGAAATAAGCTCAGAGATGAGCAAGCAGCTGAGCCCAGATACAGTTGATCCCAAGGGAGAAAGACAGAGCTGATTGACTGATAGTCTACCACTTGCCTTGTGGAGAGACCAAGGCAGTTCAGCCTGGAAAGAAACAAGCCATGGGAATAGAGGAACCCAGGAAGGCTGAACTCTTGGCAGAATCAGCAGCCATTTTTCTCCAATATGTAGCAAGAGACTTTGGTGAGGGATATAACTTATGCTTTATGGCCTGGTAACTGTGGGCTTCCACTGCCAATAAATATCCTTTATAAAAGGAAGCTGATTTCTGGTATTTTGCATCAGCACCCCTATGGTTAACTAATAAATTTACTACTGTGATTTTTGCATATAAATCCCTTATTTTACACATTAATGATCTATGCAGAATTAGAAACCCCCTGGGGTAACAAGATCCTTAAAGATTCAAGTCTTTTCTGCTCTGTCTCCAAGGCTTCTATGCTTCCAATGTCATCTCTGAATTATCCTTCTATTTAAGAAATTTGGTTCATTTATTGTTAGTAGAAAGGGGTAAATTCAGGATGGATTCTGTTATTATGACTCTCCCATGGATGACTCTCTCCCCTAATTTATCACATTGGATAGACTTACTCCAAATACAACAGCCCAGAGCTGAATGTACATTGGGCAGAAAAGTAAGTGAACAAATGACAGATAGGGATCATAGAGCTCAGTGATTTTCTGGTGCTAGACCAGCTTTTCATTTTTTTTATAATCAGAGCTTAATTTCTTTGCCTCTATAGTTATTATACCAGGCAATATGCTGCCAAAAATAGTGATTAAGTGTATACATTTTTTTATTTTCTCCTGACAATATTTCATTTTTAATATTGTGTCATAGGTTGGTGTATTAGTCAGGGTTCTCTAGAGAAACAGAATCAACAGGAGATATCTGTAAATAGTATAAGATTTTATAAAATTATCTTACATGACCATGAGGACACACAAATCCAAATTCCACAGGCAGGCAGCAAACCAGGGATTCCGATGAATTTCCTTGATGAGTTCCCAGGAGACTTGGCTTTCCTAAGTTAAGGTGGAAAATTCTCTCTGAATGCTGAAATCACTTCCCCTTTTAAGGAATTTAACTGATTGGATAAAACATCACTCATTACTGACAGCAATCTCCTTGGTTGATTGTAGATGTAATCAGCTGTCTAGGAAATAAACTTACTGGTGACTAAAGTCCATGAATCTCCTTGTATTACAATTATCCCAGTGCTTGTTTGACCAAACAACTGGATACATTTACTTGGCTGAGATGACACATGTGCTTAACCCTCACAGTCTTCCCCTTGTTAACTTGGCAACCATACACATCAGCTTAAACTATACTTAGTCTCTAAATACAAACAATAGCAGGCATGCATGTATGTGTTTCCATCTAACAATATTCAACTGCCCTGGTTACAATCAGAAACACATTAATTCCTTACCAAATAGTGTGCAAGTCCTTGGGTAAGATTCAGTCTTAAACTTCACATACTTTAACCCAAATTCTGTACAAGTCAGCTAAAGGAATGCTGATGCAAAATACCAGAAATCTGTTGGTTTTTAGAAGGGGTATTTATCTAGGGTAGAAACTTACAGTGACAATACCCTAAAGAGTCAAACTCAAAGTTACTTCTTCACCCAAAGTCTGTTGCCATGTGCTGAAGCAAGATGGTGGGAAATCTATGAGAGGATTCAGACTTTGTCTCCCTCTTAAAGTCCATAGGCCCAGGTTCTTCCAATCTCAGCTGTAGGCTTGAAGACTCATTTCTTTCCAGGTCATCTCAGCTGCTATTTTTTTTTTAATTAATTAATTTATTTTTTTAAACAAATCTATTTTATTAACCATTTTACAGGCCTCAGCTGCTCTTTTCCCTTCACAATGTAGCTGTAAACTGTCAGGTGATTGGATTTTCTCTCCCCAGGGCCTCAGCATCAAACCAAGTTCTCCACTCTGCTGTGTATTTTTCTGTGTATCTACTTCCATGTTCTTCATTGAGTGTCCATTTATATATCCCTCTAATGGGGCAGGGACTTAACGCTGCATGCTCTAATTATGTGGTCAAATCAAAGCCCTAATCTTGATTTAATCAAGTAAATGTAAATCCTTTGAATTTCAGTCAATTCAAGAGTATCATGCCCAAAGGAACAAACCAGTTTATAAACATAATCAATATCTCTTTTCAGAATTTACAAATAATATCAAACTGCCACAGTTTTTAAGTAGAAACAACTCCTTGAATCCTCTAGATAACAGATATGGTAGAGAATAAGAAAGCATCATCCCTGTTCTTAGGGAATTTAATATAATGATGTCATGGTACGTCTGGATATAAGCACCTGCCATGTATTAATCAATTTAAAGCAATTTGGATTTCAAAGACACACAAAATATAATGAATAAAAATTATCTCTATTGGTAATTCAAAATGGAAGTGATCAAAGAAAATATCCTATGGGAAATAAAGTCTTCACTGAACTTGAAATAAGATGAGAGGCAAGTACATACAAAACCATATAAAATAGGATGTGTAACCATACTAATAAACCATAGGGAAAAGGAAATTTTTATCTGTGGAAAGTGCCCTGCAGAAAATAAATTTTGAACTAAATTTGAGATAAACTGATAGGGAAGGATATTGAGAGAGAATGCAGGGGGTCATTCCAGGAGGTAGGAAATGAAAGGAAAAAGAACACAAAGGCGGATATTAGAAAGTCTTTCTATTATCAAAATATCAGAAGATCATGGGATTTTCATTTAAAAAAAATATTTCCTTAAGATTTTTCAAGATAATTTTATATCCTAAAACTATTGTAAATTTTAAGAAAAGTCTTTCTATTGTAATGATTGTCAGTTTATTCTGTTTATTTTTTCCCCAAAATATATTTATTTTAAATTTTGGGGAATTTTTTTTTCTATAATGTTGTTTTATTCTTTGTTTCAATGTGTTTCCCACACGAGGATTTTAAAATTATCTCTCCAATTGTGCCTTACATGATATACATTTCATAGTAGAATAACAGAAGTATATATTTTAAAGAGGATGTCTATTATATAAAATAAATACAATATATATACTTATAGGTAGTGACTAAGCTATTTATTTATACATGTATGTATATCTGTATGGATCGACATGTCTATTTATATATAAACATGTTCATTAGAAATTTCAAATCAAGTATCATTACTATGGAAAGAGTAAAGATGGTTGAGAATTATCCTTTTTTCTTTCTCCTATTCCCCATTCTCCTGAAGTATAGAAGAGATGGGCACTTCCGATGACATAAAATGAGAAAATTTCATGCTTTTGGGTATTTCTGACTATCCCCAGCTGGAGATGCTCCTCTTTGGAGACATCTTGACCGCATATATCTCGACTCTTTTGTGAAACAATATGATCACTCTGGTGTCCATGTTGTACCCCCACCTCCACAATCCCATATACTTTTTCCTCACCCCCATTCTTTTTCATTTTGGATATCAGTCTTATCAGCAGCTACATTCTTCAGCTGCCCTATAATCTTAATAATCTTAGTGGCTGTGGGAGGACCATGAGATACAATGGCTGCACCATGCAGCACTTTCTATTCCTAAGTCTTGATGGCATGTATGACTGATTCATGCTGTTCATGTTTCTAATCAGTTTGTTGCAGTCTGTAAGCCCCTAGAGTATTGATTACTATACATTGACCATTCTGCCTTGGATTAGTGTCCCTTTTTTGGGATTGTGGGGTAGCTAATTTTCACTATGTCTCCAATAACCCTGTAGTTATACCCCAGGTATCACAAGGTAGACCACTTCCAGTGTGAGATTCCAGCCCTAATCTGTATGGCCTGCATCAATACAGCTGCCAGTGAAGTCTTGTCATTATTCTGGTAGGGGGCAATGTATTATCACCCTTGGTTTAATCCTGGTCACCTACAACTACATTGTGAAGGTTGTATTAAGTATTCTATCAACCACAGCCAGGTGCAATGTCTTTAACACATGTGGCTCCCATCTCAGTGTGGTGTCCCTCTCTTAGGAAACCTCATCTACAAGTATATGAAACCAGGATCGAGCTCCTCCAAGGACCAGGACAAGTTCCTCACTCTTTTGTACAAGATTGTCACCTGGCTCCAGAATGCCCTGATCCATAACTTCAGAAGCATAGAGTAAAAGGAAGCAGCATTGAAAAAGCTAGTCTTGGGGAATCTAAGTTTCAGAAAGAAATGATGATACGTGCAATGTTAGGTATTCTTGCTTATACTAAAACTTGTGATATTTAGTCAATTTCTTACATCACCAGCATCTGTCACAGATTGGACTAGAACATATTGCAAGCTTTATGGCTCATCTTTAATATTCCCTTGTGCAAGTCTTGCAAGAGTGCCTAATTTCTGATATTCAAAAATGATCATTCTAAAAGTAAGAACTACTGACCAGAACCATTGCAGAAAGTTATTCTAGATGGTTTGCAATTTGTTCTAAAAAGCCAGTAATCCCTTCAAAGTAATCATATTACTATAGGCCTAGGTTTACAGAGAGAAAGGGAGGGAGGAAGATATATTTCTTAAATACCATTTTGAACCAACATAAAAAAGAAAAGAAGTCTTGGAAATATTTGAATGTGCTCCTTAATTAAAAACTGAATTATCATATACAACATCATCATATATAATGACTTTTCTGTGCAAAACACTAGCACTCAACAATATCTTATTTAAAATATCTTATTAATATGTAATATATACTTTACAAAATCTTATTCTAAGAAGGTGTTGGCAAACAATAGGCATTTATTTTAAAAATACAGCTTCTATTAAAGCAAAAATTAACTTTACATTCCACAATGTCAGCATTCCTCATATGTGTGAAAGGTCCTCCATTCATCTATACTGATTCTAACATAGAAGATAAAAATTAATAATTATGTTTTTTACTCAGAAAATAGGACATAAGCCTAATAAAACTCTATTCAATAGAAAATACAAAGAAACCTCACAAATTGGAGGACACTAATGATGCATGATAACTAAATTCAGTGTGGAATATTGGATTTAATCTTGCAACAGAAAGAGACATGGATGGAAAACCTATTGAAATGTAACAAGATTGTAGTGTGGTAAATAGTATAATTCCAAAATTAATTTCTTGGTTTATTATGGTTATATACCAGCAGGGACTGTGGTTAGGTGAATAAGATTTGTAGAGTACGGGATTTTAAAAGGCACTCAATCTCAGGGTCATTTAAGTGAGTTTTGGCACATCAGAATGGGTGTCTCCTTAAAATTTGCCCTTGGATGCCTCATTTGCTTCATCCGAGTAACTAGTCTGGATCAAGGTTTAAAAAAAAAAAGAGCAAAAAAAGTGAATTATGAATTCCTATTTTTTATCTTACTTTATTTGTACTATAACAAAAAGTGCCCTTGGCAAAGTATGAACTTTATTTTTTCTCATATATTCGTATATTCATCCATCCATCCATCCATCCATCCATTCATTTATTCGAGAGTTATTGAATGACTTTTCTGTTTCAGCCTCTGTTCTAGGCACTGGGATTAAAGTGATGACATAAATTGACAAGGTCTCTGAATTTGAAACATTAACCTTTAATATGTGGGCTGGTGTAGGTAAATAGCAAAGAAAGAATAATGCTAAAATGTAGTGATGTATGCTATAAATAAAATATGTTTGGAAAATAATCATGGTTTGTAGAAAGCATTAGATAGGATTGAGATGCTAGAAAATATTTCTGATGAAGTAACATTTCAGCTACAACTGGATATGTAAAATGAGTCTATCTGGAAGAAATTTCAGAAACCATTTCAGCAGAAGGTGTCTCAAGTTCCAACTTTGCCGGGTAAGAGTGCACTTGACATGCTTTAAGATCAGAAAAAAATGGTCATTGGATATGAAGTGAAGTGGTCAAGGTAGAAGATATTTAGAGATACTATCAGAGAGGGAAGAAAGGGCAAGAGCAAGAAAGGTATTGTAGGTGAATTTTAAATGCAAATTCAGGATATTTAGAGTAACAAATAATCTGACATAATTCTGCATGTCCACTCCATCTCCTGTGCACAGAATGGATTATAGGAGGCAAGGTTGGGAGTAAAAGTTAGTAATGCAGGAATCAGGTGGTTATTTTCCTAGGACATTAGCAGAGGAGAAAGAAAATTATGTGTGTGTGTGTGTATGTATATATAGTATATATATATATACATATGTCATATACATGTATATTTATATATATATATATATATAAATCTGTCATTTAATCTAGAGATAAAGACAAGAGCATTTTCTAATGTAATTTTTGTGAGGAAGAAAGATTAAGAATCAATGATCTTTCTTGCACTTGTGCTTTGAGCAATTGGGTGGTAATTGGAAACTTTGCTGGGTTGGATAGACTGGAGGAGAAGCAGTGAAATAGAGATTTAAAAGTTTGGACAAGAAAATTTTGAGATAAATCATAAATTGACAAGTGGGTATGTGAGAGTCATTTCGATCTATGAGTGAAGGTCTCATTAGATAAAGGCAATGTTGGAGATAAAAATTTGAAATTTATGACATTTAGGTGTAATTTGACAATAACAAAGAATCAAAAAGCAATATATGATATAGGAAGAATAATTAAAATATTTGCAAATAGAGACTGGTAAATACTAAAATATTGATGAATAGAATATAATAGCAAATATAGAACTATTCCTGTTTATATAAAAATAATTTCTAATTTAAAATCAGCAATGCAAAGTAGTCTGTAAAAGGTCAATTTTTAATTTATGGAAAGGGGGAAATTTTAACCCTTTTAAATAAAATATTAAACTTTGAGGAGAGTTCTGGGAAGTTAGCATTGGTGTAAGAATGAAGGGTTCAACTCTTTCACAAGAGCAGTAAAAAAAATGGCCAAAAACTTGTGAGTGTTCTGTTTTGGGAATCAGCATACAAGGAGAGTATTGTGCAACTCCCAAGAGGGTGAGGGACAGAGGGATGAAGAGCCTGAAACAAAGAACATGAACTACCAAACACTGGGGATGGCAGGGAAGGGCTCCTAACCCCCACCTTCAAGACATTAATCCTGGCTAAATCCCCTGACTCACTGTAGCTGACTGAGAGGGGAACAGATGTCTTCCTCTGTATCAGCTGTTTAAAGGCAAGAGGGAAGTTGAGACAGAGGGCTTCTCTTCAGTGAATCTGTCCAGCAGAGGCCTCTTTGAAACTTGGCTCTGGCTAGACTGGAAACACTGGAAAGCAGATGTTGAAAGAAACACCTCCATGGAAAGGTTTACCAATAAGCACCATTTGCTGGCCAGGCAATTGCATGGAGAAAAACTAATTTTACATCTCTCTTTATCTACTGGGGAGAAAATCTGAAATGCATTAGTGAGACCCTGGATTGATTTTGATAACTAAACCTGGGCAATTTTAAAGATTTTGAAAAAGTTGAACCAAAAATCAAAGAAATGCTGTGAAAAATTGAAACTAAGCAAGAGAGAGAACTTGACCATCAGAGTAAATGCAAGAGCATATTCATATTCCTAGGCATCACCAAAAAAATAACAAGCCAAACCAGGAAACAGGAAGAGATGACAAGATCAAAGGAAAAAAATAAATATCCTGATGAGATACTGGATTAAAGACAACTAATCAATTATAAACACCCAAGTTTCCTAAATCATTTCAATGGATTGAAGGAAAGTATGACTAAAGAGATAAAGGATAATAAGAACATATTTGGTGTACACAAAGAATAATTTGCAATCCTGCAAGGAAAAGTAAGAGATCTTTTAGGAATGAAAAACACTATGGATGAGATTAAAAATACATAAGTGCATAAATGAATTGCATAAAGACAGAATTAGTGATTTTGAGGGAAAAACATCTGAACTGGAAAGAACAGGAGAACAGAAAGAGAATTGATTGGAAAAAAATGGAACAGGGTCTCACGGAATTGGATGACAACAGGAAATTCACAAGCTTATGTATTAAGGGTGTCCCAGAAGAAGAGAATGGAAAATGGGCAGAAAGAAAATTTGAGAATAGAATGACTGAAAAATTCTCAAGCCTTATGAAAGACATAAATATCAATATCTGAGGTCATTGCACCCAAACAGAATATATCTGAATAGACCTACTCTCAGACATCTACTATTTAGAATGATAAATATCAGAGATAGAAAGGATTCTGAAAGCAGAAAAAGAAAATGAAAGCATCACTTGCAAAGGAAACTCAGCAGGATTAAGCGATGACCTCTCCTCAGAACCATGGAGGCAAAGAGAATGTGGTATGATGTATTTAAGGTATGGAAGAGCAAAAATGCCACCTAGAAACTCTGTATCTGGAAAAACTGTCCTTCAAAAATGAAGACAAGTTTAATTTATACACAGACTCATGAAAATAGAAAGTATATTACCAAAAGACCAAAACCCCTAGATAAATTAAAGGTAGTGCTGCAAATTGAAAGGGGAAAAAATCAAACATGACAGATTTGGAGAAGAGTAAAAAAATGAAGATTATTAGGTAATTTAAAAGGTAAGATGACAGACAATAGTATAATATGACAACAGAAAACCAAAGGACATAGTGGACAAAATAATACCCTTACAGTAATAACATCAAATGTTAATGGCTTGAACTCCCCAATCAAAAGTCATAGACTGCAGAATGGGTTAAATAAAATATGAGTCATCAATATGCTGTCTACAAGAGATTCACCTCTGATATAAGGACACAACTTGATTGAAAGTGAAAGTTTGGAAAAAAGATACTCCACACAAATAGAAACCAAAAAAGAGCTGGAGTAGCAAAACTAATATTGGGCAAAGTAAATTTTTAATTGAAAACTGTTAAAAGCAATGAAGAAAGCCATTATACATTATAAAAATGGCAACTGACCAAGAAGAAATAACTATAATAAATAGTTATTCACCTAATGTGGGTGCCCCAAGAACTATGAGGCACACACTGGCAAAATGAAGAGAGAAATACATATCTCTACAATAATAGTTGGAGAGTTCAATACATCATTCTCAGTACTGGATAAAATATCTAGGCAGAGGATAAGTAAAGACACAGAAAACTTGAATAATGTGATTAATGTACCAGAACTAACAGACATTTATATAGTATTACACCTCAAAACAGCTGGATTTATATTCTTTTTAAGCACTCATGGATCTTTCTCCAGGATTGACCATATTTTGGGTCACAGACAGATCTTAATAATTTAAAAACATTGAAATTATACAAAACACTTTTTTTCTGATCATAACACAATGAAGCTAGAAATCAATAATGGATGGAAAAGAGAAAATGCATAAATTTATGGAGATTAAATAACAACCTCTTAAATAATCAGAGGGTCATAGAAGAAATTGCAGGAGAATTCAGTAAATATCTTGAGAAAAATGAAAATGAGGACATAACATTCCAAAGCTTATAGAAAACCACAAAGGCAATGCTGGTAGGGAATTTTATAGCCCTCCATACTTACATTTAAAAAGATGAAAGAGGTAAGAGTAGGTGTAACAGGGGTATTTTCAGGGTATTGGAATTGTCCTGCATGACATTTCAATAATGGATACAGACCATTGAACATTTCACCTTAACCTATAAAATTGTGTGGGGCAGAGTGTAAAATACAATATAAACTATATGCCACAGTTAATAGCAATGCTTCAATATGTATTAATCAATTTTAACAAATGTACCACACTAATGAAAGATGTTTTTAATGGGGTAAAGTGTGGGAAGGGGAGGGGTTGGGGGAACCCATCTATTCAAGCTAAAGCTTCTTTAAAAATTAAAATTATATGAACTTACACATCCTGGAGCCTTATCCCAGTGGGTTCCGTGTAATATTTTGGGTAATCTAAGCACCTC
>JAKSZT010054070.1:174442-184637 GCA_026826555.1 Tolypeutes matacus | reverse complement strand
TCCTTCATCCTGACTCACCATGTTCTTTAGGGATTATCTGCCTTTCTCTCTGTCCACAGCACATGCTTTAAAGATGCCTAACTCCACTATGGTGACTGAATTTCTGCTTACAAGATTTTCTGATGTGTGGGAGTACAGAGTCTTGCATGCGATGCTATTCCTTTTGATGTATTTGGCAACCCTGACTGGCAACTTTCTCATTGTTGCAGTAACCACCCTTGACAAGAAACTTCACACCCCCATGTTCTTCTTCCTTAGGAATCTGTCCATTTTGGACATGTGCTACATTTCTGTTACAATACCCAAAGGATGTGTCATTTTCCTGATTGACAACAGAGTAATATCCATGGCAGGATGTGCAGCTCAGATCTTCTTTGTGTTTTGTTTTGCTTTTATAGAGCTGCTGTTGCTCACCATCATGGCCCGTGACCGCTATGTGGCCATCTGCCAGCCCCTCCACTACCCTGTGATCATGAACCCTGGGTTCTGTGTCCAGGCGACACTGGCCACCCTACTCGGTGGTGTGGTCTATGCAGGATTCCACACTGGCAATGCATTCTTGTTGTCCTTCTGTCAGTCCAACGTGGTCCATCAGTTCTTCTGTGAAATCCCCTCTCTGCTGAAGCTCTCCTGCTCTGACACCTTAAGTAATGAAATTTTAATTTTTATCTCTTCAGTAGTCATTGATGGTGGCTGCTTTGCATTCATCACCATGTCTTATATTCGCATACTTTCTACAGTGGTCAAGTTTCCAAACAGAGAACGAGGAAAGGCATTTTCCACCTGTATCCCTCATATCATAGTCGTAACCATCTTTGTTAGTTCAGGTGTTGCTGCGTATGTGAAGCCAACCTCCAACTCACCCACAATTCAGAACATGATCCTCTCTGTGTTCTATTCTATAGTGCCTCCTTTATTGAATCCTATTATCTATAGTATTAGAAACAAACAAATAAAACAGGCTATAAGGAGGATGATGAGAAAAAAGCTTTATTCAGAGAAGTAATAGGATAATTATTTTAAGACATTTCCATGTTGATGAGGAGATTTGCAAATTGCTTCAAAATTAACATTATTACCATAGTCAATTTTGTGGTCCCTAACAAAGTTCCTAAGGGATAGTTATATTATGTGACAGCATAGAATCAATATAAACATATTTCATCTTGAGGTTTCTCTTCCAAAAATTACATGTATGCATATGTCTGGAACATCACTGCTTAAGGCTCTTTGCTAAAACCATTATACTAAATAGTATACTTCCAATTATCTCTTTGAAATCTAGAGAATCCTAGAAAAGAAAACCTGTATATTAACATTGCCCTGCTCTATTTGGGCCACTATAAAACAGATAATAATTTATTTATTAATAAATTTAAAATGACCCTAAAATGTAAGTGAGGAATTTTATCTTAATAAATTTGAAGCATGTGATGACAGTATACTTGATAAGACAGAGCAATGATATTTTGTCTTGCTTTTCATAATATGGAATAATATATTTTCAATAAACATATTTTGAACAATCCAAAAAACATTATTTACAAAGAGTTTTTCAGTATGTTAAGAAAATTTGAGACTAAGATTATTTATTAGTGGGTATTCAATTCCTTATGACAAGAATACAAAAATAAGATAAATTTATTTCTATTTTTATTAGAAAACTTCTGTTACTTTGTTTCACTTTATTAAGAAAATAATAGATGGAAATATGGATTTCAGTAGAGTTTCCTATAAGTTTCTCATATATGAGGACCCATAATCCTTAGAATAATGGCGGCTCTGCATATTAATCTCTATTGGATGAAAAAATAATTAGCTGTATGGAATAAATATATCCAAAACTTGCACAATATTTCAAGTTGCTGTAATTGATTTCTTGATCTGTTTATTGGGAACACTGTTATACTAATTAAAGGCAGCACTATCACTACTCATAATTCTAAGATTGTAATTATCAAGTTGTGTTGCTATGATATTATATTTGATGCAAACATTGTTGTGTGCAATTATTTTATTGCAGAGAATTTGAAGTAAAATGATACCATACCCCACATATATGAATATGTAGCAATAATGTACAAACATTAATATGATTTAAAATAATAGCAGCAAAATAAATTTTAATACAAGTTCTTATATATTTTCTGTAAAAACAATTTTTACCCTAAGCAATTTATACCCCGGTTTTGCACCATCTCACTTGGAGGCCAACTCCCTTCTTACCTTTACAATTGATAATCTCATTTTGAAAGATTCATTGAATAAGATGGCATGACAATTTTTTACACAAAAAGACATATTATGACAATAGGAAAAGCAAAAATTATGAAAACAAAATTGAGAAATACAAAAAGGAAACCATATTCAAATAATTTAAAAGGTGGCTCATAAAAACTAATAAAATAATCAGATAAAAATGAAGAATTCATATCCTGTTTGAACAGCACAATTTACCAAGTTGTCCTGGTTGATGCTTGTAAAGCACTATACCACAAAAGAATAAACTATGCATTATTTTCAAATGCACATTGAACATACTGGGCTATAAGTAAAGTTTCCAAAATATACTAAATACTGAATGCATATAGAATATTATCATTGACTTCAGAAATTATAGGGAAATGGAGGGATCAAAATATCTTACTCTAATTTTTCAGATGTCTATTTCTCTTTGTAATTCTATCGGTTTGCTTTACGTATTTAGAAAATGTGCTATTTGCTCTATAAGAGATTTGGACTTTTAGGTTATCTGGTTTGACTGACTCATTACTAATAGCTGTGGAATGACCTTCTTTATCCCTGAAAAGAGTCTTTGCTCTGAAGTCTACTTTATATTAGTGTTAACATGCACATTTTTATTGATCTTTTATATTTTAATATATATGTGTTTTTATGTCAAAAGTGCATTTTTGAAGGTATCATAAATTTGGGTCTGCTTTTACTCTTATGAGACAATCTCTGCCTTTTAATTGTTGTGTTTGGCTATTTAATTAGTTGTAATTATTAGTATATTTATGTTGAATTGTATCATATTGCTACTTGTTTGGTCCCATTTGTTCCTTGTTCCCTCTTTCCCCTACTAGGCCTTCTTTTATATTGATTAAGTATATATACCCTGTTGGTTTGCTAGCTATAATTCTTTGTTATCAAATGTTGGTTTTCACTTTACTGTAAGTGTACAGGTATAATACATCATAATTTATTTCATTTGATATATACAACTTCAGGAATCATATTAGAATAATCCAAGAGCATATTTTGGATAGTAATATATTTGTTATCCATTTCACTAACAATTATGTTATAAACCCCAGAATACATAGTTATTATTTCTGTGCAAACATTCGATTATCTTTTACAGAATTTTTAATGATAAAAAAAATCTTATGCAATTATACATCTATTTATTATTTGTGGTGAATATTAATATTTTCAACCCATATCATCATGCTTCTCCATAAAGGTCTCCTTTAACATTTTTTTGTAATGCGGGTCTGGTGGTGAAGAATGCTTTCAGCTTTTGTATGTCTGCAGAAACTTTTATTTTATCTTCATTTTTGAGAGTTAAATTTTCTGAAAATAATTACCTTTGATTTATTTAGTTAAGGAAGTTGCAGGTTTACATAAATATCATGTAAAAGAAAGTTCCTGGATAGCCCCCTATGGTTGACATTTTGCAATACTACGTCTTTGTTAAAATCAATATAAAAACATTAAAATTGTACTATTAACTATAGTCTGTAATTTTTATTAGGTATATTTTCCCATATACCACCTTATTATTAACAACTTTGACAGGGTAGATAATTTTTTTAGTTTTAGTTTCCTAAAGTAGAATTTGTAGCCTGAAACTTAAGCTCAGTGGAGTATGTAGGTAGGCAAATACACGTAAGCTGCTGTGCTTAATGCTCCTAGGATAATTTAAAGGTGAACACATCATTAAACCCTAACACAGAGCAGAATTTCATTGCCACAGAACACCTGAGTTCTCCTGCCTGCTCATCTGTTTTCTGCCTATGTATAACTAAGAACTTTGGGTGCAGCAGTGTTGCTTGGATCAGGGGTCACCCCTATAATCAAGGCCTCTTTTGTTGTGCTTTAAAATGACCTTAAAAAACTGAAGCCTCTGCTAGCAATTCTGAATGCTTTATATGAATTTTGTGCAATTATGTAAGCACATTCTTGGACAAAATCATTTTACTCTTTAAGGCTTTAACTCCTGATAATAGATGTGGAATTCCTCAACAAGGAAAAATCATTTGTTACTGATATTTTAAAAATAAACTCTAAAACAAACAACAAACATTAGTCATACATTTGTTATAGTTCATAAAAGAACTTTTTTATACTTTTACTGTTTAGTCCTAATATTCTTATATTCTTATATCCTTATATCCTTATATATTCTTATATCCTTATGTTCTTATATATTCTTATATTCTTATAGTCCTTATGTTCTTATATTCTTATATTTAGATCTTTGATCCACTTTCAGTTAATTTCTGTAAATGGTGTGAGATTGGTGTCCTTCATTCTTTTGCATATGGATTTCCAGTTCCCAAGCACCGCTTGTTGAAGAAGCTATTCTTTCCCAACTGAGTGGTCTTGGTATCCTTGCCAAAAATCAAAATATTTCATTTTTTACTTGCTATTGGAAATAGATTTTTTTCTTCATTTCCTCATGTTGATTATTACTAGTATATAGAAACAAACACTACTCATTTTCGTATGTTGATCTTTTACACCATCTTACTGAATTGATTTATTTTAATCTAGTAGCTTTGTTATAGATTATCAGAATTTCATATTTATATAGGATCATATCATCTCCAAATAGTGAATGCTTTACTTCCTTCCCATTTGGATATGTTTTATTTCTTTTTCTTCCATAATTGCTCCGGCTAGACCTTCCAGTACAATACTGAATAATGGCGGTGGCATTGGGCATCCTTGTCCTTTTCCAGATCTTAGATGGAAAGCTTTCAGTCTTTCACTATTGAGTATTATGTTAGCTGTAGACTTTTCATATATGCCCTTATCATGTGAAGAAAATTTCCTTCAATTCTTAATTCTCTAAGGGTTTTCATCAAGAAAGTATGCTTGGTTATGGTCAAATGCCTTTTCTGCATCAGCAGAGATTATCATGTAGTTTTTTCCCTTAAACTTGTTAATGTGACGTATTAAATTAACTGCTTTTCTTATGTTGAACCAACCTTGCATATGTGGAATAAAACCCATTTGATTATGATGTATCTTGTTGAGGATTTTTGTGTCTATATTCATAATAGAAGGCAGTGATATGATATATTGAGGGTGCTGAAAGAGAAAAATGGCCAGTCAAAAATTCTGTATCCAGAAAAATTGTTCTTAATAAATGAAGGAGAGTATAATATATTCTCTGATAAACAGAAACTAAGAAACTGCATCAACAAAAGATCTGTCCTACTAGAATTGCTAAATGGATTTTTGAAGGTTGAAACAAAAAGACAAGAGACAGTAGTTTGGAGTACTGTGAAGTAAAGGTAACTAAAAGAGTAAATGTGAAACCCATAGAATTGTATACTTAATATATAATAAAAATAAATCTACATTGATCCACGGTTATCCTACCCTCCACTTATATTTTTTCATTATTCAGTCTTGAGCAATTTGGGATGGAAACCCCTCTAATTTCTTTGGATTGAGAAGGGTCTTCGATATAATGGGTCAGATGGAAGGAACTGTTTTGTTTGCAGTTGTAGATGTTCAAGTTGAGGAATATTACAGATGTTTACATCATTTATACAGTGTTTTTATAACCTCTTCCTTTGAAAATATCTTTTGAATGGTTGGTTTCTACAAAAGCAACCATATCACCACATATGATATATTTGTGAATATAGGAATCCCATATCCTGGGTGTCATCTGGTAGACTTTAGCATGCTGGACATCTGCCTTTTGCTTCATTTACAAGCAGGAAGACTAAAAGAACATGAGGAAACATTATGTTATATGCTTCTACCCAAAACAAACTAGGGAGAATAAAATTGATTAATGTGAGACAATAAATGTATGTAGGCTAATTTCTTCCAGGTGGATGTTGCTTATCCATACTTTTTATGGATTACTTGTCTGATTCTTTATGACCAAGGCAAATTTTCCCAAGATGCCCAATTCTACCACAGTGATTGAATACCTGCTTACAAGATTTTCAGATGTGTGGAGCTCAGAGTCTTACACAGCATACTATTCCTTCTGATATACATGGTAACTCTGATGGAATATTCTCATTGTGACAGAAACCACCTTCACTGGAACCTTCACACCCCATCTATTTCTTTCTTAGGAATCTGTCTTTCTTGGACAATGGCTACATTTCTGTTATAATACCCAGGCATGTGTTATCTTCCTCCATGATAACAAGGGTCTCTCCATAGTAGGATGTGCATCTCAGATCGTCTTCCTGCTACAGTAGAGCTGCTGTTCCTCACCATCATGGCACATGACTCATATCTGGCCATCTGTCAACTCCTTCACTACCCTTTGATCATGAACCATCAGGTCTGTGTCCAGATGATTCTGGCCTCTGTACCCACTGGTCTGGAGTATTTTGGATTACACACATGCAATACATTCTGGCTGACCTTTTGTCAGCACAATGTGGTCCATCAGATCTTCTGTGATATCCCTTCTCTACTGAAGCTTCCCTGCTCTGACACCTTAAATAATGAAATTTTAATATTTATCTCTGCAGTGGTGATTGGTAGTGGCTACTTTGCATTCATCACCATGTCTTATATTCATATATTTTCTTCTGTGCTTAAGTTCCCAACCACAGGAGAGTGAGTAAAGGCCTTTTCCACCCATATCCCTCATATCCTTGTGGTGACCTTCTTTGTCAGCTCAGCTTCTCCTGTGTATGTAAGACCAACCTCCAACTCACCTACAATTCAGAACATGTGCTGATGGATAGTTAAATGATCAAATAGATTACTCTGCAAACTAGTATACTGTCTAAAAATATTTTTTTATATTACATAGCATTTTCAGTAAAATAACACTATGTTCCCTCTTATAAGACTATGCATTTATACATTATTATGTATGCAGCAAATTTATCATGCTTATGAAAGATGTTATTAATATGGGAAAGTGTGGGAGGGGAATGGGTTGGGGCATATGTGATTTTTTTATGTAACATTTATGTAATCTAAAGCTTCATTTTTAAAACAGGAAAACATGTAGCAAGTGATATATAAGTGATGTTATGTTATAAAATGACAATACAATACATTTAATAAAGTTCTTAAACCTTATTCTTCACACATCAATTGATACTGGATTGTGGGCAATCCAATTTGGAGACCAAATATTTAATAAAAATAGTCAATTTCACATGACACATTATAAACCTTGTTTTAAAATACTCATTCAAATAAATTCCATAGCAACTTTATGGGCATATTAAGAAAAAAAATCACCATCTTTATAGCAAAATTAAAAGAGCTAAAAGGAGAAATGGCAAAACTCTACCATAAATAAACAGTTTAAAATATAGCTATGTGACAGTTAGGTTCATGTGCCAATATGGCTGGAATACGGTGTCCAGTTATTTGGTCAAGGAAGCACTGACATAATTGTCACTGTGAGCATAGCTTCTGGATTTAAATCATCCAGAAAATGGTCACATCTATAGATGATTACATCTACAATCAACTGAGGTGATTGCCCTCACAATGAGAGAACCCTGATCCAATCAGTTGAAGACATTAATAGGAGAAGTGAGGATCTCTGCAGTCAGAAGGGAGAATTTCTGTCACTACTTCAGCCATCCAGCTTCCACTGGTGAATTCATTGAAACCTTTATTTGTGCTCCAAACATGTGGTCTGCCTGAATTATCCTTGTCAATGTGTTGCTCTCAATTCTACTTTATCTGATAATTCTTTAACCATACCAGCATTCCTTTAATTTGGTTTAGCATTATATATCTTTATTTTCAAACTTTTGTTCATATTTAAAATTCATTGCTAATGGATACATAGGGTTGAGAGGTTTTCTTCCATTCATTTTAATTTTATTTTGAAAGAAGTTTACATTACATAAATGTCACATTGAAAATATGGGGGATTCACACATACCCTCCCCCTACTCCCAGTTTTCCCCATGAACAACATCTTTCATTTGTGTGGAACATTTGTTACAATTGATGAACACATATTGAAGCATTGCTACTAAGCATGGTCTATAGTTTACATTATAGTATACACTTTGCACCACACAATTTAATAGGTTTTGACAGAATGTATAATGTCATTGCTATGTCCTGCAGGACAATTCCAATGTCTCCAAAATACCTCATGTTGCACCAATTACCCCCTTGCCCTCCCCTCAGAAACTCTGGTGAAAATTGTCTATATAAAAATACTACAAATTCTTCCATTGTAAGAATAATATTAAGTCTGCTATAGTCCATATTTGCATTTCTGCCTCATGATTTTCATACCTCAATATTGAGGATTTGGGGATGGTGATGCCCACTCTGTTTCTGATTGAGAGGACTTAGATCCCATGGGGCAGATGGATTGAACTGTCTTGCCTTACCATTGTAGATATTCTTAGTCCATCATCAACCATATTAGTTCTCCTGGGTGTGTCCAATGAACTGGAGAGTAAGTGTTGCAACTCTGTTGAGACTTAGTGCACAACTGGTATATGAACAGGCTGAAGATTTAAGTCTCTGGGACATATATTAAATGAGTATACTGGAAAATATAGCTTCAACTAAAAGCAGCAGAAAAGCCATGTGTAGGGAAATTATAAATGAGTCTAATTCTGTTTCATTGGGGAGCATATATTCCAAGGTAAGGTCCACTGACAGTGTGCTGAATTCCTGAGTTCGTCTTCTCTGCTTGTAGTGTCTAGATGTCTCTAGAGTCCTCAGAAGCCCCCTTTCTTGAGATACTGTTTACTCTGGCAGTCAATTTGATCCTACTGAAACTTGCATAAATATAACCTCTGGAATGACCTCCCAACTCATTTTGAAAAATTTTAGCCATGAAAACTCATTCGTATTCAGTATTTCCCCCTTTTGGTCAAGGTCTTTTCCCAAATGCATCGCTATTTTGTCCTTTGTAATAATCCCTTGGTGCCAGGGAGTCTCACCCCCTGGAATCGTGTCCCACACCAGGGGGAAAGAAGTGATGAGTTAGGCTTAGATAGAGGCCACATTTGAGCACGAAGGAGATTTTAAAGAGGTAACTCTTTAATTAGTATATAAATACTAGAGTAAGTTTCAATTTCACAAGAATAAGGTTCATAAGTATAACCATCACTTTCAAGGCCCTGTCATATTGTTCTGTTCTCTTTCAGTAGGCCCATGTATACAGTGCATTCTTGCTGCTCTATTAGAAGATGTGGCAAGACTTCCCAGGATGAGAATACAATATTTTTGGGGTTATTGTGTGGGTCTCCATACACTGAGACAACACCCCAAGACCACTTGAAATATTCAAATGCCACAGAAGCATGCCCCAGGTGCATCCCTCCCCACATAGCTCCCATCACTAACACCTTCACCAGTGATCCTCCCCTGCCACAGTTGTGACCTTTATGCAATTCAAAACCTCTCCATAAACAAAGCACAAAAATAAACAAATAAAAATAATAAAATAATAATAAAAAACAAAAATACAAAATATAAAAAATACTTTTTTATATTTAAACAAAAAAATAATTTTTTCATTGTGTCTTTCATCAGCATAAGATCTGTTATCTATTATATACAGTGACAATTTGAAATCTATGAGAGATTCTCTTCCTTTTTATTGTTGCCTTATGGTTCACCTTAATTATAATTACTGACACATTTAAGTTTAATTAAATTATATTGTTTTTTCTTTTTTACATGTTTGCACATTGTTTATTTTTAGTAAAATTTTTTACTTTCATTTGGATACTTAAGCATATTTTATCTGCTCCATTAACTTGTAGTTAATGTTTTTTTCTGATATTCTCTTTCTGTTTTAAGGTATATTGTATGCATGTGTAACTCAGGTAAATCTACCTTCATATGATTTTATTGTACATCACAATCAGGATAAGAATATTACAGAAATATAATTCCAGTCATCCACTCATGGCTTTTGGATTATTTTGTCATATATTTGACTTATAGATATATTATAAAACTCACAATACATTGTTACTATTTT
>JAKSZT010054070.1:162164-174432 GCA_026826555.1 Tolypeutes matacus | reverse complement strand
CCCCTAACAATTTTTTTCTTTCCAATTCACCAATTACATAATGACTTTCAGGTGAAGATTTCTCTTAACTTATTGATCTATTATCATATTTGAAATTCTTTTTTCTCTTTCCAAGTTTTATTTTCTATTGCTATATCTTCAAGTTCACTAGTTTCTTCTAAAATGCCTCTTCAACCATTAATGCCGACCGATATAAATTTCAACTCATATAATGTTCATTTTTATTTCTGAGCATTTCATCTGAATTTTTATATCCTCCATAGCTCTACTTAACTTTTCAAATATATGACAATTATTTATAACTCTTTTGATGTAATTTCCTCCTAGTTGTAACATTTTCCACAGTTTGTGGTCTGTTTTTATTGTCTTAGATGTCTCCTCAACATCTGTTGGATTTTTGTCATTTTTATGTTACCTGATAATAATTGTTTGGATGTTACATATTGTGAATTTTACTTTTTTGTAATGGGTATTTTTTATTCCTATAAATGTACTTAAGATTTGTTGAAATCCACAGTTAGGTTATGTGGAAATGATTTGATATTTTTGCATCTTTTCTTAGATTTGAATAAAATAATAAACCATATCAGTATTTATTCCAAGACTAAATTTTCCCAACTACAAGGGCAATACCCTTGTGATTACCCAGCGTATCTAGAATTATGAGATATTCCTTTTGGCTGTTGAGAATATACACACCATTCCTGTCCAATCTTTAGTAACTGGTGCTTTCCTTCATTTGGGCAGTTTCTTTACATATGTGTACAAAACAGTATCTGCTGAAAACTTGAGACATTTGCAGATCTTCAGTCTTATTTTTCTGTGCAGCTAATTCCTCTGTTGTACTATACCCTATAAACTCTAACGACTTTGGTCTGGCCAGAATATCAGCTCCATTTCTTCAATTCCTATATCTCCTCAATTCCACATGTGTTCCCGTTCCCTGTGCTACAACCTGCAAATTTTCTCAAGTAAGTGACCTGGAGCAACTTCATTTATTTTCTGTATCTCAGAGTTGTTTCATTTCCATTGCCTGAAATATCCTGCAATATGCTGAATATTAATATACATAAACATAAACAAACACAAAAATAACAATAAACATAAATATAAAGATAGACGGAGTTATTTTGGTTGTTTCAGGATGGAGGTGTGGTATATGGTGATAAAATGAATGCAAATGAGCCCCATTTCTAGTATTCATGTGATATCCCCCTTCTTTTTAGGGGAGGATTGCATTACTTATTACAAACAGAATAAATCATGATGATAGTGTGTCACTTCTGATATTAGGTAACACAAAGACAATGGCCGCTTCCTTGATTACCCTGTTACGCATCACTCTCATGCACACAATCCCTTGCCCTGAGAGAAGGCATCTACTATGCTGTAAGGCAGTCCTATGCATAAGTCTATATTTCAATATCATTAGGACCTGAAAAAAACATCCAAATGAGCCCATAAGCAGATTGCACACCGTGGTCCATTTGTGACTTTAGATGAGATTGCACTCATTCATGACATCTTGACTGCAACCCCTGAGAAATCCTGAGAATGACAGGGCAAGCTAAGCTGATTCTGCATTTCATATCCCCAGAAACTATGAGATATGTCTGATACCTAGAAACAATGAAATATTACAGTTTTGTTGTTTAAAATTTCTAAAGTTTCTAAAAAATATTTTCAGCAACAATTTATTTTTAGTAATAATTTTTTCTATCTGGAAGTGAGGTGATGCCATCTACAAGAACAACAGGAACCAAATTAATGAGAGTGGTTTTGAAATCAGACAGTGGGTTTTGAGGAGAGTGAATGAAAGAGTAAAGTGCCTTATTAAAATTGATAGCAAGAGTTACATATTGTTGGATAAGGCCGCCAGTGAGGGGCTGCAGAAAAGTGGTTAAAAGCTTATTGTAAGCAGAATTAAGGGTGGACCATGTTATACAGCGGTATAGTATTTGGCAGCACTGCTGTCTGAAGTAATGTGGAAAGAGGAAATTATGCCTATTGAACTTCGGTATCTAGCTAAGATTTCCATATAAAGTGTTGAAGATGCTGCCTGATTACTTCTTGCTTACTTATATATAAAAAGTAAGAGGAGAAAAGTAAATTGAGGAAATTAAGGTTAATCATAAAGAAGACATAACCTGATGTTTTTGAAAACATCTCTTTGTCTCTCTAAATGCCAAATGATACTAAAATTAAGAAAATAGCTATTTAGGAAAGATACGCATAAGGTTGCTGCTAAGAAACACAGAATTCTATACCTTAGAGAAAACCTTCAAATTCCATTGGAAAAGGCTTTTTTAAGAACTGTTAATTACCACATAAGTAAAACCCCAAGGGATTGTTCCAGTTGTTTAAAAGCTGTAAGTGGGAGGTGTGGGAGGTGGGCAACATGGGAATCCCAGTGGGTTCCGTGTAATATTTTGGGTAATCTAAGCACCTCTTAAAATATATGTCTATAAATATCATTATATATATATAATATTTATATATATATAAATAACATTTTTGTAAGCAAATACACATATATGCATATATATATTTATATATCATTTTGCAAATGTTTGTATGTATTGTGAGAATTTTGATTTTTACCCACAATTAAAAAAAAAAAAAAAAAGCTGTAAGTCTTCCTTGAAACCATGGATGCTGTCCCTGCAGGATAATGCCAACTGAGAATTATTAAGAAATATCCAGTGTCAGACATTCTTCAAGAAGTAGAAGACAACTTCCATGCAAAACATTCAGATTAGGCAGATAATAGTGTAAAGTAGACAGTTTCCACCAAGGAATCATAGAATAAAATCCAGAAGAGTGAAGCAGGATATAATCATACTTAAAGCTGAATTACATTTTTAAGGCTTCTAATTCAATTTTTCCACATTGCTGATATAAGATTCTCAGTCATTTACAGATACTTGTTACTGCTTATCTATTTTACTAATAAGGAATCTACCCATGGTGGTGGTGTTTCTATGTTTATTTTCTCATTTATGTGTGTCTAAATTCTGCCTAAATTTCCTTTAAGGTTTGGCTAATCAATCAAACTAAATGATGTGTTTGGGCATATTTTCCCATGGGTGTCACATAATTAATGCCTATCAGAACCAGAATCAAGATAAATCATTTATTTTCCTGAGTATTTTAATTTGATCACTAAGTGATCTTTTAGGTGGAAAATGCATCAAATGGCAGATGGCTAGAATTCTAAAAACTCTATCACGAAAAGGGATTCCTACCTCACAAAAATATCATATGTGGACCTTTCATAAGAACCAGCCATTTAATCCATATTTCCAGCAGCAGACTTAGAAAGTGATTTTGTAAGTGATGGTGAATATCTGGAATCTCCCTCATGCTGACAAATCTTACAAGGAAGGATGACTAATTAAGCCAT
Organism: Tolypeutes matacus; assembly: GCA_026826555.1. Taxonomy (NCBI): domain Eukaryota; kingdom Metazoa; phylum Chordata; class Mammalia; order Cingulata; family Chlamyphoridae; genus Tolypeutes; species Tolypeutes matacus. The sequence goes on along the minus strand of JAKSZT010054070.1, from coordinate 171,029 downwards.
TTTTGTGAGTGCTTTAGATGAGTGTTTTGCTCTTTCTACTATAAATTTTGTCACATGGTAACAGATCACTGTTATGAATGGTACTAAATCTATATTATTGGACCATATCATAGGGATTTATCCTCCAAAAACAAATCATGTGTTTTCCCTCAATGATTGTTACTGGATTTACAACACAAAAATATATCTTGTTTCCTACTCACAAACTGGACAGGGAATTGTTTTTCAGTGCATTCATGCCTGACTTCAAGATAATTCCTGAGAATACTTAAAGTCTAATTTGTCCTGTCAATTTCACCCTCATCAAAAGAGAGGTTTAGAAATCTTAATTCAGGAAGGAGAATTACTGGATCTCAATTTAAGAGTCAACAATTTATACACATGCTTTAGTTTGCCAAGGCTGCTATAACAAAATACCTCAGAACTCTTTGACTTAAATAACAGGAATTCATCAACTCAGAATTTTGGAGGCTATGATTACAAAATTAAGGTATTGGCAATCAATGTTCTCTGCAGCATTCTGGTGGTTGCTTAATTTCTGCTTCCATAACATGGTAATCTGTCTTTTTCTGTGCCCTCCTTTGGCTTATACTTCTGTGTCCGAGTTTCCTTTTCTTAAAAGGACTCCAGTCATTCTGGATTAAGAACTACAATGTTTAGTTTAGTCCCATCTTAATAGATCTCTGAAAATCTTTTACAAATAAGTTCACATCCCACACTGGTGGTTTGAGGTTTACATGCCTTTATGGATGAGTCAATCTTGCATACCACTTAAAGGACAAGTTATGTTACATTTTCTTATTTTAAATCCTCTTAAATTCAGACTTTGCACAATGAAAAACTGTGAAAATCCCACATGATATGATTTAAAATTTCACAAGTGAGGTGGAAAATACAGTTAACAATAAATCCTCCCGCCCCATAAATACAAGAAATTTGATATGGGCTGATTTGAAACACCAAAACTTGAGATATAATACTGTCCTCTTAAGGCAGAACATGTGCAATTCTAAGCGAAAATGTTGTGCTCAGATCTGTACAGAACATTATGTGTTATTCTTTTTCTTCTTTTTACCCCCTACTGTTGTCCCTGAGAATTGGTATAATACCTTATTTGCCATTGCTGCAAAATATTTCAAAATTACTGTTAACTATTATCCATAACTTGCATTAGTTGTTATTTTCCTGTGTGTCACCATATTCTTAACACTTTGTAGAACATTCTTATATTTATACTATTAACCAGTCTTCATCCATCACAGAAATAACTATGTTATACTTCAGCAGATTATATTCTAGCTTCTTTTCAATTGACACTTCCTTTTAATTCACACAAACTGCACCTTTTGGCCACAATCCCTTTTTATAAATCAGGAATGTTATTTATACTCACTATAATGTGCTACCATCAACTCTATTCATTTCCACACTTTTACAAAAAACTTATTAAAAATTCTGTATACATTAAGCATCAGCTCCCATTCTCAGCTCAGATTTTATCTGCTGGTAATAGCAGATGTAGAAGTTACCTCTGTGAGTTTACTCATTGTATTTATTTAATATTAGTGAGACCATACAATATTTGTCCTTTTTTGTCTGGTTTATTTCACTCAAAATAAAATCCTCAAGGTTCATCCATGTTATCATATACATCCTGGTTTCATTTCATTAAGAAGAAATGAAATCAGAGTTCTTAATATTACTAAATGAACTAGGAAGCAAGTTGTTAAATCAAGATATTAGATTCATTTGTTTATAAGGCACTATCTGATTCTGTTCTTTCAGTTAGAAATGGCATTTCTCCTCTTGATCTGACTTGGAAATATTTGACCCTGGATTATATAGACACGGAATACAAACAAATACAGGTGTTAAATATTCTTTTATTATTTGTCTCTGTTACAGTGATGCAAAGTGTGATCCCCACAATCTTAAATGCTTTGTACAGCTATTGTCCCATCATTTGACCATTCATCAAAAAATAGAGGAATACCTGACATATACAAAGGTTTAATTTTCAACAACAGGAAAGTTGATATACAATGATGATATATCAAGCAGTGGTGCAGATCTGAATTAATCACTTCTTTAGACTCAATGTGATGACATAAGTCTAGACCCTTGTTCTTAGGATATATCCAAGGAGGATGTAGTAAGTTGTATTATTCCCTTTGCCAATAAAAGCATGTTATTAATCTTAATCCATTCTCATGGGTATAAACCCATTTCAAATAAGAACTTCGGAATATGTTCAAAAAATTCTATCATATCCAAGTTTTCAAAGGCAAATACTTTCCTGTTTCAAGGTCATCAATATCCCTGTATATTTGTGTGATGGATGACCAGGGTTTCACAGAGATTGCCACCTGATTTAATCAGCATGGCTTCAGTAAATAGCAATAAATTAGGCATCTGAATAATAACTTTCTAACTTGAATGAGAACATCATATATACATCATATATAGAAATTCTATCATATTTAAATAACATAAATTTACATTTATTGTAAAGACAATGAACAATAATTAAATATGGTTGTGAAAGTGCTTACTTTCATTTACAAAGCAATCACAAGTAACTTACAAAAATCATTAAATGGAAAGTGTTTTTACACCAAATAAGAGAAATTAACCAGCTAATAATGGTAAAAGCAAAATACAGGATATCAGATTACTTCATAATTGTAATCATTACAGATACATTTGGTAAATAGCACTCATAACTTGTCATTATATGTTAAGTTTGTATTTACTTACAGTTATTTCATTACTTATACGGCAGGGATAGTTACATAAAATATCCTATCTAGGAATACTTGAATCTCTGATGATAATTTATATGCAGAATACATACTCTCTCATATTGTAGAGAAAAATGATTGCATTTGTGTAAGGCAAACTATGATATTTTTGCACATTATAGATGTAATTAAGTAGAAAAAGGAGATGTAATTAAGTAGAAAGAAAATTAAGTAGGAAAACAAAAGAATAGGAAGAAAGATTAAAAGTTTGGTCAAACTAAAACATCCTCATTATTGCTTTCTCTGTAACCTAAATTGAAACAAAAATTATCTGGATGCTAATTTGAAGGAAAATTTTGTTTATGTTCTGTGATATTAAATATTTGAAAATTTATATTAAAGTATGTCTTATAAAACAAAATTTTAATTACATAATTGATAATATTAACTCTTTCTCACACAGTTTTTCTTATGATGGTGATAATCAGCTTTGAAATTCACTTTAGCCAAATACTGATTTGGGCATAGAACAAATCCATGAATGATTATGAAAGATTATGAAATATTCATATTCATCTTTTGAAATTTTCACATCTTGCCATACTTTAAATTTATATTTCAAATGATTAAAAGTTTTTCATGCTCTGCATTGAAATTCTTGAAGTTTAGTATGAATGTTTTCCCTATTATAATTTCAACAGTGCTAGTGTGAAATATAAATGTAACAAACATGTTGAATAAAAAAAAAAATCAGATCATGCTTTAAACAGATATTCAGTTACTATTCATAGGTAATAATTTTGTCAACTTTACTGGAATAATGAAATTAAAAACATTATTAAGTATTATCTCAAAATGTTCTTGGTTCAAATTTATTTTATCACAGTTATTAATGGTTATGTTGATTTCTGATTGTTTTGAATTATTAAATTATTTTATGTTTTTGTCTCTCTATAGAATGGTTCATAGGGAATTTCTTATTAATTATAGGAGTTAATGCTCTCCCAGTATTTTAGTTAGAATTGCTAAAAAAAAGAAGACCAAACAGATTTCTCAATATCCAAGAAGTCTATATATTGCAATTGTTTTAATTGGAATATAAAGGACTATGTATCATGAGTTTAAATATTAATTGAGTAAGTGGAAATAATAGTTTAAGAAGGAATTATGAAGATGAAAATTGACCAAACATTTGAAAATGAAATCACCGGAATTTATATAAATTAAAACAGATTATTGTTTAAAGATTAAATGAAAATAAAAATATTAGATTAAAATAGCTAATGAATCTAAAAATAAACATTAAAATTTATCTCAAATATTGCACGGAAGAAGAGGAAATGAAATTCACACGCACATTCTCATACACACATACATGTGCAGAAACACAGAAGATGCAAGTTAAGGAATATGGAGAATAAAAAATGAAAGAAGAAGAAATAAATAGAAGGCTGACATTTCCTATAAGTATAAAGCATATGAATCACCGTGTTCGGAAAGAACAATTTATCATGCTCCAGATATATAAAAAGTATAAATGGTGTGAAAGGATATCTTTCATTTACCCTTCCAGATACTTTGTTTAGCTTCTCCAGCCTACTGTTTTCCCTGGATTTCCTTTGGATTGCAACAAAGAGCTCAGTGTTTTTGGATTCTGGTTGGATTTGGCCAAGGAGGGGTACTTTTGGGAAATCAGACGAGGGAATTGAGAGTAGTTAGGGACGTTTATTTTCAGATGATTTTTTGGAGCTAGATGAGGCTGGTTGCATTCTCTAAATGAAGTTCATTTCTCCTGCCAGGAAGCCTTCCTATAGTGCTTTCTCTGTCTATCACACATTTTTTTCTTTTTAACTACTCCTTTCCCTCATCATTTCAAGCCTAAAGAGTAAAGCTGTTCTTCTATTTAAGTAGCAACTTTGTAAATACCTGCTTTAGCAGAAAAACTAACCATAAATATATACTCCCAATTAACATTCTATATTGGGAGACCTGTATTCAAATTTGACAATACTATACACATGTTAAAATTTCAACTTATAATTTAATGTCTCACACATATTAAGATGTGATATATGTCAATCAGATATGGTCAGGCGGGTAAAAAAGAACCAAAGCATTGCCTGGATGAAGATGAAAATATTGCAACTATTTAATTCAAAATCCAATGAGAAAGTTACAAAAAATATGTGAAGCAGAAGAAACAATAATTGAACTTGACACTGGATCTGAGTAAATCTGCCAAGCATATTGCACAGCATTTCATGAAAGTTGAAAATGTTAAGGGAAAAAAGCTAAAAGCTACAGAATAATATATAAGGGGTCTCATTGGGGTTCTAGTCTCAAAGTAACTCCCAACAAAGTACTTATTAACTACAAAGGGAAAAGAACAACTTTACAACGGAGCATTCTGGCAGACACCATTGTAACCAAGTTACCAAAGATAACATCACCAGTAGAGTAACAAATTGATACCATGTGTCTCCTTACTTGATGCATTTCTCTAGTATTCTTGCCCGAAGTATTTAACCTGATCCTAACCATGACGAAACCTTAGACATTTCTAAAATGGTGGACATTATACAAAATAAAGGGCCTTCTTTCATGAAAATATCATTGTTGGAAGGTATAGAATGTCTGATGGATTTGGTCCAGATAAAAAGAATACATTCCAGGAGTACTTGTGTGTTGAATCTTAGATGTGGCCTTAGACAAAATCATAAATGAAGATATAATTAGTCGTATATAGCTGTTATTGGAAATTAAACATTTGCATAAAGTAGGAAAACAGAAAATATATGTAATCCATAATATTTTTCTATTTCATCATTTGCTGCTTTCAGCTATTGTTAGTTTCTGCTTTATGCAGGACAAGGTTATGTTTTAAGTTTTGTTTAATTTCACTGCTTTTCTATCATGCTGTCACAATATTACTTTGAATAATACAGAAACACTTTCATCCCTTATCACGCTTTTTGCTTTTAATTCAATTTTACGATATTAATATCTTTAAACCTGAATTTTGGAGAAGAATGGTGTAATTATGTGACTGCTTGACTCTGTTCTGAAACCTTCAAAAGAATATAACATTTTAATCATTGAATTAACAGTCCAAAATAACTGAAACTCTATTCAGTGATAAAGGAAATCACAATAATTAATGAAAGAAATCACAATAATTAATGAAAGGTGTATAAGAAATAATGAATGAATAAAATTAAAGTAATAATGTTAAGTGTTATTAAAAAGCAGACTATACTTTTAAACCCTAAAATATTTATGGCAGGTAACTGAGTGAAAGAATTATCAAATCCCTGTCTTAAGGCAATTTTCCTGACCACTTTATTTCCCTTATTCTTAAAGAGACAGACAAGTATGGATAAGTAAGAAATATGTTTATTTGTGGCAATGAATATGTGTATTATTCAAATACTTTGGGACTGTGAGTAATTTTTTATGATGATAATTTTAACACAAACCAGGAGTTAGACATATGAAATCAAATTTTGTCATTATAACAATTGAATTCATTAAAAAATGCTTACAAATTTGACTCAAATCCTAATTTTTTCATTTGAATAAAATATGTGGATTTTTCCTCTAATAAATTGAAACTATTTAATATCACTTCTCTCTCAAATCCAATAGCCAACATTTACTCAGTGTCCTTTCCACTACCTACAAAGATGGAAAGAGCATAAGCATATGTAAAAGAAGGAGTTAAAGGTGAGAGTGTGGGAGGCAAATTGTAATGGTCATTTAAAAATACTTACTACAATTACATGAAAGTTAAAAAATAAAATCAGAACAAGTGGAAGATATCAAACTGTCACTGCCAAAGGAATTAATCACCACAATATTTCATCACACTGAGACCATTTGAATTTATCTCTATCTCTGCATCATTCTGTCTCCCCTGCTACATGATTTGTATTTATTTTATGAAAGGGATAAAGTAAAACAAGGAAGGGTAATTGGCAGTTTATTGGACATAAAAACTATTATAAAATATTTGGAATATTTTAAATGTGTACTAGATAATGTGATGCTTTGTAAGAGTTGAAGAATTAACAGAAAACAAGAGAAAAAAGAGCTTATAGGGAAAGATATTTAACTTAGTATGTATGAGGGAAATGTCTAGGGGAAAAGAAAAGTAAATAATTTGATGAATATGAGCTCAACAATTTCAGCCAAATTCTAAGATAATTGATAACTTAAGTTATCAGGATTTGTACCTAACGGAACTATAGATATAAGAGAGAGGTTAAATGGTTAATTTAGGTATTTTGAAGGAAAATAAGAACAAAATTTAGCTACATAACTTTTTTTTTTCTGAGAAAAGCTAACACCAAGAAAAATGTTTTATCTAAACTACAAAACAATGGTTATAGTACAGACTATTCATAAGCAGAAAGACACAACATATTGTAAGTACTTACAAAGTTACAAACCATTTGCTTCCTTAACTTTTTTATATTTTACATCCATAGAAAATGATCAGGTTTACCATTTGGGGGTGAAGAGGGGAAAAATGTATTTATCATCAGCTAGATGTGCTCAATGTATGATCCGTTATTTATATGCAAGGCCTGGGTGACTGGAAGTGCAGTTGCCAGGCATTTCAATAAAATGGCCAGCCATTGTTTTCTGCATGACAAGGCATCTTTACACAGGAGCAATCAAGAAAAACAGGAAACAGCTAACCACCCTGCACTGCATCACACCACCAAATGCTAACCAGCATTACTCAACTGCTATACAACAGCACCTGGTGCACAAAATTTCAGAAGAGAAGAGATTAGAATTGTGCTTGGTAAACAATTCTTTCAAACAAATGAATTTTTTCACCTAAAAAGCCTTTTATATAAATTTGGGTTCAGATTACATTTAGATCTCAAGGTAAAGAGCAAATACAAACAAATTTATACCAACTTTTATAGGTTGTTAATATTAAGGAATGAAGGCAATGTTGCATCAATCTCTCCTCAGTTTTAGGCTACTCAGCAAGAAATGGCTGCACATGTTTCCTTAAAAGTTATGAGCACACAAATTAGCTTAAATATCTGTTTAATTTCAAACAAAAAAAGTAAGCTCTATTATAAATAAAAAATGAACATTTACCTCACATATCCAAACCAATAATGAAATCTGAAGTCATTCACCTCACTAAATTACAAGAAATTTGTACAACAGCCCCAAAAGGCACATAAAATAAAGTTTGCCTGCCACCTGAGGCAAACCATAAGATAAGTAAAAAGGTAGACACAATGTTACAAAATAACCTTTTCAATAGTCAGTTGCTTGTTCCAAGGATCTTTGATGAACTGAGTAGTTGGGTCCTTTACTCCCCAATCTTCCATTAGGTTGCTTGATGAAACATCATTAGCTTAAGGAACAAGGCTCTTTCCTCTCCAGGGGACTTAACATTATAATTTTGAAATAATGAAACTAAAGATTCTGAAAAGAGCAAGATGACTAAAAAGCATATAGAGTAAATGAAGAATGTCAATATTCAATAGTTCAGTTTTTCTGAGAATACCTTACATCTCAAATTCTCAGAAGCTGTGTAAATACTGAGGTTGTATTAGTCATGGTGGAAGATGTAATGACAAGAAAGTTAGGACATAATTTAGTCATTGTAAGCTGGTATATTTTGAATTATATATAGGGTTGGATGGGTTTTACTAAGGTTAGTGGAAAGTTTTCACTCATTCAGCATCTTTCACACAATATATTTGGAAAATATTATATTTATAGATTTATGTGAAATGAAAATATTATATTGACAGATTTTGGTTCTATAAAATTAAATTAACTAAGAAATACCCGATGATCAATGCACAGAAGAAGATCTAGATGGATGTAATACTTTGATTAATGAAATACGTTATTATCATATGTAGACACCTATTTACATGCTTAATTTTTTTCTGCTCTCCTAATCTGGGTACTAGGGCAGCAGCAGGGTGATGGAGTGAGAGGTGGGCATGGTTGGCTGGCAAGCAGATTTGCCAGATGCCAGTGGCCTAAGTGAGAGACCTAGATTCCTCTTTCTTTTTTGCTCTTTCTTTTTTTCTCTTACCTCTTTTAATATTTTCAGGTAAACACAGGCAATTCTAAAAATTTA
>JAKSZT010054070.1:108824-131941 GCA_026826555.1 Tolypeutes matacus | reverse complement strand
AACAAAGGCACAAGTCAAGAAATGAAAAAGATGCTGCACTCACATGGCAGCAGATTTGAACAGGCAGAGGAAAGAATTAGTGATATGGAGGACAATAGAGTTGAAATCAAAGAGATTGTAGAAAAGATAGACAAAAAGATAGAAAAAATCCAGTATGGTCTCAGGTAAATAACCGATAATGCAAGACGCACAAAGATACGCATTATGGGCATCCCAGAAGGAGAAGGTAAGGGAAAGGGAAAAGAAGGAGTGTTGAAGGAAGTTATAGCTGAAAACTTCCCAACTCTATTGAGAGAGATGGATGTGCAGATCTAGGAAGCACAGCGCACCCCAAATAGTGTAAATCCCAACAGGCCAACTCCAAGACATATACTTGTCAAATTTTCCAATGCTCAAGACAAAGAGAAAATACTCAAGGCAGCAAGAGAAAAGAGAACCATCACATACAAGGGAAGCACAATAAGATTAAGTGCTGATTTCTCAGCTGAAACCACGGAGGCAAGAAGACAGTGGTATGACATAGTCAAAACACTAAAAGTAAAAAACTTCCAGCCACGAATTCTCTATCCAGCAAAATTGGCATTCAAAAATGAAGGAGAGTTCAAAATATTCACAGATAAACAGCAATTAAGAGAGTATGTCAAGAAGAAACCAGCACTTCAAGAAATACTAAAGGAATCTCTACAAGTTGAAAGGAAAAAACAAAGGAGAGAGAGTTGGAGGAGAGTTTAAAAACAACTGAAAAGTCAAAAAGAGAAACAAAACAACATATGAAATACATTAACCCAAAGAAAAATTGACTGAAGTAAGAAATTCGTTACGAGTAATAACACTGAATGTTAATGGATTAAATTGACCAATCAAAAGACACAGATTGGCAGAATTGATAAGAAAATATGATCAATCTATATGCTGTCTACAAGAAACCCACCTTCGACTCAGGGATTCAAGGAGGCTGAAAGTCAATGGCTGGAAAACAATTTTATAAGCTAACAATAGCCAAAAAAGGGCAGGAGTAGCTATTCTAATATCAGACAAAATAGACTTTAAATGCAAAACTATTGTAAGAGACAAAGATGGAAACTAAATATTAGTAAAAGGAGTAATCTCTCAAGAAGAGAGAACAATCATCAACATTTACACACCTAATCGAGGTGCCTCAAAATACGTGCAGCAAACTCTGGAAAAACTAAGAGGAGAAATAAATTCCTCTACAATTATAGAAGAGGACTTCAACACACTACTATATCATTAAACAGAACATCTGGACAGAGAATCAATAAAGAAACTAAGGCACTCAACAATACATTAGAAGATTTGGACTTAATAGACATATACAGAACACTACACCCAAATACAGCGGGATTTACATTCTTCTCCAGTGCACATGGAACATACTCCAAAATAGACCACATGCTAGGCCACAAAACAACACTCAATGATTTTAGAAATATTGAGATTATACAAAGTAATTTCTCTGACCACAACGGAATGAAGCTGGAAATCAATAAGGGCCAGAGAAACGGGTTAGGCACAAGGATATGGAAGTTAAACAACACACTCTTAGACAAACAGTGGGTCAAAGAGGATATTTCAAAAGAAATCAGTAACTACCTTGAAACTAATGAAAACAACAACACAACATATCAAAACCTTTGGGATGCAGTGAAAGCAGTCCTGAGAGGGAAGTTCATAGTCATAAATTCATATATTAAAAAAGAAGAAAGAGCTAAAATTGAAGACCTAACTGCACACTTGGAAGAATTGGAAAAACAACAACAAATTAAACCTAAAGGAAGTAGAAAGCAGGAAATAACCAAGATTAGAGCAGAACTAAATGAAATAGAGAATAAGAAAGCACTGGAAACAATAAACAAAACCAAAAGCTGGTTCTTCAAGAATATCAACAAAATTGACAAACCCTTAGCCAGACTAACAAAGAAAAAGAGAGAACAGATGCAAATACATAAAATAAAGAATGAGCAAGGTGATATCACTACTGACCCCACAGAAATAAAGAGTAACATAAGAGGATACTTTGAAAAATTATATGCCAACAAGAATGACAATTTAGAGGAAATGGACAAGTTTCTAGAAACCCACAAACAGCCGACATTGATGAAAGAAGAAATAGATGAACTCAACAGAAACCTCCCAACTAAGAAGAGTCCAAGACCAGATGGCTTCACAGCAGAATTCTACCAAACATTCCGGAAAGAGCTAACACCAATTCTACTTAAGCTCTTCCAAAAAATACAAGTAGAAGGAATATTACCTAACTCATTCTATGATGCCAAACTTACCCGAATACCAAAACCAAATAAAGATAACACAAGAAAGGAAAATCACAGACCAATTTCTCTAATTATACTAGATGCTAAAATCCTCAACAAAATAATTGCTAATCGCATTCAACAACATATCAAAAGGATTATACACCATGACCAAGTGGGTTTCATCCCAGGTATGCAAGGATGGTTCAATATAAGAAAATCAATCAATGTAATACACCACATAAACAAACTGAAAGAAAAAAATCACATGATCATCTCTATAGATGCAGAAAAAGCATTCGACATAATACAACACTCTTTCCTCATAAAAACACTACAAAAGATAGGAATAGATGGAAACTTTCTGAAAATGATAAAGAGTATATACGAAAAACCCAAAGCTAACATCATTTTCAACGGTGAAATCCTAAAAGCCTTCCCTCTGAGATCGGGAACAAGACAAGGATGCCCACTATCACCACTCCTATTTAACATTGTCTTAGAAGTACTTGCACGAGCACTGAGACAAGAAAAGGACATAAAAGGCATCCAGGTTGGAAAAGAAGAAGTAAAAATTTCATCATTTGCAGATGACATGATCCTATACATAGAAAGCCCTGAAAAATCGACAAGGCTTCTAGAACTTATAAAGGAGTTCAGTAATGTTGCAGGCAATAAGATCAATGCTCAAAAATCAGTAGCATTTCTGTACACCAATAACCAGCAAACTGAGGAGGAAATCAGGAAAAAAATACCATTTACAATAGTAAATAAAAGAATCAAATACCTAGGAATAAATTTAACTGAAGATGTAAAGGACTTATATACAGAAAACTACACAAAACTGTTAAAGGAAATCAAAGAAGACTTAAATAAATTAAAAAATATTCCCTGTTCATGGATGGGAAGACTAAACATCATCAAGATGTCTATCCTACCCAAACAAATCTACAGATATAATGCAATCCCAATAAAAGTCAACACTATATTTTTTAAGGAACCGGAAAAACTAACCACAAAATATATTTGGAGAGGCAAGGTTCCCCAAATTGCCAAAAATATATTGAAAAAGAAAAATGAAGTTGGAGGTATCACACTACCTGACTTTAAAACATACTACAAAGCTACAGTGATCAAAACTGCGTGGTACTGGCACAAGGATAGACCTATTGACCAATGGAACCGGATTGAGAGTTCTGATATAGATCCTCGCATATACAGTCATCTGATATTTGACAAGGCCACGAAGCCCACTCAGTTGGGAGAGAGCGGCCTCTTTAACAAGTGGTGCTTGGAGAACTGGATATCCATATCCAAAAGAATGAGAGAAGAATACCATCTCACTCCTTATGCAAAAATCAACTCAAGATGGACCAAAGATCTAAATATAAGAGGCAAAACTGTAAAAACCTTGAAAGATAATGTAGGGAAGCATCTACAGGACCTTGTAATAGGAAATGGTTTCATGAACTTCACAGCCAAAGCACGAGCAACAAGAGATAAAATTGATAAATGGGATCTCCTCAAAATTAAAAACTTCTGCACCTCTAAGGATATTATTAAGAAAATAAAAAGGCAGCCTACCCAATGGGAAAAAATATTCGGCAAGCATATATCTGATAGGAGCCTAATATCCTGCATATATAAAGAAATCCTACACCTCGAAAATAAAAGGACAAACAACCCATTTAAAAAATGGGCCAGTGACCTGAAAAGACAGTTCTCCAAAGAAGAAATACAAATGGATAAAAAGCACATGAAAAAATGCTCAACATCACTTGCTATCAGGGAAATGCAAATCAAAACTACAATGAGATACCATCTTACACCCATCAGAATGGCAGCTATTAAAAAAACAGGAGACATTATATGTTGGAGAGGATGTGGAGGAATAGGAACCCTCATCCACTGCTGGTGGGACTGCGGTATGATCCAGCCACTGTGGAGGACAGTTTGGCGGTTCCTCAGAAAACTAGCAATAGATCTTCTGTATGATCCAGCAATTCCCTGCTGGGTATATACCCAGAAGAACTGAAAACAAAAACACAAACAGATATATGCACACCAATGTTCATAGCGGCATTGTTCACCATTGCCAATGTTGGAATCAGCCACGGTGCCCATCAACAGAGGAATGGATAAGCAAAATGTGGTACATCCATACAATGGAATATTACTCAGCTGTAAGAAGGAACAAAGTGCTAACACATGGAATAACGTGGGTGAATCTTGAAGACCTTATGTTGAGTGAAGCAAGCAAGGCACTGAAGGATGAACAGCATATGACCTCACTGATCTGAACTGAGGAAAGTGAGCAGTCTCTTTGAACCATTGTCTGAAAGATAGGTTAACAAAGGAGAGTAAGAGAAGAGCAGGCTTTGAGCCATCACCCATATGGCCATAATCTATGGTAAAGGGATAGAGTGTGGTTGTATGTTGGGGGATGGGGCAGATGATTGGTGGTGTTCCTGGGTTTGGTGGCGCAGCACTGGGGGGTGGGTGGATTAGGAAGAGCTGGTTCAAATCCTCTGGGCATGTAACTGTGAATCTTGACATTCCATGGGTTGGGAGAGGGGGTTTCACGGGCCCTGGGGGGCTGGGGAGAAGGGAACAGTCAAGATCCAATGGGTTGTTTGGTCGTCATGGGGAAGGTTTTTCATTACCTTACAGTAATGGACACAGGACATGGTAAATATCATCAAAATTATTAAACTGTATCATCTAAATTGTAAACTATACTTTAAATCACTGACAATGTTTAGTTGCTATATTTTGCTATCTGCATAACAGTTATAACAATGCTAACAACCAAAAAAAGGGGGGGGGAGTTAATATGGGGTGGAGAAGGGGGGGTGCTTTGGTATCTGGGAGTCTCTGGCACTCCGTGTGTGACTTTGCTGTGACCTAATACTTCTTTGAAAATTAAATGAAATATTGAGAGACAATGGGGATTGAGAGGAGGAAGGTGTCATGGCACACCAGACATCCGATAACACAGTGATAAAGGGAAGGAAAAAAGGGTAAAAAGAAAAGAGAAAGGAAAAAAAAATGAATATATATGTATATTTAAGGCATTTCCTTTGCTTTTTTGCCCATTTTTTGAATGTCCCAATCCACTAATTATATTTTATTTTGTTTTGTTCTTTGTTTGATTATTTGTGTTTTTTTTTCCTTCTTTTTTTTTTCCCCTGAGTTTCCTGATATTTGTCTCTTGCATGTACGCTTATCACACTTGTTTCTTTTTCCTAGTAAGTATATTTGATTATTTTAGGGACTATATGTTCATGGAGGATTTGGATCACAGAAGGGTTACAATGGGTACTACGGGGGATTATTGGGGGGGTTGTCTGTGGGGGGTTTCATGGGGAGTGGTTCATCCGAATATACATGAAATATATACAAAATCATTCAAAGGATCGGGGGATGGGGCATGGCCATGATGGGTGGGTAATCACACAATAAATGAGGGAATTTGAATTCCTATCCTGGAGAGCTCTGTCACAGTCTCCAAGGGAGCAGCATTAGTCCTCTGAGTGTAGGGACAGTGCCTGTCAAAATAGGATGACCCACTGATGTTTTTTTTTTTTATTGATAACTACCCTTGTGAGTCTTTGCTCTTGTAAATGAGACTTAGCCTGCAGTTGTGGGGTGCCTAAGGGTTTCCACCTGAGAGCCGCCTTGTTGCTCAAATGTGGCCTCTCTCTAAGTAAAACTCAGGATATGATTGCATTACCTTCCCCCCAATGTGGGACATGACTCCCGGGGATGAGCCTCCCTGGCAATGAGGGATTAATACCAAGTGCCAACTGGCAACACAACTGGAAAAAGACCTTGAATAAAAGGGGGAAATGGTAAAGACAAATGAGTTCAAGTGGTTAAGAGACTTCAAAGAGAGTCGGGAGGTCATCCCAGAGGTAACTCTTACGCACACCTCAGTAGGAGCTCATAGAACATCTAAGTGCCTATCACCCCACTCAGAGGGGTTCCTGAGAGCTCCGGAGACACCCTGGTCCTATATAAGGGGGGATAGCCCCAGAGACTGATGCCTTATCAGTGGGTTCTATTTTGGAATCTGTGCTCCTGAGAGTGGCCGAATTAGACTCCAATAAATCCTCCCTGCACATGGTTCACCAGTCCCTTCTATTTAAACCTATATGTGATGCTGGAGTTTTTAGGTATACTTCCAGAGACTGGAGCCTCCCGCCTACCTATGTGCCAGGTGTGCATGAAATCTAGGTGGAGCTGCAACTCCTACCCTACAGCTCAATGGACTCATCCAAATCACCAGGTGAGGAGACGATGATGGGCAATGGCCATCCCAGGGAATGGAGAGGGTCTGCATCTGTAGGCAGGATCATCCCACCCACCATATCCATGGGATATAAGCCCTCTCTCACTTGGAGTTGGAGTGGACATCACCATCCCAGTCCCCTCAGGATTGGGGGAAGAACTATTGACTAGAGTGGACTTGATGGTATTCTCTTGTTCACATATGGTGATTCTAGCAATGCAAGAAATTATAACAATCAGGTGGAGCCAGTGGCCACTTGACACTTTTGGGCTAGGGATGGGATGAGCAGTTGAAATACAGTGGCTTCTTTGGGAGTTGGAGGTTGTCCAGAGTACTGTTGTGGCAACAGATGTAGGCCATTTTAAATCAGCACACACCACTCAGAACTGAGTGGGAGAGAGTGTGGTCTACAGTGTGAACTGTGGTCTATGGTTGGTGGCAAGGCTCCAGGATGTGTAAGTTCATTGAGGGTGGTGGGCCACACTTGTGGGAGACGTTTGTGTGGGATGTGGTGGGAGGTGGGCAACATGGGAATCCCAGTGGGTTCCGTGTAATATTTTGGGTAATCTAATCACCTCTTAAAATATATGTATATATATATATAAATAACATTTTTGTAAGCAAATACACATATACGCATATATATTTATATATCATTTTGCAAATGTTTGTATGTATTGTGAGAATTTTGATTTTTACCCACAATAAAAAGAAATTAAAAAAAAAAAAAGACACTGGGAGAACATACTGAAAAAATTGTAAACATACATTTAAAAAAATAACAGATATGATGGTGGTGAAAGACATAATCCAAGAAATAAGACACTGGAAGCACATAACAGTAGATTTGAACAGGCAGAAGAAAGAATTACTGATGTGGAAGATAGTATATCTGAAATCAAACAGATAATAGAAGAGTTAGCTATTCTGTTCTTACACAGATAGCTAAAAATATTGAAAAAAAAACCAGCAGGGACTTAAGGATTTGAATGACAACACAAAAGGTGCAATCATACAGATTATAGCTATCCCAGAGGGAGAAGAGAAGGTAAAGAGGACAGAAGAAGTGTTGGATGAAACAATGGCTGAAAACTTCCCAATCCTAATGAGGGAAATTGCTGTACAAGTCCAGGAAGCACAGCACACTCCAAACAGTATAAATCCAAAAAGGCATTTTCTAAGACATATACTCATCAAATTGTCCAATGCTCAATATAAAGAGAAAATACTGAAAGCAGCAAGAGAAAATAGAACCATGACATTCAAGGGAAACTCAATAAGATTAAGTGCTGATTTCTCATTTGAAACCATGGAGGGAAAAAGGCAGTGATATGACATAGTTAAGCTATTAAAGAAAAAAACTCCAGCCAAGAATTCTATATCCAGCAAATCTGGCATTCAAAAATGATGGCAAATTCAAAATATTCACAGGTAAATGAAATGAAGAGAGTATACCAATAGTAAAGGGAGTTCCACAGATTGAAAGGAAAAAACAAGAGACAGAGACTTGGAGGAGAGTGTAAGAACATCTAAAAATATAAAAAGAGAAATACAAACAACATAGGATGTACATAAGCACAAAGGAAATATGGCTAATGTAAGTAATTCCTTGAAAATAATAACACTGAATGTTATGGATTAATCTCACCAGTCAAGAGACACAGATTGGCAAAATGGATAAGGAAATATGACCCATCTATAGGCTGTCTACAAGAAACACACTTTAGACCCAGGGATTCAAGGAGGCTGAAAGTGAATGGCTGGAAATCAATTTTACAAGCAAACAATAACCAAAAGTAGGTGGGACTATCTATACTAATATAGGACTAAATAGGCTTTAAATGCAAATCTATTCAAAGAGACAAAGGAGAACACTGTATATTAGAGAAAGGGCTATGTTTCAAGAAGAAAAAAGAATCATAACCATATATACACCTAACCAGGATGCCTCAAAATACATGAGGCACACACTGGAAAAATTAAGTGGAGAAATAGATGCCACCACAATTATATTGGGGGTATTTAATGCACCATGATCAACATTAGACAGAACATTTCATCAAAGAATCAATAAAGAAACAAAGACTTTGATTAATACATGAAAGGATCTAATAGACACCTACAGAACACTACACACAAATTCAGCAGTATATACAATCCACTCGAGTGCATATGGATCATACCACCAGATAAACCTCATGCTAGGCCACACACACACACAAAAAAAAAAAAACCTCAATAAATTCAGAAAGATTGAGATTATACAAAGTAATTTTTCTCACAACAATGGAATGAAAATGGAAATAAGTAAGGGCCAGAAAAGCATGTTAGTCACAAAGATATGGAATTTAAGCTAAACACTCTTAGAAACAGTGGGTCAAGGAGGAAATCACAAAAGATATCAGTAACTACCTTTAAATGAATGAAAATGACAACACAACATATCAAAACCAATGGGATGCAGCAAAAGCTCTACTAGAGTGAAATTCATAGCCATAAATGCATATTTCAAAAAATAAGAAAGGCTAAAATCGAAGAAGCAAATTCACACCTGGAGGAAATGGAAAACCAACAACAAACTAACCCCAAAGGAAATAGAAAGACAGAAATGGAAAAGACAAGAGCAGAACTAAATGAAATAGAAAATAAGAAAGCACTAGAAAAAATAAACAAACCCAAAAGCTAGTCGTTTGATAAGATCAATAAAATTGACAAACCCTTAGCCAGACTAACAAAGAAAAAAAGGAAAAGATGCAAATATACGAAATAATAAATGAGCAAGAGTATATCATGACTGACTACACAGAAATAAAGACTATCATAAGAGGATACTTTGAAAATTATATGCCAACAAGAATGATAATTTAGAAGAAACTGACAAATTCCTAGAAACTCAGAAGCAGCCTACATTTATTAAAGAGGAAATTGATGAACTCAACAGACTAATTACAAGCAAAGTGATAGACTCAGTCATAAAAAACCACCCAACTAAGAAGAGCCCAGGTACAGACAGCTTCACAGGTGAATTCTACCAAACATCCTGGAAAAAAACTAATGCCAATCCTGCTTAAATTATTCCAAAAAATAGAAGTAGAAGGAACATTTCCTAACTCATTCTATGATGCCAACATTACCTTAATTCAAAGCCAAACAAAGATGCCACAGGAAAGGAAGTCTAAAGAACAACCTCTCTAATGAACCTAGATGCTAAATTCCTCAGCAAAATACTTGCTAAACACATTCAACAATACATCAAATGAATTATACAACATGCCCAAGTGGGTTTTATCCTGGGTATGCAAGGATATTTCAACATAAGAAAATCAATCATTGTAATACCCCACATAAACAGATTGAAAGAAATAAATCACAAGATCATTTCTATAGACACAGAAAAAGAATTCGACAAAATTCAGCACCCTTTCCTGGTAAAAACAATGCAAAAGATAGGGATAGAAGGAAACATTCTGAACATGAAAAAGGTTATAAAAGAAAAACACACCACTAACATCATCTTCAACAGCAAAATCCTAAAAGCTTTCCCTCTAAGATTGGGAACAAGTTAAGGATGCCTCCTACCACCTCTCCTATTAACTTTGTTTTAGATATACTTGCTTGACATGAAGGAGTTGGACTCCCAGCATTGGGAGGACGGATTTGTTCAGAAATAGACAGGTGGGAGTCTCTTGAGAGCATGGGTGGTTCCTAATAGGGGAAGACAAATAAGTGTATCAAAACTTCAGTCTTATTGGATGTAACTATAAATCTTTTCATCCAAGGAGTGAAGCCAGGGGGTGGTGATGGTTCCTGGGGGGAGGAGAGGAGGGAGGAATAGAATAAATTGAGCAGGGGGTATTTAGTAGGCAGTGGAAGAGTTCTGCATGATCTTACACTGATGGACACAGGGCATGGTAAATATCATAAAAATATATAAAAGTGTACAGTTTAATATGTAAACCATAGTGAAAACCATTGACCTTGTTGATTAGCTATGTTTCACTATATTACATCAATTAAAACAAAGGTAGCATCCAAATATAAAAAGGTATGAATATGAGGGGAGGAAATGGGGAGGATATTGGGTATATGAGAGCCTCCTATATTCTGTGTGTGACTTTGCTGTGACCTAAAACTTCTTTGAAAGCAAAATGAAAAATAGTGAGACACTGGGGAATGAGTGGGGGAAGGTTCTATAGTACAGAGAGGAAGCCAGATATTACAGTGATGAAAGGCAATATGTCAAAAAATTTTTTTCTTCATTTTTTAAATACCCCTATCTTTTAATTTTATTTTTAGTTTTTATAAACTTTCATGTATTTTATCTCTTATATGTAAACTTATCATTATTGTTCATTTTCCTATTATGTGTTGCTCTTTTTATGGCTTCATTTTTGAAGAAGATTTGGATCACAGAAGGTTTACACGTGGAGCAGGGGAAGATCGTTGGTGTTGGGTGTCAGTGATGGGTGATACATGAGTGGTAGTTCACCTGAGCATACATATAAATAATATAAAAATGTTCAAATGTTCACCGGACATTGTCACAGTGGGTGGAGACTCATACAATAGCAGGGTTAATACTGAATTCCCATTCAGGAGGGCTCTGCCACATTCTCTAAGGGAGCAGCAACAGTCCCTCAAGTGCAGGAACAGTGACTGGTGAAGGATGATGACCCACTGATGGGCCCTTGGTATTGATGATTAGGTTTATGAGCCTTTTAAATCGAATCTTACCCTATTGTTATGGGGTGCCTAACTTTTGCCTCCTGAGATCCTCCTTGTTGCTCAAATGTGGCCTCTCTCTAAGCCAAACTTAACATATGAATGCATTACCTTCCCTCCATCGTGGGACATGACTCCTGGGGATGAGACTTTCTGGCATTGAGGGATTGCTACCAGCACCAACTAACAATACAACTGGAGAAAGACCTCAAATAAAAGGGGGAAATGTAAAGACAAATTAGCTTATATGGCTAAAAGATTTCAAAGTGAGTGGAGAGGTCATCCCAGAGGTAACACTTAAGCACACCTCAACAGGATCTCATAGACTCCCAAAATAGTGGGGTTCCTGATTGCTCTGGAGATGCCCAGATACTATGGTCAGGGTGGATAGCTTGGTATTTGGTGCCTTGCAACTGAGCGCTATTTTGGATTTGTTATCCAGAGAATGAAAGAGTTGGACTCAATTATGTATTCCCTGCACATGGCTCATCTGTCCCTTCTATTTAAGCGTATACTTGGTGCTGGGGTTTGTATGTGTACATCCAGAAACTCATATCTTTGGGCTCTCCATGTACCGTCTGGGCCCAGTACCTTGGCTGAGTTGCATCACCTACTTTACAGCTAATGTAGTCACCCTGGACAACTGGTGGGGAGATGATGTTGGACAATGGGCATCCCAGAGAACAGAGAGAGTCTGCAGCTTCAGGGAGGATAGTCTTATCCATCTACCCAATGGGGTATAAGCCCCCAATCAATTGGAGGTTGAGTGAACATCACCGTCTCAGAATCTTTGACATTGGGGGAAGAGCTGTGGACTAGAATGGACTTACTGGCGTTCTACTATAGACATATTGTGATTCTAGTAATGCTAAAAATTGCAACATTGATGTGGAGCCAGTTGCCACTGGAAGCTCTAGGGGCAAGGAGAGGCAAAAACAGTTTTAATACAGGGGCTTTTGTGGGACTTGGGAGTCATCCTGAGTGACATTGCAAAGACAGATATAGGCAATTTTATATCATCATATAAAGTGCAGAACTGTGTGGGAGAGAGTGTAGACTACAATGTAAATTATGATCAATGCTTAATGGCAAAGCCCCAGGATGAGTTTAACAATTGCAGTGAATGTGACACACTAGTGAAGGATGTTCATGTGGGAGGGTGTGGGAGGTGTGGGGATTGGGTCATATGGGAATAACTATATTGTGTGTGGAACATTTATATAATCTAAGTATCTTTTTTAAAAATAATAAAATGTATTAGTGCTTTAAAAAAAAAGAAGTACTTGCTTGAGCACTTTGGCAAGAAAAATATATAAAAGGCACCCAGGGTCAGGAGCAAAATGGTGTCAGTATATGTGGGCATTCCACCATCTCCCTCGCAAAAGATGGCTGATTGGGGACAGGATCCTGCCTGAGAGAGCTGTTCTGGGAGCCCACAGAGCAGGAGCCTTTGGGGCATCAATCCAAAGGGAGCTGGACAGGGAGATAGATTGCTCAAGATAAAACTGTGAGTTTTTAGCCCCATGGAAATCAGGGATGGCTAAGTCCCACCCTCAGAACAAAGAACCAAGGTGAGGCCCGCTGGCCACCCACTGAGAGGGAGCATTTTCTGAGAGGAAAATTTTCTGGGAGGGTTTGGGTAAAGGGCAGAGAGAGGTATCCTTTCCATGGGTTTGTTTGCCTGCACCCCCTTAGAGCTTTGGGGGGTACACCAGCCAGCTTGAAGTGCCACTAGGCTAAGGGGAGAGGTGAATCTGCTGACACAGCCTGATTTAACAAACCACCCCGGGATACAGAGGCTTGGCCTGAAAGAGGGTGGAGTCAGCCAATTTAATAGTTCTGCCCTGAGGTCTATCAGAATTTCAACTCCCCTAAGGAAGTCAGGCAGTGGGAAGTGCTTAATAAGTTTACAAGAACCTATTTAGGGTCTTCTCAGAGGAGGGGGTGGTGTAGAAGAGGCTTGAAAAATCACTTCAGTGTGGTGTACTCAGTCATCAGGGTTCCATTTGAATTTCAAAAGGCAACTCAACCTGACCAGGAGAGGGGAGGGGGAATCTGCTCATACAATCTACTGAATCCTGCTGCCTTAGGAGAGTAAAACCAGACAGGGGGAAAGTGACTGAATAGCTTTCTGAAGAGCTAACTGACTCAATTTGAAAGTTAGCTCAGTGGAGGAATTTCTGCCTTGAATATATGAGGTCCCTAGTTCAGTTCCTGGCTCCTCTAAGAGTAATGATCCAGAGGGATATCTAACATCCAGATGACACCATAGGACAGGGAAAACATAGACATTATTTTTGTACTAGCTACTTTTGGATCCCTTATTTTGTCAAAAAACAAAAAAAAAAGATTACTTAAACAAAATTTAACTTAGTTTACTCGCTAACACCAGCCTCAAAACCTGCAGCGAGAAACCTGCAGGGTAATTGATTGATGAACAAAGGCAGTCTGAGAGGCTCCAAAAGGGCCCAAGAAGGAACGCTGTTCTTCCTTAGCTTTGTTTGACTGCTTGCTTGTCTGTTTGTTTGGGGATTTTTGTTGTTGTTGTTGTTTTGTTTCTTGTTTTTCTTTCCTCTTTCCTCTCCTCCCCCCCTTTTTTTTCAATTGGGTGCTGCTAACTTGTTTCTTCTTTGCCGTGCTTCTCCTTCCTTGATTTTCCATTTTCTGTGAATACTGATTTTGTCTACCAATGCTATCTCTTTCCCTTCCTTCAACTTTCTATCTTCTGATTTCTGTTGTGGTTCTTAAATTCCACCTTTTTTATTAGTCCTCAACTTTACTGGTTCAGTTTCTATCTTGTCTATTCTGTTTTCTTTCTTACTTTATTAACTGTTTTCTTTCTATCCTTTCTTTTCTCTTTCTCTCTGTCCTCATCATTCTGGCCCTTTAAATCATTCTATATATATTTTTCCTATTCATTTTCCCATTTCTTTATAGGCACTCCACTTTTTTATTCCTATAACTCTACACTGCTTACATGAGTTAAATATTCATTTTACTAAGTCTTACATGGCCCCTCTTCTAACTTTTATTAATATTCCTATTATCCTTCTTCTTTTCTTAACTGCTTCGATTTCTCTGGCCCTAATCTTTTTCTATCAAGGGAACATAGAAAACAGCAATGAAATACAAGAACAATGTGTCAAAGTGAAAATTTAACACACACTCAAAACCAGGAGCTCAACAAAACTCTAGAGCAGAGAGAAAAGCTAATCAACTGAATAAACCCATTAAGAAAAATGATGACCAGAGGGCAACAAAAAATTACAAACTATTCTAAGAAAAAGGAAGACATGACCAGTCCAATGAACAAACTTAAAACCAGATAGAGATGCAGAACAATGAAGAACTAATCAAAGCTGTCCAAACAAATATCATGGACCAATTTAATGCAGTGAAGGAAGAGATTATGGATATTATGAATACACTGGGAGAACATATGAAGAAATTATAAACATACATAAATAGATATCAGATATGATGATGATAAACAGGACAATCCAAGAAATGAAAAAGATGGGGATTCACATTACAGCAGATTTGAACAGGCAGAAGAAAGAATTAGTGATGTGGAAGGCAGTATACCTGAAATCAAACAGATAGTAGAACAGATAGATAAAAAGAAAGAAAAATTCCAGCAGAGACTTAAGTGTTTAACTGATAACACAAAACACACAAAAATTAGTATTATAGGCATCCCAGAGGTAGAAGAGAAGGGAAAGGGAACAGAAGGAGTGTTGAAGGAAATAATGGCTGAAAACTTCCCAACCATATTGAGGGAGATGGTCAAACATGTTCAGGAAGCAAAGTGCACCACAAACAGTGTAAACCCTAACTGGCCTATTCCAAGACATATACTTGTCAAAATGTCCAATGCTCAAAACAAAGAGAAATACTCAAGGCAGTAAGAGAAAAGAGAAACAACACATACAAGGGAAGCTCAATAAGATTAAATGCTGATTTCCTATCCAAAACTATGGAGGCAAGAAGACAGTGGTATGACATAATCTAGGTACTCAAAGAAAAAAACTTCCAGCCATGAATTCTCTATCCAGAAAAGCTGGCATTCAAAAATGATGGAGAGATCAAAATATTCACAGATAAACAGAAATTATCAGATTACACCAATAAGACACTTCCCCTTCAATATATACTAAAAGAAATTCTACATGTTGAAAGGAAAAAACAGGAGAGAGAGAGTTGGAGGAGAGTGTAAGAACAACTAAAAAGAGATATAAAAACAACATATGACATACATAAACTCAAAGAAAATATGGCTGATGTAAGAAATTCCTTGAGAGTAATAACACTGAATGTTAATGGATTAAACTCACCAGTCAAGAAACACAGATTGGCAGAATGGATATGGAAATATGACCCATCTATATGTTGTCTACAAAAAAACCCACGTTAGACCCATGGATTCAAGGAGGCTCAAAGTGAATGGCTGGAAAACAATTTTACAAGCAAAGAAAAACCAAAAAAAAAAAAAAAAAAAGGGTGGGAGTAAATATACTAATATCAGAGAAAATAGTTTTTAAATGCAAAACTATTCTGAGAGTCAAAGATGGACACTATATATTAGAAAAAGAAGTAATCTTTCAGGAAGAAAGATCAATCATAAACGTTTATGCACCTAGTCAGGGTGCCTCAAAATACATGAGGCAAACACTGGAAAGACTAAGTGGAGACATAATTGCCTCTACAATTATAGTGAGAGATTCTGATACACCATTATCAACATTAGACAGAACAACTCAACAGAGAATCAATAAAGAAAACAAAGACTCTGAATAATTCATTAGAAGATCTGGACCTAATAGATATATACAGAATGCTACAGCCAAATAGAGCAGGATATAAATTCTTCTAGAGTGTACATGGATCATACTACAAGATACACCACATGCTAGGCCACAGAATAACTCTCAATGAATTCTGAAATAAAGAGTATCATAAGAGGATACTTTGAAAAATTATATTCCAACAAGAATTATAATTTCAGGAAATGGACAAATTCCTAGAAACTCACAAATAGCCTACTTTGACAAAAGAAGAAAGTGATGAACTCAACAATCCAATTACAAGTAAAGAGATAGGCTCAGTCATCAAAAACCTCCCATCTAAGAAGAGCTGAGGACCAGACGGATCCACAGATGAATTCTAACAAACATTCCAGAAAGAACTATAACCAATCCTGCTAAGCTCTTCCAAAAAATAATAGTAGAAGGAACATTGCCTAACTCATTCTATGATGCCAACATTACCCTAATACCAAAGCCAAACAAAGATGCCATAAGAATGGAAAATTACCGACCAATCTCTCTAATGAACCTAGATGCTAAAATCCTCAACAAAATAATTTCTAATTGCATTCAACACAATGTGAAATAAATTATAAACCATGACCAAGTGGGTTTCATCCTGGATATGCAGGGATGATTCAACAAAAGGAAATCAACCAATGGCATACACCACATTAAAAAATTGAAAGAAAAAAATCACATGATCATCTCTACAGATTCATAAAAAGCATTCAACAAAATGCAGCACACATTCCTCATAAAAATACAGAAAGGGATAGGAATAGAAGGAAACTTTCTGCATATGTTAAAGGGTATATATGAAAAACCCACAGCTAACATCATATTCAATGTTGAAATCCAAAAACCTTTCCCTCTAAGATCAGGAAAAAGACAATGATGCCCACTATCATCACTTTTATTTAACATTGTCTTAGAAGTACTTGCTCAAACACTGAGGCAAGAAAAAGATATAAAAGGCATCCAAATTGGAAAGAAAGATATAAAAATATCACTATTTGCAGACGACATGACCATATACATAGAAAGCCCTGAGAAATCTACAACAAAGCTTTTAGAACTTTTAAATGAGTTCATTAAAGTTGCAGGATATAAGATCAATGTTCAAAAATCAGTAGCATTTCTATACACCAATAGCGAGCAAAAAGGAGTAAATCAAGAGAAAAAATACCATTTACAATAGAAACTAAAAGAATCAAATACTTAGGAATAAATTTAACTAAAGATGTAAAGGACTTAAATACATAAAAGTACACAACACTGTTAAAGGATATCAAAGAAGACATAAATAAATGGAAGAATATTCCCTGTTCATGGATAGGAAGACTAAACATCATCAAGATGTCTATCCTACACAACCAAATCTACAGATTTAATGCAATCCCCCCCAAAAATCAACACTATTTTTAAAAAATATTTTAAAAGATGCTTAGATTACATAAATGTTATACAAAAATTACAGGGATTCCCATGTTCCCCACAACCTCCCACATAAACATCTTTCATTAGTGTGGCACATTACCTGTAATGGATATACATATCCTGGGGCTTTGCCACTAAGCATGGATCATAATTCACATTGTAGACCACACTCTCTCCCACACAGTTCTACATGTTATATGCTGATATAAAATGGACTATATCTGTCATTGAAATGTCACTCAGGATAATTCCCAAGTCCTGAAAAAGCCCCTGTATTACAAATGCTTTTCCCTTCCCTTCCCCCAAAGTATCCGGTGGCCACTGGCTCAACCTCACTGTTGTAATTTCTTCCATTGCTTGAATCACAATATGTCAACAACAGAATACCATTAAGTCCATTCTAGTCCATAGCTCTTCCCCCAAGCCTGAGGATTCTGGGATGGTGATGTCCACTCCACCTCCAAGTGAGAGTGGGCTTATATCACATGGATAAGATGGATGGGATTATTCTGCCTGTAGTTGCAGACTCTCTACATTCCCTGGGATGGCTGTTGTCCATCATCATCTCCTCACCCAGTGTCTTGGGTGAGTCCATTGAGCTGTAGAGTAGGAGTTGCAGTTCCACCAAGATTCCAGGCACAGCTGGCACATGGGCAGGCCAGAGGCTCCAGTCTTTGGAAGTACACTTATAAACTCCAGCATCACATATAGGTTTGAATAGAAGGGACTGATGGACCATGTGCAAGGAGGACTTACTTGAGTCCAACTTTGTCACTCTCAGGAGCACAGATTCCAAAGTATAACCCATGATAAGGCATCCATCTCTGGAGCTACCCACACCCCCTTATATAGGACCTGGGTGTCTCCAGATCCCTCAAGAGTCCCTCTGTTTGGGGTGATATCCACTTTGGTGTTCTTGAGCTCCTACTGAG
Source organism: Tolypeutes matacus (assembly GCA_026826555.1). Taxonomy (NCBI): domain Eukaryota; kingdom Metazoa; phylum Chordata; class Mammalia; order Cingulata; family Chlamyphoridae; genus Tolypeutes; species Tolypeutes matacus. Next base: position 113,478 of record JAKSZT010054070.1, on the reverse strand, counting down.
GTGTGCATAAACATTACCTCTGAGATGACCTCCTGACTCTCTTTGAAGTCTCTTAGTCATATGAACTCATTTGTCTTTACCTTCTCCCCCTTTTTTCAAGATCTTTTCCAGTCATATTGCCAGTTGGCACTTTTTTGTAATCCCTCATTGCCAGGGAGGCTCATCCCTGGGAGTCATGTCCCACACTGGAGGGAAGATAGTGCATTTATATGCTGAGTTTGGCTTAAAGAGTTGGCCACATTTGAGCAACTAGGAAGCTCTCAGGTAGGAACCCTTAAGCACCCCATAACAATAGGCTAAGTTTCAATTTCAAGAGCAAAGACTCCTAAGGCTAGTCATCAATAACAAGAACCCATCAGTGGATCATCCTCCTTTGCCAGACACTGCCCCTGCACTTGGAAGATTGTTGCTTCTCCCTTGGAGAATGTGGCAGAGCTTTCCAGGCTGGGAATTCAGTATTATCTCATTTATTGAGTGATTCTCCACACACTGTGACCATGCCCCACCCTTTGATCATTTGAACAATTTTATATATCTTTTATATATATTCAGGTGAACTTCCTCCCATGGAACTCCCATCCCAGACACCCCCCACCAACGATCCTCTCCTGTCCCCGTTGTAACCTTTCTGTGATCCAAATCTTTCTTAAAGATGAAGTCCATATAATAGCCAAATACAATTAATAGGAAAACGAAGTAATAATGATGTTTAAATGTAAGAGTTAAAATACATGGAAATTTTAAAAAAACACTAAAAATAAAATAAAATTAAAGGATTGGGATATTCAAAAAATGGGAAAAATCAAAAGAACTAAAAAAAAAAATTTAAACATTTTTCCTTTTATCATTGCCTTATCACATGTCCAGTCTGTACCGTGGCACCTTCCCCCTCTCACTCTCCAGTGTCTCCCAAATTTTCATTTAATTTTCAAAGAAGTCTTAGGTCACAGCAAAATCACACACAGAATACTAGAGACTCTCATATACCCAGCCTCCTCTCCCTTTCCTCACCCCATATTAAAACCTTGTTTTATGTGGACGGCAGCATTTTTATAACTATTATACAGATAGTGAACTATAGCTACTAAACATTGTCAATGGTTTACCATATAGTTTACATTTTAGATGGTACAATTTAATAATTTTTGATGATATTTACCATGTCTTGTGTCCGTCACTGTAAGGTAATGTAAAACATTTCATCTGACCACTAAATACCCCCTATTTGATCTATTCTGTTCCTCCTTCCCCATCCCCCAAGGGAACATGCCACCCCTCTGTCTTGACTCATTGGATGACAAGATTAATAGTTACATGCAACAAGAGGTCTTGACACACTATTTGTCCTCCCCTATTAGGATCCACCCATGCTCATAAGAGACACCCAACTGTCTGTTTCTGGGCGGATAGGTCCTCCCAAAGATGGGGATCCATCACCTTCCCACTCACCGTGTGGGTCTCCACCCACCAACACAACATATTATGACAGGATGAACACTCACACACTCCCCAGAAGCCTACTCCAGAGGCCCTCCATCCTGAATGTCCCCCCAACCAACAACCTAAACTAGTGACAAGAACCCATCAGTGGATCATCATATTGCCTGTCATATTGCCATAAGAGCATTCCCACTCCTGCACTTTCAACCTCATACCCACAAATCCCATGTTCACCTGGTCCCTCTCCCATCTCTCCCCCCAGTATCCTGGGTATTCTAACCCACCCTTCCTAATCTAACCACCTGTCAACCTTGCACCACCAAACCCAGTAATATTACTACCCACCTGTCCTATCCTTCAATATACAACTATACTCTGTCACTTTACCATAGATTATATATACCATATATATATATATGGGTGATGGCTCACAACTTTCTCTTCTCTTTCTCTCTCTTGTTAACCTATATTTCAGACAATGTTAAGAGGCCCCAAATCACCAAACATATTGAGAAAGAAAAATGAAGTTGGAGGTATCACAGTACCTGACTTTAAAACATACTACAAAGCTATAGTGGCCAAAACTGCATGATATTGAAACAAGGATATACATACTGATCAATAGAACCGAATTGAGAGTTCTGATATAGATTCGAACATATACAGTCATCTGACAATTGACAAGACCACCAAATCCACTGAGTTGAGAGAGAATAGCCTCTTCAACAAATGGTGCTAAGAGACCTGGATATCCATACCCATATCCAAAAGAATGAAAGAAGAACGCCATCTCATACCTTATACAAAAATCAACACAAGGTGAATCAAAGATCTAAGTATAAGACCCAAGACCATAAAGGCCTTGTAAGGTAATATAGGGAAAAATCTACAGGACTTTGTAATAGGAAATGGTATCATGAATTTGATACCCAAAGCATGAGCAGCAAAAGAAAAAATAGATAAACGGGATCTCCTTAAAATTAAAAACCTTTGCACATCAAAGGACATTTCCAAGAAAGTAAAAGGCAAACTACCCAATGGGAGAAAATATTTGGCAACTATATATCTGATAGGAGACTAATATCCTCCATATATAATGAATTCCTGCACCCCAAAATTAAAAAGACAACCAACCCATTTAAAAAATGGGCAAGTGACCTAAAACAACACTTCTCCACGGAAGAAATACAAATGGCTAAAGCATATGAAAAGATGCTCACCACACTAGGTATTAGGGAATATCAAATCAAAAGACCATCTTACACCCATTAGAATGGCAGCTATTGGGGAAAATAAAGCATATTATAAGTGTTTGAGAGGATGTGAAGGAATGGAGACCCTCATCCACTGCTGGTGGGACTGTAGAATGGTCCAACCACTGTGGAGGACCATTTGGCAATCCTAAAAAAACTAACCATATAATTTCCATATGATACGGCGATTCCACTTCTGGGTATATACCCCGAAGAATGCAAAGCAGAGACATGAACAGATACATGTTCCTAGTTCACTATTGCCAAAAGTTGGAATCAACCCAGGAGCCCATGAACAGATGAACAGATAAGCAAAATGTGGAACATATATACAATGGAATATTACTTAGCTGTAAGAAGGAATAAAGTGCTAACAAATGGGGTAACATGGGTGAATCCTGAAGACCTTATGTTGAGTGAAGCAAGCCAGGCATTGAAGGATGAACAGTAAATGACTCTAGAGAATGTGTTAGTGTTCATTCTGTCATAAACTGTTGTTTCAGTGGCTGGAGACACACATAATTAGCAGAAAGGAGTTGGACTTCCATCTTTGGGAGGATCTATTTGTTCATAAATAAACGGGTAGTAGTCTTTCAAGAGCAAGGGCGGGTCCTAAACAGGGAGGACAAACCAGTGTGTCAAGCCCTCTTGTTGCATGTAACTATGAATCTTGTCATCCAATGATTCAAACCAGGGGGCCATTGTGGGTCCTGGAGGGATGGGGTGGGAGGAATAGAGTAGATCAAACAAGGATATTTAATGGTCAGTGGAAATGTTCTTCATTACTATACAGTGATGGACACAGGACATGATAAATATCATCAAAATTTATAAAAGTGTACAGTCTAAAATGTAAACCATAGTGTAAACCATTGACAATGTTTAGTAGCTAGGTTTCACTTCTTGTATATCAGTTATAAAAATGCTACCATCCACATATAAAAAGATATTAATATGGGGGGGGAGGGGAGGATGTTGGGTATATGAGAGTCTCCTTTATTCTGTGTGTGACCTTGCTGTGACTTAAAACATCTTTGAAAACAAAATGAAAAATAGGGAGACAATGGGGAATGAGAAGTAGAAGGTGCCACAGTACAGACTGGACACCAGATTTTGCAGTGACGAAAGGCAAAAGGTCAAAAAATTTTTCATTATATTTTTCATTTTTTTATTATCTCAATCTTATAATTTATTTTGTTTTTACTTTTTTAAAAATAAAATTATGTATTTTATCTCTTACATTTAAACTTATCATTATTATTTCGTTTTCCTATTAATTGTATTCAGCTATTGTAATTGCTTCATCTTTGAAGAAGCTTTGTATCACAGAGGGGTTACAACTGGGGTGGGAGAGGAACATTGGTGTGGGGTGTCAGGGATGGGGAATGCATGAGAGGAAGTTCACTTGAGCATAAATATAAGGTATATAAAAATGTCCAAATATTCATGAGGCATTGTCACAGTGGTTGGAGAATCATTCAATAAATGAGAGAATACTGAATTCCTATCCTAGAGAGCTCTGCCACATTCTCTAAGGGAGCAGCAACAGTCCCCCAAGTGCTGGAACACTGACTGGTGAAGGATAATCCACTGATGGGCCCTTGATATTGATGACTAGTCTTGTGAGTCTTTGCTCTTGAAATTGAAACTTAGCCTTTTGTTATGGGGTGCCTAAGGGTTGCCTCCTGACAGCTTCCTTGTTGCTTAAATGTGGCCTCTTTCTAAGCCAATCTCTGCATATGAATGCATTACCTTCCCCCCAGCATGGGACATGGCTCCCGGGGATGAGTCTCCTGGCATTGAGAGATTGCTACAAAGTGCCAACTGGCAATGTGACTGGGAAACACCTTGAATTAAAGGGGGAAAATGTAAAGACAATTGAGTTTATATGGCTAAGAGACTTCAAAATGAGTCATGGGAATCCCAGTGGGTTCCGTGTAATATTTTGGGTAATCTAAGCA
>JAKSZT010054070.1:70287-108724 GCA_026826555.1 Tolypeutes matacus | reverse complement strand
ATGGGAATCCCAGTGGGTTCCGTGTAATATTTTGGGTAATCTAAGCACCTCTTAAAATATATGTATATATATATATTATATATATAATATATATTATATATATATATAAAACATTTTTGTAAGCAAATACACATATATGCATATATATTTATATATCATTTTGCAAATGTTTGTATGTATTGTGAGAATTTTGATTTTTACCCACAATAAAAATAAATAAAAAATTAAAAAAAAAAAAGTCATAAGGTCATCCCAGAGGTAATGCTTATGCACATCTCAGTAGGATCTCATAGAATTCCAAAGTGGATATAACCCCAAATAGTGGGGATACTGAGGGCTCTGGAGACAACCAGGTTCTATGTCAGGGCAGTTAGCTCCAGAGTTTGGTGCCTTGCCATTAGGATCTACTTTGGAGTTTGTGCTCCTGAAAGTGACAGAGTTGGACTCCACAATGTCTTCCCTGCACATGGCTCATCTGTCCCTTCTATTCAAACATGAACTTGGTACTGGAGTTTGTAGGGTGTATGTCTAAAGACTTGAGTCTTTGTGCTGTCCAAGTGCCATCTGGGTCCGGAAGCTAGGTGAGAGCAGCAACTCCTACTCTACTTCTCATTGGACTAAATCAGGACAACTGGTGAGGGTATGATGATGGACAATGGCCATCCCAGGGAATGGAGAGCATCTGCAGCTTCAGGCAGGATAATCCTATCCATCTTCCCCATGGGATATAAGCCCCCTCTCATTTGGAGGTGGTGTGGACATCACCATCCCAGACTCCTCATGATGGGGGGAAGAGCCATCCTAGAGTGGACTTACTGGTATTCTACTATAGACGTATTGTGATTCAAGCAATGGAAGAAATTACAACATTGATGTGGAGCTGGTGGCCACTGGAGGCTCTGGGGGCAGGGAGAGGGAAAAGCAGTTGTAATACTGGGGCTTTTTCGGGAGTTGAGAATTGTCCTGAATGATGTTGCAATGACAGATATAGGCCATTTTATATCATCATATAACATGCAGAACTGTGGGAGGAAGTGTGGTCTACAACATGAACTATGGTTCATATGCCTAATGGCAAAGCCCCAGAATGTGTTTATCAATTGCAATTATGTGCCCACTTATGAAGGATGTTTATGTGGGAGTTTGTGGGAGGTGTGGGAGGTAGGGTATATGGGAGGCCCTATATTTTTTGTGTAACATTTATGTAATCTAAGTATCTTTAAAAATATATATGTATTCTGTAACTTGATAATGGTTTAGTTAAATAGGTATATATATTTGTTAAACCTTATCACTTCAGATATGTATATTTCATTGTATATAAATTTTAATAAAAATAACTACTAAAAATATTGAACTCTAAAGATATTCATTCTGAATTATTTAGGTAAAAGTTTATTGATATCTGAAATTTTGCTTGAAACAGATAAAAACAAGTTGTTCCATTACCAATGCTTTATGTGATAAAAATGCATTCAAATGTTAAAGGTAGAATCCCAATTGTGTGCTATGTGCCAACTGTAAAATTCTTCCAGCTTTCCATTATGTTTGAACTATTTCATGATTACATGTTGGAAAACCAAGAAAATAAAATTAATTCATTAATCAAATTAAAAAAAACAAAACACCTCCCAACTAAGAAAAATCCAGGACCAGAAGGCTTCATATGTGAATTCTACCAGTCATTCCGGATAGAACTAACACCAACCCTACTTAAACTCTTCCAAAAAATAGAAGTGAAGGGAACATTTACGCATGCATTCTATGGTGCTAACATAATAATAGCCAACATCGTAAATACACCAAAAGACAGGACAGCTATAGACCAATCTCTTTAATAAAACTGGATGCTAAAATCCTTAACAAAATACTTCCTAATTGTAATCAACAACATATTAAATGAGTTATACACGATGACAATAGGGTTTTATTCCTGGTATGCAAGGATGGATCAACAAAAGATAATCAATGTAATAAAACACATTAACAGTTCAAAAGAAAATATCAAATGTCATCACTATTGATGCAGAAAAAGCATTTGATGAAATACAACATTTTTCTTGATAAAAATACTTCAAAAGACAGGAAGAGAAGGGAATTTCCAGCAAATGATAAGGATATATATGAAAAACCTTCAGCCAACATCATATTCAACAGTGCAGTGTTAAAGGCGTTAACTCTAAGATGTAGGACATGACAAGGATGCCCACTCTCATTGCTCTACTTTAATATTCTGTTAGAAGTACTCACTCAAGCACTTAGGCAAGAAAAAGATATAAAAGGTATCAAGTTGGAAAGAATAAGTAAAAATTTCACTATTTGGTATATTTTTTCCAGATGCCCCTATAATTAACACAGTGTATCCTTATCATTGATGCAGAAAAATTACAGTATTGCTGTTAATTATCATCCATGTGCTACATAATTGTATTTTTCTTATGCTTTTCCACGTTCTGTCCACCCTCTAATAGTGACATATATCCATTCTTACATTAGTGGTATTAATCACAATTTTATTCCATGTCTGGGTTCACTGTGTTATTCAGTCTCTATATTATTCTCTATTTTTCTTTCAATTGGTATTTACATCCCTAGACTAACCTTTTCTGCCACAATCTCATTAATGTACCAGCTGCTATTCACTAGAATGTGTTATCATCAACTCTATCCATTTCCACACTTTTACAGTCAAATTAATTAAACCTTATACATATATTAAGCATCAGTGCCCTTTCTCAGCCCTCCTCTTATCTCCTAATAACCTATACTCTAGATTTTAACTCTATGCATTTATTCTTCGTATTTAGTTCATATTAGTGAAACCATACAATATTTTTCCTTTGTGTCTGGCTTATTTCACTTAGCATAATGCCTTCAAAACTTATTCATGTCATCATATATGTCCCATTTTCCTTTCTTCTTATAGTATCATAGAATTCCATCATATGTATATACCACATTTTGTTTATGGACACTTGGGTGTCCATTTGGTTGATGGACACTTGGGTTTTTTCCATCTTTTCACAATTCTGAATAATGCCACTATGAACATCTATGTGCAAATGTCTGTTCATGTCACAGTTTTCCATTCTTAAGCATATATTCCCCAAAGAGTTATTGCTGGATCATATGGCAGTTCTATATACAGCTTCTTGAAGAACTAACAAACTGTCTTCCACAGAGGCTGTAAAATTAGGAATGCTTCATGAATTTGCATGTCATCATTATGCAGTTGCCACACTAATGTTCTCTGTATCAACCCAATTTTAGTATATGTGCTGCCAAAATGAGCACAGACTGATAGATATTTATCAAAGAAAATAAGCAATGAGAAGCATATATGACAATATCCAACTTGGAAAGGAGGGATGGCAGAACACATGCAAATAAATTAAAAATAAGATTTTGGTATCTAAATGCAACAAAATGTTTTTCAGAGAGCTCATAAATTGAAGAAATATTGGAAACATCTTGTCCTACCTGAACTGATTCAGGAGTATAACTAAACAACTTGTGATTTAATATTTGTTCCTATAATGTCTAAGTAAAATTCTTAAGAGAGTATGTGGCTCACTCTATTGAGTTCATATTTGTTAGTTCTGGATCACCTATTTATGAGAATTAACCCTGAAATGAAATTTAATTGCCTACTTTCTATATTTGAAGCTAAACCATACAAGCATTTCTTAGAAAACTTTAAGAAAAATCTATTAAGGTGTTTTATATGATGAGGTAACAGGCAAAGTAAACAGAATCTCTATATGGAAGATAAAAAGTTAAAATAATTACCTGTCAAAAATAATATTATCACTCACATATAAAGAATAGCAAAGCTCAAAATCACTTTTTTTAAAATGTGGAAATATACATTTCATGAGAATGTCATTGATAAAATACAAATTGAAATATATTTTTAGTTTAAACCACTATATAATGTTGACAAAGCAAACGAAAATGAAAATTCTCATACATTATATGAAGAAAGATAAATACTTTCAAAATATTGTCCTTTCTGGATATAGTAGGTATTGTCTTAGATTCCTAGGGTTGGCCGAGCAAAGTGCAGCATAGTAGTTTGCTTCAGGACCATGAAATTTGTTTGGTTACTAAGACACAGTTTTGGCACTAGAAATCCATTTGAAGGCATTGGTAAATCCATGCATTTGCTGAAATCTGTAGGGGTCTGGCAGTGGCAATTAATGACATAACTAAATCTCTGCCTTCAGTATGATCTTGTTCATTCTATTTGTTTGTGTTTGTTCAGAGTTATTCTTTTTCTGAAGAAGCCAGTCATATTGTCCCATTTTCCAGTTTGGCCTCATCAGTAGTAATGATATAATCAAAGATCCTAGTTCTAAATAAGATCACTCTCAGGATACTAGGGTTTAGGACTGGAACATACCTTATTAAGGGACAAAATCCAATCTAAATCAGATATCAAACTTAGAATCCTGTATATGTCAGCAGTTAAAACTTATGAATTATTCTTCAAGAAATATTGAAGTTATTGTACTAGACACTGTAATCCTAGTGTTCACAGATTCCTGGCTAATAATAGACACAGACTAAATGAGACAGATGAGGAAGATAACAAATGGTTGAAATCCTCTCCTCTGTTAGAACATCTGTCTTCTCAGCTCCATCTGTAGGCCTAGTTTTGCAAGATCTAAGGATTTTATTAGAAATTTATGTTTCTATGTGACAACTGTGATTTTAAATATTGGTTCAATGGGTTTTCAAAAAATGGGAAAGGCTAACCAAAATCTTTGACAAATTGAATATTCCCTTGGAAGAACAATTTGTGACCCCCAGATTTCCAAATAAGTTAAAATATAAAAATCCTAGGGAAAGGAATAGGTCATCCTGACTTGAGTATATGGCCATTCCTTGATTGGGAATTGCAGCTAGCCCAAAGGAGTAAATAGTTTGCTTGTCCTGGATACCAAGTTTATGTATTTCACTCTGGGTTAGGAATCTCTTCTGACAGATTGCCAATATCCATATTACAGAAAGGGAATAGAAACAGTTTCTGAATAAGCTAAGGTATATTTAGTAGAATAAAGCAACAGGGGACATATGCTCAGATATAATCAATTAGTCCCTATCATTGCACTTAAGTAGAGGACCCTGACATCCTGTAGTGAGGGTTAAAGATTTGTATATGGGATGATATAAAGAACTGGGGTTATTTAATTCATATCAATTTATGGAATTTTGTGCTATTGTTCCTTGAATTATATTACTGTTTTTAAATATTGGCTATCTGGTGAATGTGAGAAATAATCAAATAATTCCAAGTGGTGATGGTATGAATCAAATCTGCAGGCACAGATTTTACACATATTTCATTTTCTTTCAGTTCATGTTTATTATACATCTTCTCTTATCAGTTATGCCTTGAAAGGTAATTGCTCCAGAAAATTCCTCTTGGGTCAAATATCATGCAAATAATAAGTTATATGTTAGTTATAATATGAAAGTGGAGATAATAATTAATAAATATTTGAAAAATATTATAAAACTTAAAAAATTGGAAACAAACAGTGGTATTGTTGAGTAGCATTTCTAATTTTTTAATTTATTCCACTTGTTAGCCTGTTCTATCTGAACAACTAATATTTTGAAGATGAGAGGAAATTTATTAATTATTATGTACATTCTAAAAAACTAACTGGATGGATATTTAGACGTATATTAGAGCTGGATAAAGGCAGAATTCAAGTTGAATTGAAAAAGGAAAAGACCAAGCATGGCTATGAAAAAATAGAATTAAAAAAAAATGTGCCATGTAGAGACATATTTATACCAAATTGAAAAATGAAAGTTTCACAAATTCAGATATATAACAGATGATGGAAAGTTAATGGATTGGTCATTTTTCATTAATGATAAATAAAAATATTCTAAATATATGAAAATATGAAGACCAAATCTAATGCATGGATAAAAGTCATTTCAAAAAGTGTCCCAAGAAAAATGCAATAAGGTACACAAGTATAGGAAATGACTTCAGTTTCAATGGCACATAACGAAAAAAGTAAATATTTAATACAATTCTACTGAGGCACTTTTTCACACAAAAATAATAAAATTGTAAGTAAAAACTGTAAATCTTTAATTCAGTTGTGAACTGGTTTGTACTCATTTAGCCTTACATAAACATATATACTCATATGCATTCATCTATTTGTTATGTGTTAAATGAACATAATTTATAAAAGTTAATAGGGGAACATATATCAAGAAAAAATAATGATATTATTCAACTCATTATTTTGAATATTTATCAGGAGAATTTTCAACTGACAGTGGGAGTGGAACTCATATTTATATATATATGTGCATGTGTATATATATATAATATATATATATATATATACACATATACAAATATTTCTGAATACATTTATATGTGTGTGTGTATTTATATGTATGTGTATATATATATATATATATATATAGAGAGAGAGAAAAGATATGACCCGAACATTTAATGAGACAATATTTAAGTACATTACTATATTTAATAGGCTAAATTGCTACAATTGATTAGAGAAATATTCTTAAAAGGTATAAGAATATTCATATTTCTAACAATTAATTAAAGGTGTATTTTAACTTACAATATAAAGTGATGAGAACAGAAGAAAAATGTATGTTTGCTGGCAAGTCTAGAATAAACTTTAGAAATAATGTTATCTTAAAACTTTCAACAAAAATTATGAGCAACTTATTGATATTGTTCGCTTTAAAAGATATTAAATTAATATAATATTATTACAGAGAATAATTGTAAAATTCAGCCTACAGTGAATATTGCCTGGCATGTACGGTTTTCTCCTTCACTAATATGAAAAGATCTTTGTAAAAAAAGAAACCAAAAAAAATTAAAAAGAGAGAAGAGAAAAAACCTTTGTGATACCTAATGTATGCAAGCATATGCAAATTTAACATAGAGCATTATGCTTAATTGTTTTGTGATGGTCAAATGAGGCTCAGAGGGAAGTTGTGATCTGACACAATATCATTTTAACAAGAGAAGGTTGAAGGAATTTGTCCATGAGTTGTCTCAAGGAAACGAGTAGTTTGGTTGTTGCATATTATCTATCGCTATAAATAGTAATACTGCCCTGTATATGTAGTCTGTGCTCTCATGTTTTATTCTTAATTGACATCAATATTTTAAGAAGGCTTATCTTCCCAGAATTTTCCTGAGGGCTCCACACACTTCTTTGTTTTGAAGACTGTAAATGATTGGGTTGAGCATGGGCGTGAAATTAATATAGATGATAGATATTTCATCATCCAGCTTGGCTGTATGATAAGATTTGGGGATAAAGTACATGATGATAGCTGTTCCATAGAAGAGAGACACTACAATGAGATGTGAGGAACAGGTTGCCAATGACTTTCTCAACCCTAATTTTGATCCTAATCTTTAAACGGACCTGATTATCTCCCTATATGAGCCCAAAATAACAGATATAGGAATGAGGAGGAACACAACACCACTGACATAAAGTCCTTTTTCATAATGAGATGTATCAGCACAAACAAGTTTCAGGAGAGCTGGGACCTCACAAAAGAAATGACGAATTTGCCGGGAGGCACAGTAAGGGAGATTCAGAGTATATATGACATGAGCCAAGGCATTAAGCAGAGAACCCAGCCAGGTGCCAGCCACCATGAAGACACAGACTTTAGGGCACATGAGAATGCAGTAACGGAGAGGGTGGCATATAGCCACATAGCGGTCATAAGCCATGACTGCACGGAGAAGGCACTCTGATCCAAAAAGTGTTGTGAAGAGTATGAGCTGAATTCCACAATTAATAAATGAAATGGTATTCTTCCCAGACAGAAAATCAGTGACCATCTTGGGGACAATAGTGGTGCTGTAAAAGAGGTCCATGACGGAAAGTTGACTGAGAAGGAAGTACATAGGGGTATGGAGTCGAGTATCCAACCAAATGAGAATCATCATCATAATATTGGCAACAAGGATCACAAGAAACATCAAGAAGATGAGAGAGAAGAGGAGATTGGGGGCTTTCATGTGGTGAAATAACCCCAGGAGAACAAAATCAGTTCCAGTGGTCTGATTAGTCCATCTCCCCATTCTCTTCCTCCTAATTCATTTTCCTGGATAGATTAGAGAAAAATATTTATACCCAAAACAAATAAATCCTACCCTCACTTTACAATGTGCAACACATATAATCTTTCATAGTTCTACAGATATATATCTATATCTATATCTGCATCAATATATTTATATTAGTGTTTCAACTATTTTCAATATTATTCCTTTACGACAGAATAGTTTCATTACTACTGCAATGTCAGTATGTGCTGATTTAAAATAGTATAACCAAAAATTATCCAAACAATACACTCAGTATCTTAAGGAAAATAATTAGACCTCTTGGTATTTCAATGACTTTAATAAGTAGAACTTGATTAAAATAAATAATTTATACATTTCTATATAAAATCACTTCCTCTGTCATCTCTTCATGATTCTGTATTTCTTTCACTCTATTACTGTATAACTATTTATCTATTAATGCACTTAGCTATATCTGTATTCGTATATATACCTATGGATATATCCAACAGACATTCTTAAAGTCCATCACTCATTTTGCTTAGTCTTGATTTGCAAGAATTAGAAACTGTTTATATTATATAGCAATCATTAGTAATCTTCTATTTTCCCATGTGAAATGTGTTGTTATATGTATTCCATTTATAACACATCTACAAGGGATTATTTCTTTGTTTTTAAAAGGCAAGTTTAGTTTTCAGAATGATCAACTAATTATTCATATGTAGACAGGAATTAAAGCAACAGAAACTTTATCACATCTAAATGTTTCCAGCTTCCCTGTAACTTTGTCTCAACATTATCTATTGTGAATTTTAAAATAATCTAGTTAGTATGTTATTTAATTTGTAATCAAGATGGGTAGATTTGTTTTTACTTTTTGTAATTTGATAGGTAAAAACCTAAGACCACCCAAAGAGGACCAGAAGAAGCTCAGTATTCTACCAGATAACTACTCCATGATACTCATTATTGGACTCTAAACAAAAGAAGGTTGATGATATGAAAAAATTGAAAAACAATGGAAACAAATGAACTATCCAAAATTGCTATTAGTTGATATAATTTGTACAGAAGGCTTGGTGATATTCTTCACCTCTGTTTAATCCCTTAGAGCTCTGTGTGAAAGGAAACAAAGAGTTACTTAGTCCAAAGGGTCAAACCCTAGTCTGTTGGGGGTCAGTGAAGATGGTTTCAATGAAACCATTTGCTATTTTGTGGAAATACGAATGAAGTGAGTAAACTGGTCAATTTCACTAGTGTACTGGCATTATGTTTTTGAAGATGTACCTAATTATTTGGATCATTATAAATCACAATAGCTATGACAAGATAAAAATAAAATTCACTCAACACAGAAGACTAACCACTTTTTGGAATATTATACTCAGATTTTCTGATTACCACAGTCTATAGTCACTTGCTTCTTTTTTTTGGAAGCATGTCCATTAATTATAACACTCTAGTTAATTCCATAAAATTCCATTTAATTGAAGTTGAACCCTTAACAAGTATGACATTTTGGTTGTAAGGAAACTACATTTTATTAATTATGTTTATATCAATGTGTTTCAGTTTCTTGGTTTCCATAGTACATGGATAGAAGCACAAAATAACTGATCATTAGAAAGTAGTCCAAAACAATGATGTTTCATTAATTTGGCTTAAAATCAGGAAAGTTCTTCACTAATAAAAATATGTTTTGTATTGAATTTCAATATTGTAATTTTTTATTTCAAAATTGGTTTCATAAGGTAATATTAAAAGACTCTAAAATAAATACAATTACAATGTAGACTATATAGTATTTATAAATATGCATGATTTTTGTTTGAGTTTTCTTTTCAGTTGATATTTTTAAAATTGAACACTTATTTAATATTTTGAAACAAAAAATCCTTGACTCTTTAATCATTTGGAATTTGTTCTTATACTGTGTCTTTTCTAAAATCTGAAATTGCATGTCTTTGGTATCAAAGTAAATGATGGAGACAGTAAAAATTATTCAATGAGAAAATCATATAAACAGATACACCAGATTGTTGGATTCCTGAAAGTGAGTTGTGTCTCTAAATTTATTTGATTCAATATATTTTCTATATTGCTTTTTCTATATCAGTGGCACATGTCTCAACTAGAAAAAGTCATATGTAAATTAGGCAAAATATAGGGAACATAAAATAGTTTTCATTAAAAGTCTATTTTGAAATATCCTTAATCATGTCTGTTTGATGTTCTCTCTCATACACAATGATTTTACAGAACCATCAAAAATATTTTCTCATTGGATTAATTCTGATTGCCTATTCTTCCTTCTTTAGCAGCAAATAGTTTGATATATGATTCTCTAGAGTGGTAAGTTTTTAATAAATGAACAGTTTGTTAAAGTTAAAAAGATATATGCTTACATTAAGGGTACAGAGCTGTTATGAACTTCTGCATGGACCTGAATCTTAAGAAGAAAAGATCATCTTTGGCAAATGACAAAAAAATGGTCAATTTATCAACATTCTGAAATGGGCTAAGATGAAGAGAGCACCACTCTTGATGAAACTGAGAGTCACTGAATATACACTTGTGATGGATTTTACAAGGCAGGGGAGCATATAACACAGTGAACACCATAGTGGATAATGGAATGTTATTAACAGTTTAAATATGAGAACATTCTCTCATGAGCTAAAACAAATCTGCAGAACTTAAATTTGGTGTTAATAATATGGCATGTGGAAAAAATGCGCAATATATAAGCTAAGGACTACAAATAGCAGTAAAACTATGACAAAGTTCTATCATTATTTGTTACAAATGTTTCACAACAATATAAGGTGATGGGTTGCAATACCTACTAGGATCTAAGAATATGAAGGGCACAAAGGCATATACATATTTATCTTAACTAGATTGCTTGTACTTTTTTCCCATGTGAGTACATTAATTTCTTATGCAAATTTTAACTTAATAAAGTCAATATTCTTCTATTTAAAGATTTTCATAAATTATTTCCAATTTGAATCTACAGCAGCAAGTAAATATATTAATTAAGTAATAAAGAATCTTTTCAACTGTCCATTTTAAAGGTATTCAATGCCTATGTATTAACAATGTATTTTCTTGTAATTCAAGTACTCTATGAGAGAACATTTATTCTCTACTTATTGAAGAATCTCTGAAAAATGTAGAGAATCAGACACATGTAGCTAATAAAAACTGTTATTTAAAAGCTTCCTAATATCTATTATATTCATACTGACTCTCATTAAAATAACTATTTAACATTACTTTTTCTGCACTGAAAAAGCAGGACTGATAAAGTAAAATGAATTATTTACTCATATAAGAATAAAATGATCATCATGACTAGTCAACTGAAATTTGTTTTGGCTGAAAGGGGTAGTCTAGGGAGGTTAATGTTGATTGAAGGACAACTGGAGGATAATCTAGGAAAGGAATAAGATATTGATTTCAGTGGTAGATGATGATTGTGGTTAATAATACAATTTACTCTATTACAAGGTGTTAAGAATATGGTGATACACGTGAAAAATAAAACTATGCAATTTATAGACTATCATTAACCATGATAATTTAATATTTTTGTGGCAAATTCAAAGAAAGTACTATATCAATGCTACAGGTCAAGAAAAGAATATGGGATTTACTTTTATCAGATGTGAATATGATAAAACAATTTTTTCATTTACTTCATTAACAAAGAAGACCTTGCTCATGTAGTTTAACAACCTGTGCTCATTTACTCTTCTTTTGGAACACTGAAAAAACTATTGATTTATTTTTAGGATTAAATAAGATAAATGTGACTGGAAGGACTTTTTAAAATAATGCTTCCATAATTTGTTAAGCTATCTTTTGATCTTATTTTATTTTATGAAGTTGAAATAAATTTTTAAAAAAGGAAAACCATTTTTTTTCTTTCAGAAATAGTAGATATGGACTAACTTACCTTTTGTATTTTTCTTCAAGATATTACCAGAAATCTATTTATGTAAAAAGAAGTGTTGCATAGACTTGTATCCAGATAGATGACACTTCATTGGCTGTTAGGGCAATATATTACCAATGAACTAAGGAGACTAAGTGCAAAAGAAATTATCTACCATGGAGGTTTGAGCCAATTTATAATTCTACCTGCAAAGTCCTCAGAGGAAATGTCCCCTGTCTGCACCTTAGGTAGGACAAACACAATTATTCCATTTGTCCTTAAAATGCCCAAACTAAACAAGTCTGTTCTCCTGGAAACAAGCAAACAAAAACATCAATCAGTCACATAATCATTCATTTACCAGCCCAGCTAACTCCATCTGATAATTGGAAAATTGGAGTGGTGAAACCCCAGGACAGAATTTAACACCTGATACCTTGGGTCCAGAATGAGTGGATTCCTTCCTGGTTTCACCACTTATTAGTGACTTCATATCTGTTACCTAACTTTATTTTTTCAGTCCATCATCTGCAAAATGGGACTGATAAGAGCATGCTTTTTTGCATTTTTTTTAGAGCATGCATTTTATAGTTATTTTTCAAAGATGAAGTGAATTGATTAATGCAAATCTTGTGGAACATTGCATGGCGTATAGATGATTCAAAATGTTTCAAAATATGAGGATGAAATTTAGAATTTTATGGATTGGTATAATGAAGAGTGTGAATTTATCCAGAATGTATAGTTTTATTTTTCCTGCTGGCATCATCAAATACATATATTAGAATCCAGAATAAGGTCAACTATTTCATTAAAAGAATTATATGTGTAACTCAATCAATCCATTTATTCTGAGTTCTCTCATTATAAAATAAGCAAACAAAATACATGTACATGCTTTATACACATAAAGATATTTCCTTGATCTTTTTCATTTTGAAACAAGAACCATGATTGCTATTTGCTTGTTAATTTATGTAATTGTATATATTTCATTAAAGGTCTCTTACATTCTAATCCCAAAATTATCCCTAAATATTTTATCTTTATATAAGTGGAATGAGAGCTGTAAAACAGTTCTGAGAATTGTGCTTGGTTACAGAATAAAGTCTCTGTGTTTTGGACTGGGGAGGTTAATATGGCACAGAGCTGATTGTAATGCCCAATTAACTACATGATATTAAACTAATTTTAACTTTCCTTGAGTGTCTGTCATATGATAGGCAGACTTATACAAATGTTATGTACATATTCAATAATCCTCAGACCTCCCCATATCCCTGTTAGGAAGGCATTACAAATAATACATGAATTTATCAAATAGTGACATTGCCTGCTTTTACCCAGTGAGCAAGTAGTGGAGCAAAAATTTGTTCATATATATCTCAGGTCAATGCCTATATACTTGTGAGCCATGTTTTAGAGACACTAGATATTTAATGTGCCATCAAAGTTTTGAGTTTAGCAGTTTTGTAATCTACTAAGAACGTTTTAAAATCTGGTGTTAAAATACAGAAGAATTATCGATTGGAATGTGTTTCTACACACCCCAATTTCATTGTATCAATCATATTTTTATAAACCAGCTCATCTGTTCTTTCCCACCTGAACATGGTGTCTAAAAACTACTAAACTATGCAGTTAAATCTATCATTATGTAATTTGTAATAAGCACCAATATTATCCTAAATAGAATTTGTGCAAATAATACTTTAGAAATTATTTGAGGAAATCTCAAGATTTTATCTTTTTGTCTATGTGTTCTAAGGAAACTTTGGAGACAGAAAAGTTTTCCATTGAACATTCTTTTACATTAAATGTGAATAAATTCTTCTACAAAGAGTACTACTTCTAACATAAGGATCTATATTCATATTTTGTGTTATCGTCAGTTCCAATTATTTCCATCTGAGTCTCCTTTACGAGCTTTATGAAACTGGAAACTACATTTTGCAAATACCATTCTAAGTATAATTCATGCTTATTATCTATCAATGAGAGTGATTTAAACACAATTTTGAAGATTGGAGGAAAAGAAAATGAGTTATGTTCTGAAGCAGACAGATGTGTGGAGAGTATCAATACCAATATTAGCATTGGTGCTTTTACTTCTTTTAATTGTGAAGATAACAAATCATTTCACATTTTCAGTGTTCAGAATCCAAATAAACCAATATAATTTTTTAAAAATACTTTATATATTTGTATTTGGCAAAGATATGATTTATCAAATTGAAGATTTCCCTAACTTATAAACTAAAAAAATAGACTATTTAACAGGTGAAAAAAATGGAGATAAACTGCTTGAAATAACTTACATTTTTCTTGTTTTTCATAAAATAAATGTTATTTTCATAGAAGTTTTAGATTATAGAAAAGTTACATGGAAAGTATGGGGATTCATATATAACCCACCACCTCCCCTACCCATATTTTCCCCTATTAATAGTATTTTACATTGTATATTTGTTACAATTGATTAACAAATACTAAAACATTGCTACAAACCAATGTCTATACTTTACAGTTTGTTTTATACTTTGCATCACACGATTTTATAGCTGTATCCATCATTGCAATATCATGCAGAACAACTCCAATGCCCTAAAAGTACCCTATGTCCCACTTAGTCTTGTCCCCTGCCAGAACCTCTAGTAACCACTATCTCTATATCAATCTTACAATTTCTTCTGTTACAACAATAATAACAAATCTATTTGGTCCATGGTTTCATCCCCCATATGTTTGTTCATTCCTCTATCTTGAGGATTTGGGGATGTTGATGCCTGCTCTCCTTCCAACTGAGAAGAGGCTTAGATCCTATGGCATAGATCTGTGACTCTAGTCCATAGCTCTTCCCACAAAGTGCTTCATTCACTTCTATGTGCTTACCTTGACTTACAATGTTAAAAGACAAATTTTATCTAGTGAGCTGTGAAACAGATATGTTGTTTAATTTAATTACTGAGTAAAATACACCATTCACTCACTTTTATGTACTTATGTTGAATTACAAACAATGTTAAAACAAAAATTCACCTAGTGAATTGTGAAACTGGTATATTGCTTAGTTTCCTTAACTGAGTAAAATACATGGTTCATTGACTTCTATGTACTTATCTTGACGTACACACAATGATAAAACACAAGATTCATTTAGTGAACTGTGAAAGCTGTATGTTGCTTAGTTTTATAACTAAATACATGTTTCACTCACTTCTATACACTTCTCTCTCTTTTTTAAACATTTATTTCTTTATTTTATAAGAAGATTTATATTATATAAATGTTACATCAAAAACATAGGGGATTTCCATATACCCCACACTATCCCTATATCGCACTCACTCCTTTTAAATCTTAATGTGGTCCATTTATTACAATTGGTGAACACATATTGAAACATTGCTACTAACCATGGTCTATAGTTTACATTATGGTTTCGGCTCACAACAAAATCGCTTAGTCTTAAAAACTCATTTGTGTTTATTATTCCCCCTTTCAGTCAAGGTCTTTTTACAAAACCATCACTTATTGGCACTTGGTAATAATCCCTCCATGCCAGGGATTTCATCACTGGGAGTCATGTCCCATGCTGGGAGGAAAGCAGAGAGATTAAGTGCTAAGTTTGGCTTAGAGAAAGGACACATTTGAGTAACCAGGTGTCTTTCAGGAGATAACCCTTAGGAAATATAAACTCCTAGGCTAAGTTTCAGTTTCACAAGGTCAAGGTTCATCATTACAAGAATCAATATCAAGGACCTGGCATATTGGTCTGTCGTCCTTTGCAAGACACTGCCTATGTACTCTAGAGATTGATGCCACACTGTTAGAGAATGTAACATGATTCTCCAGGATGGGAATTCAATATTTTTTAAGTTATTGTATGGGTCTCCACCCACTGATGCAACACCCATGATCTCATATTCTATAGAGGCATGCTCCTGGTGCACTCCTCCGCATAAATACCCTCACCAGTGACACCTTGCATCAGTAATCTTCTCCTGCGACAGTTGCAACCAATCAGGAATCCAAAACCTCCCCAAAACTAAGTTAATAATAATAATAATAATAATAATAATAATAATAATAATAATAAGAAGAAGAAGAAGAAGAAGAAGAAACAAAAAAGAAAAAAGAAAAAAATTTTTTGCATTTTTCCTTTCAGCATCATAAGATCCATTAGCTTTTATGTATTGAAAATTTCTTCTGTATGCTCCTTCCATTTCTCATTTTTCTCTTCATTTTCAAAGCAGCTTAGGTTTCAGAAAGTCAAGTAGAAAATATAAGGTATTCCCTTATACCTCAATGCTCCTCCTCTCATATTTTCCACTATTAACATCTTACTTGAGAATGATACATTTGTTACAATTGATGTGCAAATATTGAAGCATTGGTACTAACCATGGCCAGTGAGGTTCCATTATGGTTTTCATTTTGCATGGTACACTTTTATAGATTTTGACAAAATGGAGAAAGGCTTATATCTATCATTGCAAGGTCATGCAGAAAAATTCCAATGCCCTAAAAATGCCCTATGTTCCACCAATTCTTCCCACCCCTTTCCTCTGAAGCTATGGTAACCACTTGATTTCAAGTTTTGAAGAGTAAAGTGCAGTTACATGCATTAATATTGAGGGTTTGTCATACCGGTCTGTTTCTTTTATAAGGCACTGCCTATGTGAGATTCTTGCCCCTCTATTTGAGAACTTAGCAAGAACCCCCAGAATGGGGGTTTAATATTTTGTTTTTTATTGCACGGTCTTCACACCCTGAGATAACACCCTATGACAAGATGAACACATTGCTATTCCACAGAAGCACACCACTTTCCCACATATACTTTCCCTCATTCCCCCACCACTGATGCCCTGCAGCAGGTTCTCCACTGTCATATTTTCAAAAAGAACATTCCCTGTATTACAACTGCCCTTTCCCTCCCCACCCCAAAAGCATCTAGTGGCCACTGGCTTCACCTCACTGTTATAATTTCTCCCATTGCTTGAATCCCAGTATATCTACAACAGAATACCATTAAGTCCACTCTAGTCCATAGCTCTTCCCATAATCCTGAGGGGACTGGAATGGTGATGTCCACTCCATCTCCAAGTGAGAGTGGGCTTATATCCCATGGATATGGTAGATGGGATTATCCTGCCTTCAGCTGCAGTCTCTCTCCATTCCCTGGGATTTTTACCCACAATAAAAAGAAAAGAAAAGAAAAGAAAAGAACATTCCCACCAGTGTAGTTTCAACCAGAACCCTATAACTACCCAGAGATCTCTTGCTCCTTACACCAACACTCCCCCCAGTTCCATGGATAGTGCAACACTCCCTCCCACACTGCTCACCCTCACAGTCCAATACATTTGATCAAACTTACTTCCCTGCACCACCATCACCGTCTTCCACTGCCAAACTTCTCCCTTTCTCCTAATCATACATTTTTTCCATATTGAGCATAGGAAAAACACCCTCTAATCCCACTCTGAAAGATAACCTATCTTACAGACACTAGCTCTATGTGTCTGCTACAGACTTAGATTATTTCTGTGAGGTTATTCAATATTTGTCCTCTAGTGATTGGCTTATTTCATTCAACTTAAGTTCTGCAAGATTCATCCACACTGTCATGTGTGTCAGTATCTGATTCTTTCTTAGATCTGAGTAATATTCAGTTATATGCATATACCACAATTTACTTATCTATTCACCTGTTGATGGACACTTGGGTTGCTTCCAACTTTGGCAATCGTGAATAATGCCTAAATGAACATTGGTGTGCATGTATCTGTTCATGTCATATTCATTCCCTGCACAATTGTCACTTTTACTTTGTCATAGATTTTGCACATGTGGGCATTGGTTCACAACATTCTTGTCTCTTTTGGTTTCCTGTAAACATATCTTCCAGACTCTTGTTAAGTAATCTGCTCAAATCGCTTAATTCAAGTCAGTGAGGTCATGTAATATTTGTCCTTCAGTGCCTGGCTTGCTTCACTCAACACAAGGTCTTCAAGATTCACTCATATTATCTTGTGTGTTAATAATGCATTCATTCTTATAGCTGAGTAATATTCCATTGTATGTATATACCACAATTTGTTTATCCATTCATTTGTTGATGTTATTTGGGTTGGTTCCAGCTTTTGGAAATAGTGAATAATGTCACTATGAACATTGATGTGCATCTGTTCATGTCCCAGCTTTCATTTCTTCTGAGTATATACCCAGCAGTGGAATTACTGGAAAATATGGCAGTTCTGTAGTTAGCTTCCTGAGGAAGAGCCAAACTGCTCTCCACAATGGCTGCATCATTCTACATTCCCAAAAGCAGTGGATAAGGGTTTCCATTCCTCCACACCTTCTGCGACTTTTGCAGTTTTTGGTTTTTGAATAGCCACTATTTTAATGGGTGTAAGATGATATCTTATTGTAATTTTGATTTGTATTTCCCTAATAGCTCGAGATGTTGAGAACCTTTTCATGCGCTTTTTAGCCATTTGCAGTTCTTCTTTAGAAAAGTGTCTATTCAAATCATGCCCATTTTTTAAATGAGTTATTTGTCTCTTTAAGATTTCTTTATATATGCTGGATATTAGACTCCAATCAGATATATTGTTACCAATTATTTTCTCCCAGTGAATAAACTGCCTTTTCACTTTCTTGACAAACTTCTTTGAGGTGCAAAAGTTTTTAATTTTGAGGAGGTCCTATTTATCTTTATTCTTTTGTTGCTCATGCTGTGGGCGTAAAGTTCATGAAACCATTTCCCAATGCTAGATCCTGTAGATATTTCCCTACATTATCTTCCACGATCTTCATGGTCTTGGGTTTTATATTTAGATCTTTGATCCATCTGGAGTTAGCTTTTGTATAAGGTGTGAGATATTGTTCCTCTGTCATTCTTTTGTACATTGATTTCTAGTTCTCTAACCACCTTTTGCTGAAGAGGCCATTC
Source organism: Tolypeutes matacus (assembly GCA_026826555.1). Lineage (NCBI taxonomy): Eukaryota > Metazoa > Chordata > Mammalia > Cingulata > Chlamyphoridae > Tolypeutes > Tolypeutes matacus. Next base: position 89,713 of record JAKSZT010054070.1, on the reverse strand, counting down.
TCTCCCACAAATACCAATAGAATGTGCTTGGTGGCCTTGATAAATATTAGTTGACTGTTTATGTGAGGCTCTAAATCAGAACTCTCAATTTAGTTCCATTAGTCAGGATATCTATCCTTGTGTCAATAGCATGAAGTTTTGTTTAAAATTTTTAAAGATTTTTTAAAAGATACTTAGAATGCATAAATGCTACGCAAAAATTATAGCAATTCCTATTTGCCCCACTCCCCACTCCTCTTCACACCTTCCAATATAATCATCTTTTATTAGTGTGGAACATTCATTGCAATTGATAAACATATCCTGGGTCATTGTCCACAGTTCACATTGTAGTCTACGCTCTCTCCCACACAGTTCTGCATGTTATGTGATGATATAAAATGACCTACATCTTTCATTGCAACATCATTGAGGATGATTCCCACATCCCAAAGAAGTCCCTGTATTACAACTGTTTTTCCCTCTCCCTGTCCCCAGAGCCTCCCGTGGCCACTGGCTCCACATCAATGTTGTAATTTCTTCCATGCTAGAATCACAATATGTCTATAGTAGATTAACAGTAAGTTCACTTTAGTCTATAGCTCTTCCCCCAATCCTGAGGAATCTGGGATTGTGAAATCCACTCCACTGCTTCTCTGTTTCCTTTCCCTTCTTTTCACCATTCCAGCATTTTAACTCATTCTATATATTTGTTCCTCTATTCTGTTTCTTGTTTCATTGTTTCAATTCCACTTTCCTAATCTTATTCCTCTGTGCTTCTCAGTAGTGTTAATTTTCTTATTTCCTAGGTCTTATATGGTTGCTCACCTGCCTTTTGCTAATGCCATTACAATTATTCTTCTTGCCTTCCTGTCTCAAGCCTTTTATCTGATCCTAATTTTTTTTTCTTTCAAAGGAACATAGGCAGATCTCTCTCACAAAAAAACAGCTGTGTAGGGTGAAGATCCTGCCCAAGTGAGCTGTTTTGGGAACCCACAGTGTAGGAGGCTTCAGGGCTTTGATCTAGAGGGAGTTGGAGGAAGAGATAAATTCCTCAAGGTGCTGCTGGCTTGAATCTTGGTTACTGTATTTCCTCTTCCTTGATTTCACTCTTTCTGTGTATACCAATTTTGTATACCAAGGTTATCTCTTTTCCTTCTCTCATCACTCTATCTTCTGCTTTCTGTTGTTCTTACATTCCACCTCTCTTTGGTTAGTCCCCAATGTTTTTGACTTTTATTTCTCCCTCATCTATACTGTTTTCTTTCTTTTATTAACTTTTTTCTTTTTCTCTTTACATTTCTCTTTCCCTCTCCCCTCATCATACTGGCCTTTTAATTCAGTCTACCTATTTTTTTCTATTTGTTTTCCCATTTCATTGTTGGTACCTCACTTTTCTATTCCTATTACTCTACACTGCTTATATGAGTTAAATACTCATTTTCCAAGGTCTTAAACAGTTCCTCTTCTAACAATTAAGTATCTTCTTAACATCCTTAATCTCTTCCTTCACTTCACTAAGTTGGCCCATGATATTTGTTTGGACAGCTCTGATCAATTGTTCAGTGTTCTGTACCTTTTCCTGGTTTTTAGTTTGTTCATCGGGCTGCCCCATGTCTTCCTGTTACTTAATATGGTTTTTAATTTTATGTTGCCCTCTGTTCATCTTTTTACCCTGATGGGTTTATTCAGTTGATTCGGTTCTCTCTATAGGGTTTTATTTAATTTCTGCTTTTGTGTGCATGTTAAGTTTTCTCTTTGAAACTTTGTTCTTATTCTATCTCATTGCTTTTGTCTATGTTCCCTTGGAGGAAAAAATTAGGGCCAGAGAAAGTGAAAGAGGTAAGAGAAGTAAAAGAATAATAGTAATTTTTAGAGGAGGAACAGTTTAAAACATTGGAAAATTAATATTTAACTCATGTGAGAGGTGTAGAGTAATAAGAATATACAATTGGGGTACCAACAATGAAATGGCAAACCAAATAGAGAAAACTATATAGACTGAATTAAAAGACCAGTATGATGAAGAGAGAGGGAAAAAGAAAAGAAATGACAACAAGAAAAAGTTAATAAAAGAAGGAAAACAGGATAGATGAGGTACAAATAGAAACCAGAAAAATTGAGACTAAACAAAGAGAAGTGGAATATAAGAGCAACAACAGAAAGCAGAAGAAAGACTGATGAGAGAAGGAAAATAGATCGCATTGGTATGCAAAATCAGTATACACAGAAAAGGGGAAATCAAGGAGTGGAAACATAGTAAGGAATCAAGCCAGCAGCACCTTGAGGAGTTGATCTCTTCCTTCAGCTCCCTCCAGATAAATGCCCTGAAGCCTCCTACTCTGTGGGCTCACAAAAGAGCTCACTCAGACAGGATCTTGCTCCCTCTCAGACATTTTTTGTGTGAGATGTGCTTATGTTCCTTTGAAAGAAAAAAAAAATGGACCAGAAAAAAGGATTGATTAAAGAAGACAAAAACAATAAAGGTAAAGAAAGGTATTTGTAAAAGGCAGGAGAGCAAACATACAAGACCTAGGAAATTGAAAAGTTATCATGGGTAAGCAGCACAGTGGAATAAAATTGGGAAAGTGGAATTGAAACAATGAAACCAGAAACAAAATAGAGAAACAAATATATAGAATGAATTAAAATGCTGGAATGTTGAGAAAAGTGGAAAAGAAAACAGAGAAGATGTGGAGTGCACATAACCATCTCAGAATCCTTGCGATTGGGGGAAGAGCTATGGACTAGAGTGGACTTACTCATATTCTACTATAGACATATCGTGATGCTGGCATGGAAGAAATTACAACATTGATGTGGAGCCAGTGGCCACTGGAGGCTCTGGTAGCAGGGAGAGGGAAAAAGAGTTGTAATATGGGGACTTTTTTGGGATGTGGGATTCATCCTCAAAGACGATTGCAGAAAGACCTGCAATGAAAGATGTAGGCCATTTTATACCATCACATAGCATGCAGAACTTTGTGGGAGAGAGTGTAGAATACACTGTAAACTATGGTCATAGCTTCCTGATAAATCCCCAGAATATGTTCATCATTTGCAATGAATGTGCCACACTAATGAAAGATATTCATGTGGGAGGGTGTGGTAGGTGTGGGGAGTGGGGCATATAGGAATCCCTATATATTTTGTTTAACATTTATGTAATCTAAGTATCTTTTAAAAATTAAAAACATTAAATAAAGTAAAATAAATAAAAAGAAGACACAGGAGAAATTGTAACCATACACAAAAAGATAATGGCTATGATGGTGATGAATGGCACAATCCAAGAAATAAAAAGACACTGGAAGCACATAACATTAGAATTGAATAAGTGATGGAAAAATTAGTGATGTGGAAGACATTACATCTAAAATAAAAAAGACTGTAGAACAAATAGATAAAAAGAAGGAAAAAATCCATCAGAAACTTAGGGATTTGAATGACAACACAAAATGCACAAACATACACATTAAAGGCTTCCCAGAAGGAGAACAGAAGGGAAAGGGAACAGAAGGGGTGTTGGAGGAAATAATGACGGAAAATTTCCCAAACCTAGTGTGGGAAATGGACATAATGTTCAGGCATCACAACCCAAACAGTATAAATCCAAAAAGGTCTACTCCAAAATATATACTCATTAAACTGTCCAATGCTCAAGACAAAGAGAAAATGCTGAAAGCAGCAAGAGAAAAGAGAACCATCACATACAGGGGAAGCTCAATAAGATTAATTGCTGATTTCTCATCTGAAACCATGGAGGCAATAAGGCAGTTTTATGATATAGTTAAGGTACTCAAAGAAAAATCTTCCTGTCATGAATTCTCTTTCCAGCAACTCTGGCATTCAAAAATTATGGAGAGTTCAAAATATGTATAGATAAACAGAAATTAAGAGAGTATGCCAATAAGAAACTAGCACTTCAAGAAATACTAAAGGGAGATATTCAGGTTGAAAGGGAAAAAAAAAAAGGAGAGAGAGAGGTGGAGAGTGTAAGAACAACTAAAATGACAAAAAGAGAAATAAAACGACATATGACATACATAAACACAAAGAAAATAAGGCTAATGTAAGTAATTCCTTAAAAGTAATAACACTGAATGTTAATGGATTAAACTCACCATTCAAGCTACACAGACTGGCAGAATGCATAAGGAATTATCTCCCATCTATATGTTGTCTACAGGAAACCCACCTTAGACCCAGGAATTCTGGAGGCTGAACCTGAAGGGCAGGAAAATAATCTTACAAGCAAACAATAACTAAAAAATGGCGGGAATAGCTATACTAATATCAGACAAAATAGACTTTAAATGAAAAAGTAGTGTAAGACACAAAAATGGACACTATATATTAGTGAAAGTGGTAATCTTACAAGAATAAATAACAAACATAAACATTTACACACCTAACAGGGATGCTTGAAAATACATGAGGCAGATATTGGAAAAACTAAGTGGAGAAATGGATGCCACTACAATTACAGGGGGGGAGTTTAATCACCATTAGACAAAACATCTCAAATAAGAATCAATAAAAAAATGAGGATTGTGATTAATAAATTAGAGGATCTGGATCTGAAAGATATATACAGAACAATACACCTACATACAGTGGCATTTATATTCTTCTCAAGTGCACATGGATCATACTCCAAGATAGACAACATGCTAGGTCACAGAAAAAATCTCAATGAATTCAGAAAGATTGGGATTATATAAAGTAATTTCTCTGACCACAATGGAATGAAATTGGAAATCAGTAAAGCCAGAGAAGCAGAATAGGCACAAAGATATGGATGTTAACAACACACTCTTAGACAAACAATGGGTCAAGGAGGAAATCACAAAAGAAATCAGAAACTACTTTGAAATGAATAAAAATTACAACACAACATACCAAAACCTATGGTATGCAGCAAAAGCTGTACTGAGAAGGACATTCATAGCCATAAATACATATATCAAAGAAGGAGAAAGAGCTAAAATAGAAGACCTAACTGTACACCTGGAGGAATAGGAAAAACAACAACAAACAAACCCCAAAAAGTGGTAGAAAGACAGAAGTAACAAAGATTAGAGCAGAACTAAACAAAATAGAAATTAAGAAAGAACTAGAAAATATAAAACAAAAAGCTGGTTCTTCGAGAAGTTCAATAAAACTGACAAACCTTTATTCAGACTAACAAAGAAGAAAGAGAAAGATGGAAATACATAAAATAAGAAATGAGGAAGGGGCTATCACCACTGACCCCATGGATAAAATGAATATCATTAGAGGATACTTTGAAAAATTATGTGTCAACAAGAATAATTTAGAGGAAATGGCCAAATTCCTACAAACTCAAGATCAGTCTACATTGATGAAAGAAGAAATTGATGAACTCACCAGACCAATTACAAGTAAAGAGATAGTCTCAGTTATCAAAATCCTCCCAACAAAGAAAGGACCAGCACCAGATGGCTTCACAGATGAATACTACAAACATTCTGGAAAGAACTAACACCAATCCTGCTTAAAGTCTTCCAAAAAATAGAAGTAGAAGGAATATTGCCTAAATCACTCTATGATGTGAACATGATCCTCATAAAGCCAAACAAAGATGTTGCATGAAAGGGAAATTACAGACCAATCTCTCTAATGAACCTCGATGCTAAAATCCTCAACAAAATACTTGCTAATTGTATTCAACAAATATCAAAAGAATTACATGCCATGACCAAGTGGGTTTCATCCCAGGTATGCAAGGATGGTTCAACATAAGAAAAACAATCAATCTAATACACCACATAAACAGGTCAAAAGGAAAAAACATCACATGATCATCTCTATACATACAGAAAAAGCATTCAACAAAAGACAGCATCATTTCCTGATAAAAACACTGCAAACGATAGGAAGAGATAGAAACTTTCTGAACATGATAAAGGGTATATATGAAAAACCCACAGCTAACATCATCTTCAGTGATGAAATTTTAAAAGCTTTCCCTCTAAGGTCAGGAACAAGACAAGGATGTCCACTATCACTACCCCTATTTAACATTGTTATAGAAGTACTTGCTCTAGCACTAAGGCAAGAAAAAAGATAAAAGACTTCCAAATTGGAAAGGAAGAAGTTAACAATTTCATTATTTGCAGATGACATGATCCTATACATAGAAAGACCTGATAAATCTTTTAAAAAGCTTCTAGAACTGATAAATGATTTCAGTAAAGTCACAGGCTATAAGATCAATGCTCAAAAATCAGTAGAATTTCTATACATAAATACCAGGCAATCTGAGTTGGAAATCAAGAAAAATAAAATAAAGTTTATGATAGTAACTAAAAAAAATTAAATACCTAGGAGTAAATTTAACTAAAGATGTAAAGGACTTATATACAGAAAAATACACAATACTATTAAAGATAAGCAAAGAACACTTAAATAAATGAAAGGATATTCTCTGTTCATTGACAGGAAGACCAAACAGCATTAAGATATATATCCTACACAAACTAATCTTTAGGTTTAATACAATCCCAATAAAAATCCACACAGCATTTTTTAATGAATTGGAGAAACTAATTTCGAAATTTATTTGGAAGGTAAGTGGCCCCGAAGAATATATTTCAATATTTATATATTGAAAAATAAAAATGTAATTGGAAGTATCACACTTTCTGACTTTAAAACATACTACAAATCTACAGTGGTAAAATCTGCATGGTATTGGCACAAGGATAGACATACTGACAAAAGGAACAGAATTGAGAGTTCTTATATAGATCCTCACATATACAGTCATATGATATTCAAGAAAGCCATTAATCCAGTATAACTCTGAGAGAATGGCCTCTTCAACAAATGTTGCTTGGAGAACTAGATATCCATATCCAAAAGAATGAGAGAGGAACATCATCTCACACCTTATACAAAAATCAACTCAAGATGGATTAAAGTTCTAAACATAATATCCAAGTTCATAAAGACCTTGGAAAGTAATGTAGGGAAGCATCTGCAGGACCTTGTAATAAGAAATGGTTTTATGAACTCCAAACCAAAAGCACAAGCAGCAAGAGGAAAAAAAAAATAGATAAATGTTATCTCCTCAAAATTAAAAACTTTTGCACTTCAGAGGATCTTACTAAGAAAGTAGAAAGGCAGCCTACCCAACGGGAAAAATATAGTGGCAAACATATATCTGATAAGATCCTAATATCCAGCATATGTAAAGAAATCCTACACCTCAAAAATAAAAAGACAATCAATGTATTAAAAAAATGTGCAAATGTCCTGAAAAGATACTTCTTCAAAGAAGAAATACAAATGGCTAAAAAAGCACATGAAAAGATGCTCAACATCACTAGCTATTAGGGAAATGCAAATCAAAACTATAATGAGATACCATCTTATACCCATTAGACTTACAGGTATTAAATACAGAGGACTATAAGTGTAGGAGATAATGTGGAGAAATGGGAACACTCATACACTGATGGTGCGAATGTAGAATGTTCCAGCCATTGTGGAAGACAGTTTGGCAGTTCCTCATAAAACTAACTATAGAATTGCCATATGATCCAGCAATTCCACTGCTGGTTATATACCCAGAAGAATTGAAAGCAAAGACACGAAGAGATATATGAATACCAATATTCATAGTAGCATTATTCACTATTGCCAGGGTTGGAATCAGTTCAAATGACCATCAACAGATGAATAGATTTAAAAACAAAAAAAAACGTGGTATATATACAGTGGAATATTACTCAGCTGTAAGAAGGAATACAGTAAGGTCACACGGGATAACATCGATGTTTCCTTGAGGACCTTTTGTTGAGTGAATCTTTCCAGGCATTGAAGGATGAACAGTCCATGATATCACTGATATGAATTAAGCCAATTGAGTAGACCAGGGAGCTATTGTCTAGAAGACAGGTTTATAGGAAATAGAAAGTGAGAAGAAGGTTGTCAGCCAACAACCATTTGGACATAATCTATGGTAAGGTGAAAGTGTGTAGTTGTGCATTGAATGGGTAGAACAGGAGAGTATTGATATGATTAGGTTAGGTGGTGTATGTTTGACAGGTAGGTAGATTGGGGAGGGTGGGTTGGAATGTGCAGGGAACGGGGGGGGAGGGTTGGTAGAGGGACTAGGTGAATACTGGCTTTGTAGGTATGTGGTTGAAAGTACAAAGTTGGGAATGATTTTACAGCAATATGACAAGGAAGGATTACTGGTTTAGGAAGTTGGATCGGGGGGCACAACTGGAGCAGATTTCTAGGCAGTGTGTGAGTTGTATCATTGGGTAGAGATGTACATAATGAATGAGAAGGAATTGAACTCCCAACCTAGGGAGGACCAATTTGTTCACAAATAGAGAGCAAGAGCATTCTAGAGCATGGGTGTTGATGTATACTCCATCTCCAATTCAGAGAGGGCTTATATACCATGGGGAATATGGATGGGATTATCCTGCCTGCAGCTGCAGACTCTCTCCATTCCCTGGGATGGCTATTGTCCATTATCATCACCCTGCCAGATGTCCAATGAGTTGTAGAGTAGGAGTTACTGCTCCACCTACATTCTGTTCCCTTCTGACACATGGTCACCCCAAAAACTCAAGTCTCTGGACGTACATGTACAAACTCCAGCACCAAGTATATGTTTGAACAGAAAGGACAGATGAGCCATGTGCAGGGAAGACATAGTTGAGTCCAACTCTGTCACTCTCAGGAGCACAAAGTCCACAGTAGGGCTCATTGGCAAGGCACCAACTCAAGCTATCCACTTTGACATAGGATCTGGGTGTCTCCAGAATCCTCAGGAGTTCTACTATTTGGGGTGATATCCACTTTAGAATTCTATGAGATCCTACTGAGATGTGCATAAGCATTACCTCTGAGATGACCTCCCAACATAATTTGAAGTCTCTTATCCATATAAAGTCATTTGTCTTTACCTTTTCTCTCTTTAATTCAAGGACATTTTCCTGTCACATTGCCAGTTGGCGCTTGGTAGCAATCCTTCAGTGCCAGAGAGGTTATTCCCCGGGAGTCATGTCCCATGCTGGGAGGAATGTAATGTATTCATATGCTGAGTTTGGCTTAGAGAGAGGCCACATTTGAGCAACTAGGAGGCTCTTAGAAGGCAACCCTTAAGTACCCCATATCAATAGGTTAAGTTTCAATTTCAAGAGAAAAGATTCATAAGGCTAGTCATCAACATCCAGGGCCCATGAGTGGATCATCCTCCTTCACCAATCACTGCCCTTGCACTTTGGGGACTGTGGCTGCTCCTTTAGAGATTGTGGCAGAGCTCTACAGAATGGGAATTCAGTATTCTTTCATTTATTGAGTGATTCTGTACCCACTGTGACAATGTCTCATGAACATTTGAAAATTTTTATGTACCTTATATTTATGCTTAGGTGAACTTCCTCCCATGAATCCTCCATCCCTGACACCCCACACCAATGATCCTACCCAACTCCAGTTATAATCCTTCTGTGATCCAAAGTTTCTTCAAAGATGAAGCCATTACAATAGCTGAATACAATTAATAGGAAAATGAAATAATAATGATAAATTTAAATGTAAGAGATAAAATACATAATTTTTTTAAAAAAAACTAAAAATAAAATAAAATTTTAAAAATTTGGATATTAAAAAAATGAAAAATATAAAAAACTTTTTTTGTGGCTTTTTGCCTTTCATCACTGCAATATCTGGTGTCCGGTCTGTACCGTGGCATCTTCCCCCTCTCATTTCCCAGTGTCTCACTATTTTCCATTTTGTTTTCAAAGAAGTTTTAGGTCACAGCAAAGTCACACACAAAATAAAGGAGACTCTTATATACCCAACATCCTCCCCCTTTCCTCCCCCCCATATTAATACATTTTTATATGTGGATGGTAGCATTATTATAACTGATAGACAAATAGTGAAACATAGCTAGTAAACATTGTCAATGGTGTAAACTATGGTTGATATTTTAGGCTGTACACTTTTATAAATTTTGATATTTTCCATGCCCTGTGTCCAGCACTGTATGGTAATGAAGAACTTTTCCACTGACCACTAAATACCCCATGTTTGATCTATTATATTCCTCCCACCCTATTCCCCAGTGCCAACAACGACCCCCTGGTTTGACTCGTTGGATGACACGTTTCATAGTTACATGCAACAAGAGGTTTTGACACACTGACTTGTCCCCTGCATTAGGAATTGCCCTTGCTATTGAGAGACTCCCGGCTGTCTACTTCTGAACAAATCGGTCCTCTCAAAGATGGGAGTCCAACTCCTTCCCACTGAATATGTGGGTCTCTACCCACTGATACAACACATTATGACAGAATGGACACTCACAACTCCCTAGAAGTCTGATCCAGGTGTGCCCTCTCCCAAATGCTCTGCCAACCAGCACCCTAAATCAGTGACTCTTCCTTGTCATACTGCCATAAAAGCTTTCCCACCTCTGTACTTTCTACTTCATACCCACAAATCCCCATTATTCACCTGGTCCATCTCCCAATCCTCCCCCCAGTATCTTGGACCTTCTCACCCACCCTTTCCAATCTACCTAACTGTCAACTCTGCACCACCCAACCCAACATTATCACTCCCTCCTTTCTTATCCCTTCAATACGTTGCTACCCTCTATTACTTTACCATAGATTACATCTGTATGGGTGATGGCTTACGACCTTATCTTCTCTTTCTCTGTCTTATAAACTTATCTTATAGACAATAGATCTCTGAGACCACTCAATTTCCTTAATTCATATCAGTGAGGTCATGTACTTTTCATCTTTCAATTCCTGGCTTGCTTCACTCTACATAAGGTCTTCAAGATTCGTCCATGTTATCCTGTGTGTTAACAATTTATTCCTTCTTACAGCTGAGTAATATTCTATTGTATGTATATGCCACATTTTATTTATCCATTCATCTGTTGATGGGAACCTGGGTTGATTCAAACATTTGGTAATAGGGAACCTTGCTGCTATGAACATTGGTGTGCAAATATCTGTTCATGGCTTTGCTTTCAATTCTTCAGTGTATGTATACAGCAGTGGAATTGCTGGATCATATGGAAGTTTTACAGTTAGTTTTTGAGGAACCACCACAGTGTCCTCCATAGTGGCTGGAGCATTCTACTATCCCACTAGCAGTGGATGAGTGTCTGCATGCCTCCACATCCTCTGCAACACTTATACTCTGCTGTTTTCCACTGTATTGTTTATGTGACTTTATTGTGACCTAAACATTCTTTGAAAACAAAATGAAAAATAGTAAGTCACTGGAGAATAAATGGAAGAAAATGTCACTATACAGACAGAACAACAGATATTAGAGTGATGAAAGGTAAAATCTCAAAAAATTAATATATTTTTCATTATTTTAATATGACAATATTTTAATTTTATTTTATTCTTAGTGTTTTAAATTTTTTTTTGAATTATATATCTTATATGTAAACTTATCATTATTATTTCTTTTTCCTTTTAATAGTATTTGGCTATTTTTATAGCTTCATTTTTTAAGAAGTTTTGGATCTCAGAAGGGTTACAACAGGGGTAGGGGAGGATCATTGGTGTGGGGTGTCAGTGATGCAAGATACATGAGAGGAAGTACACCTGGGTATACATATAAGGTATATAAAAATGTTCAAAAGTTCACCGGGTCTTGTCAGAGTGAGTGGAGACTGACACAATAACTGAGAGAATATTGAATTCCCTTCCTGTTGAGCTCTGTCGCATTCTCTAATAGAGCAGCAAGAGTCCCTGAAGTGCATGGAAAATGACTGGTTAAGAATGATATTCCACTGATGGGCCCTTGATATTGATGACTATGCTTATGAGGCTTTGCTCTTGAAATTGAAACTCAGCCTATTGTTGTGGAGGCTCCTAAGAATTGTCTCCTGAGAGCCTAATAGTTATTCAAATGTAGCCCCACTCTAAGCCAAACACAGCATATAAATGCATTACCTTCCCACCAGCATGGGACATGACTCCAAGGGATGAGCCTCCCTGTCATAGAGGGATGACTACCAAGCACCAACTAGCAATGCAACTAGAAAAAGCCATCGAATAAAAGGGGGAAAAGGTAAAGACAAATGAGTTTATATGGCTAAGAGACTTCAATATGATTCAGGAGGTCATTCCAGAAGTAACACTTATGCACAACTCATTGTGATCTCATAGACTGCTAAAGTAGTTATTGCCCCAAATGGTGGAGCTCCTGAGGGCCCTGGAGATACCCATGTCCTATGGTCAGGGCACATAGTTCTGGAATTTGGTGCCTTGTCAGTGGTCCCTACTTTGGTGTTTGTGCTCCTGAGAGTGATAGAGTTGGACTCAAGTACGTCTTCCATACACATGATTAATCTATCTCTTATATTTAAACCTATTCCTGGTGCTTTCGTTTCTAGGTGTACAATCAAGAGACTCAAGTCTTTGGGAAATCCACATGCCAGGTGGGCCTGGAACCTCAGCAGAGTTGCAATACCTACTCTACTGCTCATTGAACTCATCCAGGACAACCAATAAAGAGATGATGATGGACAATGACCATCCCAAGGAACAGAGAGAGTCTGAAACTGAAAGCAAGAGAATCCTATTCATCTTCTCCATGGGGTATAAGCCATGTTTATTTAGAATGGTGTGGAATGTGTAGGGAGTGGTGCATAGGGAATCCCTATATCTTTTGCATAAAATTTATTTAATCTAAGTATCTTTAAAAAATAAATAAATAAATAAATAAATAATATATATATATATATATATATAGGATATGATGGTGATGAATGGCCCAATCCAAGAAATCAAAAATATATTGGAAACACACAACAGCAGATTTGAACAGGGAAAGGAAAGAATCAATGATGTGGAAGACAGCACATCTGAAATAAAACAGATGGTACAATAGATAAAAAGATAGAAAAAATTCAGCAGAGATGTAGGGAATTTAATGACAATATGAAATACAGAAACATACAGTTTATAAGCATCCCAGTGGGACATGAGAAGGGAAAGGGGTCAGAAGGAGTGTTGGAGTTAATAATGACAGAAAAGTTCCCAACCCTACTGAGGGAGATGGACATATATGTCCAGGAAGTGCAGTGGGGCCCAAACAGTCTAAAACATAACAGGCCTATTCCAAGATATATACTTGTCAAAATGTCCAATGCTCATGACAAAGAGAAAATACCGAAAACAACAAGTAAATAGAGATCCATCACCTAGCAGGTAAAGTACTGATTTTTAACATGAAACCATGGAGGCAATAAGACAATGGTATGATATAGTTAAGGTGCTAAAAGAAGAAAAAAAATACATTCCAGCCAAGAATTCTATCCAGCAAAGCTGGCATTCAAAAATGATGGAGAGTCAAAATATTCACAGATAAACAGAAATTAAAAGAATATGTCAATAAGAAACCTGCACTTCAACAAATACTAAAGGGAGTTCTGTAGGTCAAAAGGGGAAAGGAAAGGAAAGTGAGAGTGGGACGAGAGTGTAAAAAGAACTAAAAAGATAAATAAAATTCATATAACACACATAAACCCAAAGAAAATATGGTTGAGGTAAGTAATTCCTTGATAGTAAAAACATTGAATGTTAATGGTTTAAACTAACCAGTCAAGAGACAAAAATTTGTAGAATGGATAAGGAAATAAGACCCATCTGTATGATGACTACAAGAAAACCATCTTAAATGCAGGGATGCATGTAGGTTGAAGTGAATTGTATGAAAAATATTTTACAAGCAAACAATAACCAAAAAGAGAGCAAGAGCAGTATACTAATATTGGATAAAATAGACTTTAAAAACAAAACTTTTGTAAGAGACAAAGAAAGTCACTATATATAAATGAAAGGAGTAATCAATCAAGAAGAAAAACCAAAAATAAATATGCACCTAACCAGGGCACCTCAAAATACATGAGGCAAGCATTGGAAAGGCTAATTGGGGAAACAGATGCCTATACAATTATAGTGGGAGACTTTAATACACCATTAACACCATTAGACAGACCATCTTGACAGAGAATCAATAAAGAAACAGAGACTCTGAATAATACATTAGAGGATCTGGACCTAATAGATATATACAGAATGCTATAAATAAATACAGCAGGATATACATTCTTCTTGAGTGCACATGGATCATACTCCAAGATAGACCACATGATAGGCCACAAAACAACTCTCAATAAATTCAGAAGGATGGAGATTATACAAAATAATTTTGCTGACCACAACAAAAGAAACTGGAAATTACTAAGGGCCAGAGAACCAGATTGGGCACAATGATATGGAAGTCAAACAACACACCCGTGGACAAGCAGTTTGTAAAGGAGGAATTCTCAAAAGAAAACAGTAACTACCTCAAAATGAATGAAAATGACAATACAACATATCAAAATCTATGGGATGCAGACAAATCTGTACTGAGAAGGACATTCATAGCCATAAATGCAAATATCAAAAAAGAAGAAAGAGCTAAAATTGAACACCTAACTGCACACCTGGAGGAATTTGAAAAACAAGAACAAACTAAGGCCAAAGGAAGTAGAAAGAAGGAAATAACAAAGATTAGAGCAGAATTAAATGAAATAGAAAATAAGAAAGCACTAGAAAAAATAAACATAACCCAAAGTGGGTCTTCAAGAAGATCAATAAAACTGACAAACCCTTATCCAGACTAACAAAGAAAAAAGAGAAAGATGGAAATACACAAAATAAGAAATGAGGAAGGGGTTATAACCACTGACCCCAGAGAAATAAAGAGTATTATAAGTGGATTCTTTGAAAAATTATATGCCAACAAGAATGATAATTTAGAGGAAATGGACAAATTCCTAGAAACTCACAAGCAGCCTACTTTGATGAAAGTAGCAATTGATGAACTCAACAGCCCAATTACCAGTAAAGAGAAAGACTCAGTCATTAAAAACCTCCCAACTAAGAAGAGCCCAGGACCAGAGGGCTTCATAGGTAAATTCTATGAAACATTGTGGAAAGAGCTAACACCAATCCTGCTTAAGCTCTTCAAGAAATAGAAGTAGAAGAAACATTGCCCAACTCATTCTATGATGCCAAAATTACACTAATACCAAAGCCAAACAAAAATGCCACAAGAAAGGAAAATTACAGACCAATCTCTCTAATGAACCTAGATGCCAAAATCCTCAACAAAATACTTGCTAATCACATTCAACAACATATCAAATGAATTATACACCATGTCCGAGTGGGTTTCATCCCAGGTATGCAAAGATGGTTCAACATAAGAAAAACAATCAATGTAATACAACACATAAACAGATTGAAAGAAAAAAACCACATGATCATCTCTATAGATGCAGAAAAAGCATTTGACAAAATACAGCGTTCTGTCCTGATAAAAACACTGCAAAAGATAGGAACAGAAGAAAACTTTCTGAACGTGATAACGGGTATAAATGAAAAACCCAGAACCAACACCAACTTCAATGGTGAAATCCTAAAAGCTTTCCCTCTAAAATCGGGAACAAGAAAAGAATGCCCACTATCACTGCTCCTATTAAACATTGTCTTAGAAGTATTTGCTCAAGCACTGAGGCAAGAAAAAGATATAAAAGGCATCCAAATTGGAAAGGAAGATGTAAAAATTTCACTATTTGCAGACGACATGATCCTATACATAGGAAGCCCTGAGAAATCTACAACAAAGCTTGTAGAAATAAGAAAGGAGTTCAGTAAAGTTGCAGGCTATAAGATCAATGCTCAAAAATTAGTAGCATTACTGTACACCAATAATGAGAAATCTGAGTTGTAATCAAGAAAAAAAAAAAACGTTTACAATAGTAACTAAAAGTATCAAATACATAGGAATAAATTTAACTAAAGATGTAAATGACTTATATACAGAATATTGCACAACACTGTTAAAGGAAATCAAAGAAGATTTCAATAAATGGAAGAATATTTCCTGTTCATGGATAAGAAGAATAAACATCATCAAGATGTCTATCCTACCCAAACTAATCTATAGATTTAATGCAATCCCAATAAAAATCAACACTGTATTTTTTGTAGTTTGGAAAAACTACTACAAAATTTATTTGGGAGGGTAGAGGCCCCAAATCACCAAAGACATATTGAAAAAGAAAAATGAAGTTGGAGGTATCACACTACCTGACTTTAAAACATACTACAAAGCTACAGTGTTCAAAACTGCATGGTATTGGCACAAGGATAGACATATTGACCAATAGAACTGAATTGAGAGTTCTGATGTAGATTCTCGCATATACAGTCATCTCATATTTGACAAGGCCACCATGCCCACTCATTTGAGAAGGAATGGACTCTTCAACAAATGTTGCTTGGAGAACTGTATATCCATATCCAAAAGAATGAGAGAGGAACACCATATCAAATCATATACAAAAATCAATGCAAGATGGATCAAAGATCTAAATATAAGAGCAAAGACCATAAAGACCTTGGAAGATAATGTAGGGAAGCATCTACAGGACCTTGTAATAGGAAATGGTTTCATGAATTTCACACCCAAAGCATGAGCAGCAAAAGAGAAAATAGATAAATGGGATCTCCTCAAAATTAAAACTTCTGCATCTCAAAGGATGTTCTCCAGAAAGTAAAATGCAACCCACTCAATGGGAGAAAATATTTGGCAACCATATATCTGATAGGAGCCTAATATCATGCATATATAAAGAAATCCTAAACCTTGAAAATCAAAGGACAAACAACACATTTAAAAAATGGGCAAGCGACTTGAAAAGACACTTCTCCAAGGATGAAGTACAAATGGCTAAAAAGCACATGAAAAGACGCTCGGCATCACAAGTTATTAGGGAAATGCAAATCAAAATTACAATGAGATACCATCTTATACCCATTAGAATGGAGGCTATTTTAAAAAAGGTAGACTATAAGTGTTGGAGAGGATGTGGAGGAATGGCAATCCTCATCCACTGCTCGTGGAATTGTAGAATGGTCCAGCACTATGGAGGACAGTTTGGCAATTAATCAAAAAACAAACTATAGAACTTCCATATGAAACAGCGATTCCACTGCTGGGTATAACCGTGAAGAATTAAAAGCAAAGACACAAACAGATATATGCACACCAAAGTTCATAGCAGCAATGTTCACTCTTACCAATAGTTAGAATCAACCCAGGTGCCCATGAACAGATGAATGGATATACAAAATGTGGTACATGCATAAGATGTAATATTACTCAGCTGTAAGAAGGAATAAAGTACTAACATATGGGATAACATGGATGAATCTTGAAGACCTTAGGTTGAGTGAAGCAAGCCAGGCAATCAAGGATAAACAGTACATGAACTCACTGATATGAATTAAGGAAATTGAGCAGTCTCGGAGAGCTATTGTCTGTAAGATAGGTTTACAAGAAATAGAAAGAGAAAGGAAGGTTGTGAGCCATCACCCATATGGATGTAATCTATGGTAAAATGATAGAATGTAGTTGAAGAGATAGGTCATGGGGGTAGTGATATTACTGGGTTGGGTGGTGCAGGGTTGACAGGTGGGTAGATTGGGAAGGGTGGGTCAGAAGGTCCAGGAACCAGAGGAGACGGTTGGGAGAGGGACCAGGTGAATACTGGGGATTAGTGGGTATGAGGTTGAAAGTAAAGAGTTGGGAATGCTTTCATGGCAAAATGACAAGGAAGTGTCACTGGTTTAGGGTGTTGGTTGTGGGGGGCATTTGGGACAGGGAGCACCTAGAAAAGGCTTCTAGGGAGTGTGTGAGTGTTCATTCTGTCATATTGTGTTTTATCAGTGGGTGGAAACCCACATAATGAGCAGGAAGGAATTAGATTCCCATATTTGGGAGGACTGATTTGTTCAGAAATAAACAGGCGGGTGTCTCTCAAGATCCAGGGCAGTTCCTAATGCAGGGGACAAATCAGTGTTTCAAGACCCCTTGTTGCATGTAACCATGTATCTTGTCATGCAATGAGTCAAGCCAGGGGATCATCGTAAATCTCAGGGGGATGGGGTGGGGGTAATATAGTAGATCCAGCAGAGGGTATTTAGTGGTCAGTAGAAATGTTCTTCATTACCATACAGTTATGGAGACTGGAGATGGTAAATATCATTAAGATTTATAAAAGTGTATAGTCTAAAATGTAAACCATAGTGTAGACCATTGACAATGTTTAGTAGCTATATTTCACTATTTGTATATCAGTTATAACAATGCTACCATCCACATATAAAAAGGCATTAATATGTGGGGGGAGGAAAGGGGGAGGATTTGGGGTATGTGGGACTCTCCTGTATTCTGTGTGTGACTTTGCTGTGTAAAGCTACTTTGAAAACAAAATGAAGCATAGTGAGAAACAGGAATGAGAGGGGGAATGTGCCAAGGTACAGACTGGACACCAGATATTGCAGGGATGAAAGGCAAAAGGACAAAAAAAATTTTTTTTTACATTTTTCATTTTTTAATATCCCAATGTTTTAATTTTATTATATTTTTCATTTTTTTAAATTTTTATGTATTTTATCTCTTACATTTAAACTTATTATTATTTCATTTTCCTATTAATTGTTTTCACCTATTGTAATGGCTTTGTCTTTGGGGAGCTTCTGGATCACAGAAGGGTTGCAATGGGGATAGGGGAGGAACATTGGTGTGGGGTGTCAGGGATGGGGGATGCATGGTAGGAAGTTCACCTGAGCATAAATTTAAGGTATATAAAAATGGGTGGAAGGGCTATGGACTAGAGTTCACTTACTGGTATTCTACTATAGATATATTATGATTCAAGCAATGGAAGAATTTACAACATTGATTTGGAGCCAGTGATGACTGGAGACTCTGGGGACAGGGAGAGGAAAAAACAGTTTAATACAGGTGCTTTTTGGGGACTTGAGTGTTGTCCTGAGTAACATTGCAATGACAGATATAGGCCATTTTATATCACCATATAGCATACAGAACTGTGTGAGAGAGAGTGTTGTCTACAGTGTGAACTATGGTCCATGCTTAATGGCAAAGCCTCAGGATGTGTTTGTTAATTGCAATTAATGTGCCACACTAATGAAGGATGTTTATGTGGGAGGTTGTGGGAGTTGTGGGAAGTGGGGCATATGGAAATCCCTATATCTTTTTTGTGTAACACCTATGTAATATAAGTATCTTTTTAAAAAAGTAAAATTTAAAAAAGAGAAAAAGTATAGTCATCGGTCCCCTTTGATTTTAATAAGACCTAATTTTTAAAAGATTAAAGAGCAATACATTTTATTTTGTTATAATAAAATTGTTTAACAACATCAGGTATTCATATTGTGAAGAGATTTTTTGTTAAATCATATCTTTTTACCATGATCATGAAAGTGGTTTTCCCAGGGCGAGGTTTATCCCTTGCACTCAAGGTATGTTGACCCCTGGGATTTCACCAAAT
>JAKSZT010054070.1:19802-36540 GCA_026826555.1 Tolypeutes matacus | reverse complement strand
GTTGGACTCAATTATGTCCCTTCTATTTAAACGTATACTTGGTGCTTGGGTTTGTATGGTTACATCCAGAGACTCGTGTCTTTGGGCTCTCCATGTACCAGCTGGGCCGAGTACCTTGGCATAGGTGAGTTGCATCACCTATGCTACAGCTAATGGAGTCACCCTGGACAACTGGTGGGGAGATGATGGTGGACAATGGACATCCCAGGGAACAGAGAGAGTCTGCAGCTTCAACGAGGATAGTCTTATCCATCTACCTAATGGGGTATAAGCCCCCAATCAATTGGAGATTGAATGCACATCACCGTCTCAGAATCTTCGACATTGGGGGAAGAGCTGTGGACTAGAATGGACTTACTGGCATTCTACTATAGATATATTATGATTCTAGTAATGTTAGAAAATACAACATTGATGTGGAGCCAGTTGCTGCTGGAAGCTCTAGGGGCAAGGAGAAGCAAAAACAGTTGTAATACAGGGGCTTTTGTGGGACTTGGGAATCGTCCTGAGTGACATTGCAAAGACAGATATAGGCAATTTTATATCATCATATAATGTGCAGAACTATGTGGGAGTGTAGACTACAATGTAATTTATGATCAATGCTTAATGGCAAAGCCCCAGGAGGAGTTTAACAATTGCAGTGAATGTGACACACTAGTGAAGGATGTTCATGTGGGAGGGTGTGGGAGGTGTGGGGAGTGGGTCATATGGGAATACCTATATATCATTTGTGGAACATTTATATAATTTAAGTATCTTTTTTAAAAATAATAAAATGTATTAGTACTTAAAAAAAAAAAAAAAGAAGTACTTACTTGAGCACTGTGGCAAGAAAAAGATATAAAAGGCACCCAGGGTCAGGAGCAAGGTGGTGTCAGTACATGTGGGCATTCACCATCTCTCTTGCAAAAGATGGCGGATTGGGAACAGGATCCCACCTGAGTGAGCTGTTCTGGGAGCCCACAGAGGAGGAGCCTTTGGGGCATCAATCCAAAGGGAGCTGGACAGGGAGACAGATTGCTCAAGATAAAACTGTGAGTTTTTAGCCCCACGGAAATCAAGGATGGCTAAGTCCCATGCTCAGGACAAAGAGCCAGGGTGAGCCCCAACTCCTGCCAACCACTCAGTGAGATGGAACATTTTCTGAGAGTGGGAGGGTTTGGGCAAAGGGCAGAGAGAGGTATCCTTTCTGTGGGTTTGTTAGCCTGGACCCCCTTAGAGCTTTGGTGGGCACACCAGCCAGCTTGAAGTGGCACCAGACTGAGGGGAGAGGTGAATCTGCTGAGGCAGCCTGATTTACCTAATCACCCTGGGATACAGAGGTTTGGCTTGGAAGAGGGTGGAGTCAGCCAATTTAATAGTTCTGCACTGAGGTCTATCAGAATTTCAACTCGCCTAAGGAAGTCAGGCAGTGGGAAGAGCTTAATAAGTTTACAAGAACCTATTTAGCGTCCTCTCAGAGGAGGGGGTGGTCTAGAGGAGGTTTGAAAAATCACTTCAGTGTGGTGTGCTCAGTCATCAGGGTTCCATTTGAATTTCAAAAGGGAACTCAACCTGACCAGGAGAGGGGAGGGGTATCTGCTCATACAGTTTGCTGAATCCTGCTGCCTTAGGAGAGTAAAATCAGACTGGGGCAAAGTGACTGAATAGCTTTCTGAAGAGCTAACTGACCCAATTCGAAAGTTAGCTCAGTGAAGGAATTTCTGCCTTGAATATATGAGGTTCCCTAGATCGGTTCCTGGCTCCTCTAAGGGTAGTGATCCACAGGGATATCTAACATCCAGATGATACCATAGGAAAGGGAAACCATAGACATTATTTTTGTCCTAGCTTCATTTGCGTCACTTATTTTGTCCAAAAAAAAAAAAAGGTTACTTAAAATTTAACTTAGTTTACTCACTAAAACCCGCCTCAAAACCCACAGAGAGAAGCCTGCAGGGTAATTAATTGATGAACTAAGGCAGCCTGAGAGGCTCCAAAAGGGCCCAAGAAGGAACACTGTTCTTCCTTAGCTTTGTTTGACTGCTTGATTGTGTGTTTGTTTGGGGACTTTTGTTGTTGTGTTTTGTTTCTTGTTTTTCTTTTCTCTTCCCCCCCCTTTTTTTAAAAATTAGGTGCTGCTAACTTGTTTCGTCTTTGCTGTGCTTCTCCTTCCTTGATTTTCAATTTTCTGTGTATACTGATTTTGTCTAACAACGCTATCCCTTTTCCTTCTTTCAACTTTCTATCTTCTGATTTCTGTTATGGTTCTTAAATTCCACCTTTTTTATTAATTCTCAACTTTACTGGTTTCAGTTTCTATCTTGTCTATTCTGTTTTCTTTCTTATTTTATTAACTTTTTTCTTTCTGTCATTTCTTTTCTCTTTCTCTCTCTCCTCATCATTCTGGCCTTTTAAATCATTCTATATATTTTTCCTCTTTCATTTTCCCATTTCATTGTAGGCACTCCACTCTTTTATTCCTATAACTCTACACTGATTACATGAGTTAAATATTCATTTTATTAAGTCTTACATGGCCCCTCTTTTAACTTTTATTAATATTTCTATTATCCTTTTTCTTTTCTTAATTCCTTTGATTTCTCAGGCCCTAATCTTTTTCCATCAAGGGAACATAGAAAACAGCAATGAAACACAAGAACAATGTGTCAAAGTGAAAATTTAACACACACACAAAACCAGGAGCTAAACAAAACTCTAGAGCAGAGAGAGAAGCTAATCAACTGAATAAAGCCATCAAGAAAAATGATGACCAGAGGGCAACAAAAAATCACAAACCATACTAAGAAACAGGAAGACATGGCAAGTCCAATGAAAAAACTTAAAACCAGATAGAGATGCAGAACAATGAAGAACTAATCAAAGCTGTCCAAACAAATATCATGGATGTGAAGGAATTGATTATGGATTTTAAGAAGACACTGGAAGAACATATGAAGAAATTGTAAGCTCACAAAAATAGATAATGGATATGATGATGATGAACTGCACAATCCAAGAAATCAAAAAGACACTGGATTCACATTACAGCAGATTTGAACAGGCAGAAGAAAGAATTAGTGATGTGGAAGCCAGTACACCTGAAATCAAACAGATAGTAGAAGAGATAAATAAAAAGATAGAAAAATTCCAGCAGAGACTTAGGTATTTAACTGGCAACACAAAACACTCAAGCATGAGCAGTATAGGGCATCCCAGAGGGAGAAGAGAAGGGAAAGGGAACAGAAGGAGTGTTGAAGGAAATAATGGGTGAAAAATTCCCAACCATATTGAGGGAGATGGTTGAAAATGTTCAGAAGCACAGTGCACCACGAACAGTATAAATCCTAACAGGCCTATTCCAAGACATATACTGGTCAAACTGTCCAGTGCTCAAAACAAAGAGAAATAATCAAGGCAGCAAGAGAAAAGTGAAACAGCACTTACAAGGGAAGCTCAATAAGATTAAATTCTGATTCCTTATCCAAAACTATGGAGGCAAGAAGACAGTGGTATGACATAGTCTAGGTACTCAAAGAAAAAAAAAACTTCCAGCCATGAATTCTCTACCCAGAAAAGCTGGCATTCAAAAATGATGAAGAGATCCAAAGATTCACAAATAAACAGAAATTATCAGATTACACCAATAAGAACTTCCCCTTCAATATATACTAAAGGAAATTCTACATTTTGAAAGGAAAAAAAAACAGGAGAGAGAGAGAGTTGGAGAAGTGTGTAAGAACAATTAAAAAGAGAAAAAAAATCCAACATATGACATACATAAACTCAAAGAAAATATGGCTGATGTAAGAAATTTCTTAAGAGTAATAACACTGAATGTTAATGTATTAAACTCATCAGTCAAGAAACACAGATTGGCAGAATGGATATGGAAATATGACCCATCTATATGTTGTCTACAAAAAACCCACCTTAGACCCTGGCATTCAAGGAGGCTCAAAGTGCATGGCTGGTAAATAATTTTACAAGCAACAAAAAACAAAAAAGGGTGGGAGTAACTATACTAATATCAGAGAAAATAGACTTTAAATGCAAAACTATTCTAAGACAAAGATGGACACTATATATTAGAAAAAGAAGTAACCTTTCAGGAAGAAAGATCAATCATAAAAGTTTATGCACCTAATCAGGGTGCCTCAAAATACATGAGGCAAACACTGGAAAGACTAAGTGGAGACATAATTGCCTCTACAATTATAGTGAGGGATTTTGATACACCATTATCAACATTAGACAGAAGAACTCAGCAGAGAATCAATAAAGAAACAAAGACTCTGAATAATACATTAGAGGATCTGGACCTAATAGATATATACAGAATGCGACAACCAAATACAGCAGGATATAAATTCTTCTAGAGTGCACATGGATCATACTCCAAGAAACACCACATGCTAGGCCACAGAATAACTCTCAATGAATTCTGAAATAAAGAGTATCATAAGAGGATACTTTGAAAAATTATATGCCAACAAGAATTATAATTTCAGGAAATGGACAAATTCCTAGAAACTCACAAATAGCCTACTTTGACAAAAGAAGAAAGTGATGAACTCAACAGTCCAATTACAAGTAAAGAGATAGGTTCAGTCATCAAAAACCTCCCATCTAAGAAGAGCTGAGGACCAGATGGATCCACAGATCCCAGAACTGGGATCAGGGGTCTCTCTGTCTGATATGAATTCTAACAAACATCCCAGAAAGAACTATTACCAATCCTGCTTAGCCCTTCCAAAAAATAAAAGTAGAAGGAACATTGCCTAACTCATTCTATGATGCCAACATTACCCTAATACCAAAACCAAACAGAGATGCCAAAAGAATGGAAAGTTACAGACCAATCTCTCTAATGAACCTAGATGCTAAAATCCTCAACAAAATACTTGCTAATTGCATTCAACATAATGTGAAATGAATTGTAAACCATTTCCAAGTGGGTTTCATCCCGGATATGCAGGGATGATTCAACAAAAGGAAATCAACCAATGGCATAAAGCACATTAAAAAATTGAAAGAAAAAAATCACATGATCTTCTCTACAGAAGTATAAAAAGCATTCAACAAAATGCAGCACACTTTCCTCATAAAAACACAGCAAAGGATAGGAATAGAAGGAAGCTTTCTGCATATGTTAAAGGGTATATATGAAAAACGCACAGCTAACATCATATTCAATGTTGAAGTCTAAAAAGCTTTCCCTCTAAGATTGGGAAAAAGACAATGATGCCCACTATCATCACTTTTATTTAACATTGTCTTAGAAGTACTTGCTCGAGCACTGAGGAAAGAAAAAGATATAAAAGGCATCCAAATTGGAAAGAAAGATGTAAAAATTTCACTATTTGCAGGCGACGTGATCGTATACATAGAAAGCCCTGAGAAATCTACAACAAAACTTCTAGAATTTTTAAATGAGTTCAGTAAAGTTGCAGGCTATAAGATCAATGCTCAAAAATCAGAAGCATTTCTGTACACCAATAG
The DNA here is from genome assembly GCA_026826555.1 of Tolypeutes matacus. NCBI lineage: Eukaryota > Metazoa > Chordata > Mammalia > Cingulata > Chlamyphoridae > Tolypeutes > Tolypeutes matacus. Next base: position 31,056 of record JAKSZT010054070.1, on the reverse strand, counting down.
CAAGCAATCAGAGGAGGAAATCAAGAGAAAAAAATACGATTTACAATAGAAACTAAAAGAATCAAATATCTAGGGATAAATTTAACTAAAGATGTAAAGGACTTATATACGTAATAGTACACAACACTGTTAAAGGAAATCAAAGAAGATGTAAATAAGTGGAAGAATATTCCCTGTTCATGGATAGGAAGACTAAACATCATCAAAATGTCTATTCTATACAAATGAATCTACAGATTTAATGTAATCCCCCAAAAAATCAACACTATTTTTAAAAAATATTTTAAAGGATGCTTAGATTACATAAATATTACACAAAAATTACAGGGATTCAAATGTTCCCCACAACCTCCCACATAAACATCTTTCATTAGTGTGGCATATCACCTGCAATGGATATATACATCCTGGGGCTTTGCCACTAAGCCTGGACCATAGTTCACATTGCAGACCACACTCTCTCCCACACAGTTCTACATGTTATATGCTGGTGTAAAATGGCCTATATCTGTCATTGTAATGTCACTCAGGATAAATCCCAAGTCCTGTAAAAGCCCCTGTATAACAACTGCTTTTCCCTTCCCTACCCTGAAAGCGTCCAGTGGCCACTGGCTCTACCTCACTGTTGTAATTTATTCCATTGCTTGAATCAGAATAAGTCTACAACAGAATACCAGTAAGTCCACTCTAGTCCATAGCTCTTCCCCCAATCCTGAGGAGTCTGGGATGGTGATGTCCACTCCACCTCTAAGTGAGAGGGAGCTTATATCTCATAGATAAAATGGATGGGATTATTCTGCCTGCAGTTGCAGACTCTCTGCATTCCCTGGGATGGCCGTTGTCCATCATCATCTCCTTGACAGGTGTCTTGGGTGAGTACATTGAGCTGTAGAGTAGGAGTTGCAGCTCCACTGAGATTCCAGGCACATCTGTCACATGGGCAGACCCAAGGCTCCAGTCTCTGGAAGTACACCTACAAACTCCAGCATCACATATATCTTTGAAAAGAAGGGACTGACAGACCATGTGCAGGGAGGACTTATTTGAGTCCAACTCTGTCAATCTTAGGAGCACAGATTCCAAAGTATAGTCCTCTCATAAGGCATCAATCTCTGGAGCTCTCCCCCTTATATAGGACCTGGGTGTCTCCAGAGGTCTCAGGAACCCCTCTGTGTGGGATGATATACACTTTGGTGTTCTATGAGATCCTACTGAGGTGTACATAAGCGTTACATCTGGGATGACGTCCTGACTCTTTGAAGTCTATTAGCCACATGAACTCATTTGTCTTTACCATTTCCTCCTTTTATTCAAGGTCCTTTTCCAGTCGTATTGCCTGTTGGCATTTAGTATTAATCCCTCGTTGCCAGGAATGTTCATCCCTGGGAGTCATGTCCCACGGTGTGGGGGAAGGTAATGCATTCATATGGTGAGTTTGGCTTAGAGAGAGGCCACATTTGAGCAACAAGGAGGCTCTCAGGTGGCAACAATTAGGCACCCAATAACAGTAGGCTAAGTTTCAATTACAAGAGTGAAGACTTGTAAGGCTAGTCATCAATAACAAGAACCCATCAGTGGACCCTCCTCCTTTGCCAGACACTGCCCCTGCATTTGGGGGACTGTTGCTTCTCCCTTGGAGAATGTGGCAGAGCTTTCCAGGCTGGGAATTCAGTATTATCTCATTTATTGAGTGATTCTCCACACACTGTGACCATGCCCCACCCCTTGATCATTTGAACAATTTTATATGTCTTTTATGTATATCCAGGCAAACTTCCTCCCATGGAACACCCATCCTTGACACCCCCCACCAACGATTCTCTCCTGCCCCCATTGTAACCCTTCTGTCATCCAAAACTTCCTTAAAGATGAAGTCCATGTAACAGCCAAATACAATTAATAGGAAAATGAAATAATAATAATGTTTAAATGTAAGAGTTAAAATACATGGAAACTTAAAAAAAATACTAAAAATTAAATTAAATTAAAGGATTGGGATATGCAAAAAATGGGAAAAATAACTGAGTGGGAGAGAGTGTGGTCTACAGTGTGAACTGTGGTCTATGGTTGGTGGCAAGGCTCCAGGATGTGTAAGTTCATTGAGGGTGGTGGGCCACACTGTGGGAGATGTTTGTGTGGGATGTGGTGGGAGGTGTGGGAGGTGGGCAACATGAGAATCCCAGTTCCTAATATTTTGGGTAATCTAAGCACCTCTTAAAATATATGTATATATATATATGTAAATAACATTTTTGTAAGCAAATACACATATATGCATATATATTTATATATCATTTTGCAAATGTTTGTATGTATTGTGAGAATTTTGATTTTTACCCATAATAAAAAAAAAATCAAAAGAATTAAAAAAATTTTTGTAAACAATTTTCCTTTTATCACTGCCTTATCAGGTGTCCAGTCTCTACCGTGGCACCATCCCCCTCACTCTCCAGTGTCTCCTAAAACGTTTATTTAATTTTCAAAGAAGTTTTAGGTCACAGCAAATTCACACACAGAATACTGGAGCCTCTCATATACCCAACCTCCTCTCCCTTTCCTCACCCCATATTAAAGCCTTGTTGTATGTGAATGGCAGCATTGTTGTAACTATTATACAGATAGTGAACTATAGCTACTAAACACTGTCAATGGTTTACCATATAGTTTACATTTTAGGTGGCACAATTTAATAATTTTTGATGATATTTACCATGTCCTGTGTCCTTCACTGTAAGGTAATGTAAAACATTTCCCCTAACCAGTAAATACCCCCTATTTGATTTATTCTGTTCCTCCCTCCCCATCCCACAAGGGCACATGACACCCCTCTGTCTTGACTCATTGGATGACAAGATTCATAGTTACATGCAACAAGAGGTTTTGACACACTAATTTTCCTCCCCTACTAGGATCCACCATTGCTCATAAGAGACACCCATCTGTCTGTTTCTGGGTAAATTCGTCCTCCCAATGATGGAGGTCCATCTCCTTCCCACTCACCATGTGGGTTTCCACCCACCAACACAACACATTATGACAGGATGAACACCCACACACTCCCCAGAAGCCTATTCCACATGCCCTCCAGCCTGAATGACCCCCCCAACCAACACCCTAAACCAGTGACACTCCCTTGTCATATTGCCATAAGAGCATTCCCACCCCTGCACTTTCAACCTCATTCCCACAAATCCTGTGTTCACCTGGTCCCTTTCCCATCTCTTCCCCCAGTATCCTGGGTATTCTAACCCATCCTTCCTAATCTAACCACCTGCCAACCCTGTATCACCAAACCCAGCAATATTACTATGCACCTGTCCTATCCTTCAATATGCAACTACACTCTATCACTTTACCATAGATTATATATACTATAGATAAATATATGTGGGTGATGGCTCACAACCTTCTCTTCTCTTTCTCTTTCTTGTTAACCTATATTTCAGACAATGGTAAGAGTCCCCAAATCACCAAACATTTTGAAAAAGAAAAATGAAGTTGGAGGTATCACAGTACCTGACTTTAAAACATACTACAAAGCTACAGTGGCCAAAACTGCATGATATTGACACAAGGATATATATACTGATCAGTGGAACCCAATTGAGAGTTTTGATATAAATTAGAACATATACAGTCATCTGACAATCGACAAGGCCACCAAATCCACTGAGTTGAGAGAGAATGGCCTCTTCAACAAATGGTGCTTAGAGAACTGGATATCCATATACATATACAAAAGAATGAAAGAAGAACACCATCTCATACCTTATACAAAAGTCAAGATGAATCAAAGATCTAAATATAAGAACCAAGACCATAAAGACCTTGGAAGATAATATAGGGAAACATCTACAGGACTTTGTAATAGGAAATGGTTTCATGAATTTCACACCCAAAGCACGAGCAGCAAAAGAAAAAATAGATAAACTGGATCTCCTCAAAATTCAAAACCTTTGCACATCAAAGGACATTATCAAGAAAGTAAAAGGTAGCCTACCCAATGGGAGAAAATATTTGGCAACCATATATCTGATAAGAGACTAATATCCTGCATATATAATGAATTCCTACACCTCAAAATTAAAAAGATAACCCATCCATTTAAAAAATGGGCAAGTGACCTAAAACACATTTCTCCACGGAAGAAATACAAATGGCTAAAGCATATGAAAAGATGCTCACCAAACTAGCTATTCGGGAATATCAAATCAAAAGAAAATGAGATACCATCTTACACCCATTAGAATGGCAGCTATTGAAAAAAACAGCATATTATAAGTGTTGAAGAGGATATGAAGGAATGGGAACCCTCATCCACTGCTGGTGGGACTGTAGAATGGTTCAACCACTGTGGAGGACCATTTGGCAATTCCTAAAAGAACTAACCATAGAATTTCCATATGATACTGTGATTCCACTTCTGGGTATATACCCTAAAGAATGCAAAACAGAGACATGAACAGATACGTGTTCATAGGGGCATTGTTCACCATTGCCAAAAGTTGGAATCAACCCAGGAGCCCATCAACAGATGAATGAATAAGCAAAATGTGGTACATATATACAATGGAATATTACTTAGCTGTAAGAAGGAATAAAGTGCTAACCCGTGGGATAACATGGGTTAGTCTTGAAGACCTTATGTTGAGTGAAGCAAGCCAGGCATTGAAGGATGAACAGTAAATGACTCCAGAGAGTGTTAGTGTTCATTCTGTCATAAAGTGTTGTATCAGTAGGTGGAGACACACATAATTAGCGGAAAGGAGTTGGACTCCCATCTTTGGGAGGACCTATTTGTTCATAAGTAAACAGGTAGGAGTCTTTCAAGAGCAAGGGCAGTTCCTAAATGGGAAGGACAAACCAGTGTGTCAAGCCCTCTTCTTGCATGTAACTATGAATCTTGTCATCCAATGATTCAAACCAGTGGGCCATCGTGGGTCCTGGGGGTTGGGGTGGGAGGAATAGAGTAGACCACACAAGGATATTTAATGGTCAGTGGAAATGTTCATTACTACACAGTGATGGACACAGGACATGATATTCATCAAAATTTATAAAAATGTACAGCCTAAAATGTAAAACGTAGTGTAAAACATTGACAATGTTTTATAGCTAGGTTTCACTTCTTGTATATCAGTTATAAAAATGCTACCATCCACATATAAAAAGGTATTAATGTGTGTGGGGGGAGGCAGAGGATGTTGTGTATATGAGAGTCTCCTGTATTCTGTGTATGACGTTGCTGTGACTTAAAACATCTTTGAAAACAAAATGAAAAATAGGGAGACACTGGGGAATGAGAGGTGGAAGGTGCCACAGTACAGACTGGACACCAGATATTGCAGTGACGAAAGGCAAAAGGTCAAAACATTTTTCTTTATATTTTTTCATTTTTTATTATCCCAATCTTATAATTTCTTTTGTTTTTACTTTTTAAAAATAAAATTGTCTATTTTATCTCTTGCATTTAAACTTATCATTGTTATTTCATTTTCCTATTAATTGTATTCAGCTATTGTAATTACTTCATCTTTGAAGAAGCTTTGTATCACAGAGTGGTTACAACTGGGGTGGAGGTGGATTATTGGTGTGGGATGTCAGGGATAGGGGATGCATGAGAGGAAGTTCACCAGAGCATAAATATAAGGTATATAAAAATGTCCAAATAGTCACAAGGCATTGTCACAGTGGGTGGAGAATCACTCAATAAATGAGAGAATACTGAATTCCTATCCTGGAGAGCTCTGCCACATTCTCTAAGGGAGCAGTAACAGTCTCCCAAGTGCAGGGGCTCTGACTGGTGAAGGAGGATGATCCAGTGATGGGTCCTTGATATTGATGAATAGTCTTGTGAGTCTTTTCTCTTGAAATGGAAACTTATCCTATTGTTATGAGGTGCCTAAGGGTTGCCTCCTGAAAGCCTCCTTGTTGCTCAAATGTGGCCTCTCTCTAAGCCAATCTCTGCATATGAATGTATTACCTTCCCCCTAGCATGGGACATGGCTCCTTGGGATGAGCCTCCCAGGCACCAAGGGATTGCTACAAAGTGCCAACTGGCAATGTGACTGGAAAACACCTTGAATTAAAGGGGGAAAATGTAAAGACAATTGAGTTTATATGGCTAAGAGACTTCAAAATGAGTCATAAGGTCATCCCCGAGGTAATGCTTATGCACATTTCAGTAGGATCTCATAGAATTCCAAAGTGGATATAACCCCAAATAGTGGGGATCCTGAGGGCTCTGAAGACACCCAGGTCCTATGTCAGGGCAGTTAGCTCCAGAGTTTGGTGCCTTGCCAGTGGTGTTTGTGCTCTTGAAAGTGACAGAGTTGGACTCCACTATGTCTTCCCTGCATATGGCTCATCTGCCCCTTCTATTCAAACCTGAACTTGGTACTGGAGTTTGTAGGATGTATTTCTAAAGATTTGAGTCTTGTGATCTCCATGTGCCACCTGGACCCAGAAGCTAGGTGGGAGCAGCAACTCCTACTCTACTTCTCATTGGACTCAACCAGGACAACTGTTGAGGATATGATGATGGGCAACGGTCATCCCAAGTAATGGAGAGCATCTGCAGCTGTAGGCAGGATAATCCTATCCATCTTCCCCATGGGATATATGCCCCCTCTCATTTGGAGGTGGTGTGAACATCACCATCCCAGACTCCTCAGGATGGGGGGAAGAGCTATGGAATAGAGTGGACTTATTGGTATTCTAGTATAGACATATTGCGATTCAAGCAATGGAAGAAATTACAACATTGATGTGGAGACAGTGGCCAATTGATGCTCTAGGGGCAGGGAGAGGGAAAAGTAGTTGTAATACAGGGGCTTTTTTGGGAGTTGGGAATTGTCCTGAATGATATTGCAATGATTGATATAGGCCATTTTATATCATCATATAACATGCAGAATTGTGTGGAAGAGAATGTGGTCTACAATATGAACTATGGTCCATATGCTTAATGGCAAAGCCCCAGGATGTGTTTATCAATTGCAATTAATGTGCCCACTCATGAAGGATGTTTATGTGGGAGGTTGTAGGAGGTGTGGGAGGTAGGGTATATGGGAATCCCTATATTTTTGTGTAACATTTATGTAATCTAAGTATCTTTAAAAATATATATGTATTCTGTAATTTGATAGAGGTTTAGTTAAATAGGTATATATATTTGTTAAACCTCATCACATAAGATATGCATATTTCTTTGTATATAAATTTTAAGTAAAATGACTACTAAAAATGTTGAACTCTAAAGATATTCATTCTGAATTATTTAGGTAAAGGTTTATTGATATCTGCAATTTTGCTTGAAACAGATAAAAACAAGTTGTTCCATTACCAATGTTGTATGTGATAAAAATGCATTCAAATGTTAAGGGTAGAATCTCAATTGTTTGCTATGTGTCAACTGTAAAATTCTTCCAGCTTTCCATTAGTTTGAACTATTTCATGATTATATGTTGGAAAACCAAAAAAATTTAAAAATAAAATTAACTAATTAATTAATTTTTAAAAAATCACCTCCTAACTTAGAAAAATAAAGGACCAGAAGGCTTCATAGGTGAATTCTACCAATCATTCCAGATAGAACTAACAGCAACCCTACTTAAACTCTTCCAAAAAAATAGAAGTGAAGAGAACATTTACTCATGCATTCTATTATGCCAACACCACTATAATAGCCAACATCATAAAGACACCAAAAGAAAGGACAACTATAGACCAATCTCTTTAATAAAACTGGATGCTTAAAATCCTTAACAAAATACTTGCTAATTGTAATCAACAATATATTAAATGAATTATACACCATGACAATTGGGTTTTATCCCTGGTATGCAAGGATGGATCAACAAAAGATAATCAATGTACTAAAACACATTAACAGTTCAAAAGAAAATATCAAATATCATCACTATTGATGCAGAAAAATCATTTGATGAAATACCACATTTTTTCTTGATAAAAATACTTCAAAAGACAGGAAGAGAAGGAAATTTCCTCCAAATGATAAGGATATATATGAAAAACCTTCAGCTAACATCACATTCAACAGTGCAGTGTTAAAGGCTTTAACTCTTAGATGTGGGACATGACAAGGATGCCCACTCTCATTGCTCTTATTTAATATTCTGTTAGAAGTACTTGCTCAAGCACTGAGGCAAGAAAAAGATATAAAATGTATCAATTTGGAAAGAGTAAGTAAAAATTTCACTATTTGGTATATTTTTTCCATATCTCCCTATAATTAACTCAGTGTATCCTTATCATTGATGCGGGAAAATTACAGTATTGCTGCTAACTATCATCCATGTGCTACATAATTGTATTTTTCCTATGCTTTTCCATGTTCTGTCCATCCTCTAATAGTGACATATAACCATTGTTACATTAATGCTATTAATTAAAATTTTATTCCACTTCTGGGTTTGCTGTGTTATTCAGTCTCTATATTATTCTCTATATTTCTTTCAATTAATTGGTATTTACATCACTAGACTAAACTTTTCTGCCACAATCTCATTAATGTACAAGCTGCTATTCACTACAATGTGTTACCATCAACTCTATCCATTTCCACACTTTTGCAGTCAAATTAATTATACTTTATACATATATTAAGCATCAGTGCCCTTTCACAGCCCTCCTCTTATCTCCTAATAAACTATACTCTAGATTTTAACTCTATGCATTTATTCTTCATATTTAGTTCATATTAGTGAGACCATACAATATTTTTCCTTTGTGTCTGGCTTATTTCACTTAGCATAATGTCTTCAAGATTTATTCATGTTATCATATGTGTCCCATTTTCCTTTCTTCTTATAGTATCATAGAATTCCATCATATGTATATACTACATTTTGTTTATCCATTCATTGGTTGATGGACACTTGGGTTTTTTCCATCTTTTGGCAATTCTGAATAATGCCACTATGAACATCTATGTGCAAATGTCTGTTCATGTCACAGTTTTCCATTCTTAAGCATATATTCTCCATAGAGTTATTGCTGGATCATAAGGCAGTTCTATGTTCAGCTTCTTGAGGAACTAACAAACTGTCTTCCACAGAGGCTGTAAAATAGGGAATGCTTCATGAATTTGCATGTCATCATTGTGCAGTTGCCACACTAATGTTCTCTGTATCAATGCAATTTTAGTATATGTGCTGCCAAAATGAGCACAGACTGATAGATATTTATCAAAGAAAATAAACAATAAGAAGCATATATGACAATATCCAACTTAGAAAGGAGGGATGACAGAATACATGCAAATAAATTAAAAATAAGATTTTGGAATATAAATGCAACAAAATGTTTTTCAGAGAGAGAGCTCATAAATTGAAGAAATATTGGAAACATCTTGTCCTACCTGAATTGATTCAGGAGTATAACTAAACAACTTGTGATTTAATATTTGCTCCTATTATGTCTAAGTAAAATTCATAAGAGAGTATATAGCTCACTCTATTGAGTTCATATTTGTTAGTTCTGGATCACCTATATATGAGAATTAACCCTGAAATGAAATTTAATTGCCTACTTTCTATATTTGAAGCTAAACCATACAACCATTTCTTAGAAAACTTTTTGAAAATCTATTAAGGTGTTTTATAGGATGAGGTGGCAGGCAAAGTAAACAGAATCTCTATATGGAAGATAAAAAGTTAAAAAAAAATTACTTGTCAAAAATAATATTATCACTCACATATAAAGAATAGCAAGCTCAAAATCACATTTTTAAAATGTGGAAATATGCATTTCAGAAGAATACCATCATTGTTAAAATACAATTTGAAATATATTTTTAGTTTAAACCACTATATAATGTTGACAAAGCAAACAAAAATGAAAATTCTCATACATTATTTGATGAAAGATGAATACAAAATATTGTCCTTTCTGAATGTAGTAGGTATTGTCTTAGATTCCTAGGGTTGGCCAAGCAACATAGTAGTTTGCTTCAGGACCATGAAATTTTTTGGGTTATTTAAGACACAGTTTTGGCACTAGAACTCCATATGAAGATGCTGGCAAAGCCATGCATTTGCTGAAATCTGTAGGGATCTGGCTGTGGCAATTAATGACATAACTAAATCTCTGCCTCCAGTATGATCCTGTTCATTCTATTTCTATGTGTTTGTTCTGAGTTATTCTCTTTCTGAAGAAGCCAGTCATATTGTCCCATTTTCCAGTTTGACCTCATCAGTAGTAATGATATAATCAAAGATCCTAGTTCTAAATAACATCACTCTCAGGATACTAGGGTTTAGGACTGGACTATACCTTATTAAGGGACAAAATCCAATCTAAATCAGATATCAAACTTAGAATCCTGTATATGTCAGCAGTTAAACTTCATGAATTATTCTTCAAGAAATAGTGAAGTTATACAAGACACATTAATCTTAGTGTTCACATATTCCTGGCTAATAATAGACACAGACAAAATGGGACAGATGAGGAAGATAACAAATGGTTGAAATCCTCTCCTTTGTTAGAAAATCTGTCTTCTCAGCTCCATCTGTGGCCTAGTTTTGTAAGATCTAAGGATTTTCTTATTAGAAATTTATGTTTCTCCTTTTTGCGTTAAATTTTTTTTTCCTTTAAATTTTTAATTAAAGGCCATTGTTCTCGCAAAAAAAAAAAAGAAAGAAAGAAATTTATGTTTCTATGTGACAACTGTGATTTAAATATTGGTTCAATGGGTTTTCCAACAATGGGAAAGGCTAACCAAAATCTTTGGCAAATTGAATATTTCTTTGGAAGAACAATTTGTGACCCCCAGATTTCCAAATAAGTTAAAATATAAAAATCCTAGGGAAAGGAATAGGTCATCCTGACTTGAGTATATGGCCATTCCTTGATTGGGAATTGCAGGTATCCCAAAGGAGTAAATAGTTTGCTTGTCCTGGATACCACGTTTATGTATTTCACTCTGGGTTAGGAATCTCTTACTGACAGATTTGCCAATATCCATATTACAGAAAGGGAATAGAAACAGTTTCAGAATAAGCTAAGGTATATTTAGTAGAATAAAGCAACAGGGGACATATGTTCAGATATAATCAGTTAGTCCCTATCATTGCACTTAAGTAGAAGACCCTGACATCCTGTAGTGAGGGTTAAAGATTTGTATATGGGATGATATAAAGAATTGGGGTTATTTAATTCATACCAATTTATGGAATTTTGTGCTATTGTTCCTTGAATTATATTATTGTTTTAAAATATTGTCTATCTG
>JAKSZT010054070.1:2943-19702 GCA_026826555.1 Tolypeutes matacus | reverse complement strand
GTTGGACTCAATTATGTCCCTTCTATTTAAACGTATACTTGGTGCTTAGGTTTGTATGGTTACATCCAGAGACTCGTGTCTTTGGGCTCTCCATGTACCAGCTGGGCCCAGTACCTTGGCATAGGTGAGTTGCATCACCTATGCTACAGCTAATGAAGTCACCCTGGACAACTGGTGGGGAGATGATGTTGGACAATGGGCATCCCAGGGAACAGAGAGAGTCTGCAGCTTCAAGGAGGATAGTCTTATCCATCTACCTAATGGGGTATAAGTCCCCAATCAATTGGAGATTGAATGCACATCACCGTCTCAGAATCTTTGACATTGGGGGAAGAGCTGTGGACTAGAATGGACTTACTGGCATTCTACTATAGATATATTATGATTCTAGTAATGTTAGAAAATACAACATTGATGTGGAGCCAGTTGCTGCTGGAAGCTCTAGGGGCAAGGAGAGGCAAAAACAGTTGTAATACAGGGGCTTTTGTGGGACTTGGGAATCGTCCTGAGTGACATTGTAAAGACAGATATAGGCAATTTTATATCATCATATAATGTGCAGAACTGTGTGGGAGTGTAGACTACAATGTAATTTATGATCAATGCTTAATGGCAAAGCCCCAGGAGGAGTTTAACAATTGCAGTGAATGTGACACACTAGTGAAGGATGTTCATGTGGGAGGGTGTGGGAGGTGTGGGGAGTGGGTCATATGGGAATACCTATATATCATTTGTGGAACATTTATATAATTTAAGTATCTTTTTTAAAAATAATAAAATGTATTAGTACTTAAAAAAAAAAAAAAAGAAGTACTTACTTGAGCACTGTGGCAAGAAAAAGATATAAAAGGCACCCAGGGTCAGGAGCAAGGTGGTGTCAGTACATGTGGGCATTCACCATCTCTCTTGCAAAAGATGGCGGATTGGGAACAGGATCCCACCTGAGTGAGCTGTTCTGGGAGCCCACAGAGGAGGAGCCTTTGGGGCATCAATCCAAAGGGAGCTGGACAGGGAGACAGATTGCTCAAGATAAAACTGTGAGTTTTTAGCCCCACGGAAATCAAGGATGGCTAAGTCCCATGCTCAGGACAAAGAGCCAGGGTGAGCCCCAACTCCTGCCAACCACTCAGTGAGATGGAACATTTTCTGAGAGTGGGAGGGTTTGGGCAAAGGGCAGAGAGAGGTATCCTTTCTGTGGGTTTGTTAGCCTGGACCCCCTTAGAGCTTTGGTGGGCACACCAGCCAGCTTGAAGTGGCACCAGACTGAGGGGAGAGGTGAATCTGCTGAGGCAGCCTGATTTACCTAATCACCCTGGGATACAGAGGTTTGGCTTGGAAGAGGGTGGAGTCAGCCAATTTAATAGTTCTGCACTGAGGTCTATCAGAATTTCAACTCGCCTAAGGAAGTCAGGCAGTGGGAAGAGCTTAATAAGTTTACAAGAACCTATTTAGCGTCCTCTCAGAGGAGGGGGTGGTCTAGAGGAGGTTTGAAAAATCACTTCAGTGTGGTGTGCTCAGTCATCAGGGTTCCATTTGAATTTCAAAAGGGAACTCAACCTGACCAGGAGAGGGGAGGGGTATCTGCTCATACAGTTTGCTGAATCCTGCTGCCTTAGGAGAGTAAAATCAGACTGGGGCAAAGTGACTGAATAGCTTTCTGAAGAGCTAACTGACCCAATTCGAAAGTTAGCTCAGTGAAGGAATTTCTGCCTTGAATATATGAGGTTCCCTAGATCGGTTCCTGGCTCCTCTAAGGGTAGTGATCCACAGGGATATCTAACATCCAGATGATACCATAGGAAAGGGAAACCATAGACATTATTTTTGTCCTAGCTTCATTTGCGTCACTTATTTTGTCCAAAAAAAAAAAAAGGTTACTTAAAATTTAACTTAGTTTACTCACTAAAACCCGCCTCAAAACCCACAGAGAGAAGCCTGCAGGGTAATTAATTGATGAACTAAGGCAGCCTGAGAGGCTCCAAAAGGGCCCAAGAAGGAACACTGTTCTTCCTTAGCTTTGTTTGACTGCTTGATTGTGTGTTTGTTTGGGGACTTTTGTTGTTGTGTTTTGTTTCTTGTTTTTCTTTTCTCTTCCCCCCCCTTTTTTTAAAAATTAGGTGCTGCTAACTTGTTTCGTCTTTGCTGTGCTTCTCCTTCCTTGATTTTCAATTTTCTGTGTATACTGATTTTGTCTAACAACGCTATCCCTTTTCCTTCTTTCAACTTTCTATCTTCTGATTTCTGTTATGGTTCTTAAATTCCACCTTTTTTATTAATTCTCAACTTTACTGGTTTCAGTTTCTATCTTGTCTATTCTGTTTTCTTTCTTATTTTATTAACTTTTTTCTTTCTGTCATTTCTTTTCTCTTTCTCTCTCTCCTCATCATTCTGGCCTTTTAAATCTTTCTATATATTTTTCCCCTTTCATTTTCCCATTTCATTGTAGGCACTCCACTCTTTTATTCCTATAACTCTACACTGATTACATGAGTTAAATATTCATTTTATTAAGTCTTACATGGCCCCTCTTTTAACTTTTATTAATATTTCTATTATCCTTTTTCTTTTCTTAATTCCTTTGATTTCTCAGGCCCTAATCTTTTTCCATCAAGGGAACATAGAAAACAGCAATGAAACACAAGAACAATATGTCAAAGTGAAAATTTAACACACACACAAAACCAGGAGCTAAACAAAACTCTAGAGCAGAGAGAGAAGCTAATCAACTGAATAAAGCCATCAAGAAAAATGATGACCAGAGGGCAACAAAAAATCACAAACCATACTAAGAAACAGGAAGACATGGCAAGTCCAATGAAAAAACTTAAAACCAGATAGAGATGCAGAACAATGAAGAACTAATCAAAGCTGTCCAAACAAATATCATGGATGTGAAGGAATTGATTATGGATTTTAAGAAGACACTGGAAGAACATATGAAGAAATTGTAAGCTCACAAAAATAGATAATGGATATGATGATGATGAACTGCACAATCCAAGAAATCAAAAAGACACTGGATTCACATTACAGCAGATTTGAACAGGCAGAAGAAAGAATTAGTGATGTGGAAGCCAGTACACCTGAAATCAAACAGATAGTAGAAGAGATAAATAAAAAGATAGAAAAATTCCAGCAGAGACTTAGGTATTTAACTGGCAACACAAAACACTCAAGCATGAGCAGTATAGGGCATCCCAGAGGGAGAAGAGAAGGGAAAGGGAACAGAAGGAGTGTTGAAGGAAATAATGGGTGAAAAATTCCCAACCATATTGAGGGAGATGGTTGAAAATGTTCAGAAGCACAGTGCACCACGAACAGTATAAATCCTAACAGGCCTATTCCAAGACATATACTGGTCAAACTGTCCAGTGCTCAAAACAAAGAGAAATAATCAAGGCAGCAAGAGAAAAGTGAAACAGCACTTACAAGGGAAGCTCAATAAGATTAAATTCTGATTCCTTATCCAAAACTATGGAGGCAAGAAGACAGTGGTATGACATAGTCTAGGTACTCAAAGAAAAAAAAAACTTCCAGCCATGAATTCTCTACCCAGAAAAGCTGGCATTCAAAAATGATGAAGAGATCCAAAGATTCACAAATAAACAGAAATTATCAGATTACACCAATAAGAACTTCCCCTTCAATATATACTAAAGGAAATTCTACATTTTGAAAGGAAAAAAAAACAGGAGAGAGAGAGAGTTGGAGAAGTGTGTAAGAACAATTAAAAAGAGAAAAAAAATCCAACATATGACATACATAAACTCAAAGAAAATATGGCTGATGTAAGAAATTTCTTAAGAGTAATAACACTGAATGTTAATGTATTAAACTCATCAGTCAAGAAACACAGATTGGCAGAATGGATATGGAAATATGACCCATCTATATGTTGTCTACAAAAAACCCACCTTAGACCCTGGCATTCAAGGAGGCTCAAAGTGCATGGCTGGTAAATAATTTTACAAGCAACAAAAAACAAAAAAGGGTGGGAGTAACTATACTAATATCAGAGAAAATAGACTTTAAATGCAAAACTATTCTAAGACAAAGATGGACACTATATATTAGAAAAAGAAGTAACCTTTCAGGAAGAAAGATCAATCATAAAAGTTTATGCACCTAATCAGGGTGCCTCAAAATACATGAGGCAAACACTGGAAAGACTAAGTGGAGACATAATTGCCTCTACAATTATAGTGAGGGATTTTGATACACCATTATCAACATTAGACAGAAGAACTCAGCAGAGAATCAATAAAGAAACAAAGACTCTGAATAATACATTAGAGGATCTGGACCTAATAGATATATACATAATGCTACAACCAAATACAGCAGGATATAGATTCTTCTAGAGTGCACATGGATCATACTCCAAGATTCACCACATGCTAGGCCACAGAATAACTCTCAATGAATTCTGAAATAAAGAGTATCATAAGAGGATACTTTGAAAAATTATATGCCAACAAGAATTATAATTTCAGGAAATGGACAAATTCCTAGAAACTCACAAATAGTCTACTTTGACAAAAGAAGAAAGTGATAAACTCAACAGTCCAATTACAAGTAAAGAGATAGGTTCAGTCATCAAAAAACCCCCATCTAAGAAGAGCTGAGGACCAGATGGATCCACAGATCCCAGAACTGGGATCAGGGGACTATCTGTCTGATATGAATTCTAACAAACATCCCAGAAAGAACTATTACCAATCCTGCTTAGCCCTTCCAAAAAATAAAAGTAGAAGGAACATTGCCTAACTCATACTATGATGCCAACATTACCCTAATACCAAAACCAAACAGAGATGTCATAAGAATGGAAAGTTACCGACCAATCTCTCTAATGAACCTAGATGCTAAAATCCTCAACAAAATACTTGCTAATTGCATTCAACATAATGTGAAATGAATTGTAAACCATTTCCAAGTGGGTTTCATCCCGGATATGCAGGGATGATTCAACAAAAGGAAATCAACCAATGGCATAAAGCACATTAAAAAATTGAAAGAAAAAAATCACATGATCATCTCTACAGAAGTATAAAAAGCATTCAACAAAATGCAGCACACTTTCCTCATAAAAACACAGCAAAGGATAGGAATAGAAGGAAGCTTTCTGCATATGTTAAAGGGTATATATGAAAAACGCACAGCTAACATCATATTCAATGTTGAAGTCTAAAAAGCTTTCCCTCTAAGATTGGGAAAAAGACAATGATGCCCACTATCATCACTTTCATTTAACATTGTCTTAGAAGTACTTGCTCGAGCACTGAGGAAAGAAAAAGATATAAAAGGCATCCAAATTGCAAAGAAAGATGAAAAAGTTCACTATTTGCAGGTGACATGATCGTATACATAGAAAGCCCTGAGAAATCTACAACAAAACTTCTAGAACTTTTAAATGAGTTCAGTAAAGTTGCAGGCTACAAGATCAATGCTCAAAAATCAGAAGCATTTCTATACACCAATAGCAAGCAGTCAGAGGAGGAAATCAAGAGAAAAAAATACGATTTACAATAGAAACTAAAAGAATCAAATATCTACGGATAAAGTTAACTAAAGATGTAAAGGACTTATATACGTAATAGTACACAACACTGTTAAAGGAAATCAAAGAAGATGTAAATAAGTGGAAGAATATTCCCTGTTCATGGATAGGAAGACTAAACATCATCAAAATGTCTATTCTATACAAATGAATCTACAGATTTAATGTAATCCCCCAAAAAATCAACACTATTTTTAAAAAATATTTTAAAGGATGCTTAGATTACATAAATATTACACAAAAATTACAGGGATTCAAATGTTCCCCACAACCTCCCACATAAACATCTTTCATTAGTGTGGCGTATCACCTGCAATGGATATATACATCCTGGGGCTTTGCCACTAAGCATGGACCATAGTTCACATTGCAGACCACACTCTCTCCCACACAGTTCTACATGTTATATGCTGATGTAAAATGGCCTATATCTGTCATTGTAATGTCACTCAGGATAAATCCCAAGTCCTGTAAAAGCCCCTGTATTACAACTGCTTTTCCCTTCCCTACCCTGAAAGCGTCCAGTGGCCACTGGCTCTACCTCACTGTTGTAATTTCTTCCATTGCTTGAATCAGAATAAGTCTGCAACAGAATACCAGTAAGTCCACTCTAGTTCATAGCTCTTCCCCCAATCCTGAGGAGTCTGGGATGGTGTCCACTCTACCTCTAAGTTAGAGGAAGCTTATATCTCATAGATAAAATGGATGGGATTATTCTGCCTGCAGTTGTAGACTCTCTGCATTCCCTGGGATGGCCGTTGTCCATCATCATCTCCTTGCCAGGTGTCTTGGGTGAGTCCATTGAGCTGTAGAGTAGGAGTTGCAGCTCCACTGAGATTCCAGGCACATCTTGCACATGGGCAGACCCAAGGCTCCAGTCTCTGGAAATACACCTACAAACTCCAGCATCACATATAGCTTTGAAAAGAAGGGACTGACAGACCATGTGCAGGGAGGACTTATTTGAGTCCAACTCTGTCAATCTTAGGAGCACATATTCCAAAGTATAGTCCTCTGATAAGGCATCAATCTCTGGAGCTCTCCCCCTTATATAGGACCTGGGTGTCTCCAGGGGTCTCAGGAACCCCTCTGTGTGGGATGATATCCACTTTGGTGTTCTATGAGATCCTACTGAGGTGTACATAAGCGTTACATCTGGGATGACGTCCTGACTCTTTGAAGATTCTTAGCCACATGAACTCATTTGTCTTTACCATTTCCTCCTTTTATTCAAGGTCCTTTTCCAGTCGTATTGCCTGTTGGCATTTAGTATTAATCCCTCGTTGCCAGGAATGTTCATCCCTGGGAGTCATGTCCCACGGTGTGGGGGAAGGTAATGCATTCATATGGTGAGTTTGGCTTAGAGAGAGGCCACATTTGAGCAACAAGGAGGCTCTCAGGTGGCAACAATTAGGCACCCAATAACAGTAGGCTAAGTTTCAATTACAAGAGTGAAGACTTGTAAGGCTAGTCATCAATAACAAGAACCCATCAGTGGACCCTCCTCCTTTGCCAGACACTGCCCCTGCATTTGGAGGACTGTTGCTTCTCCCTTGGAGAATGTGGCAGAGCTTTCCAGGCTGGGAATTCAGTATTATCTCATTTATTGAGTGATTCTCCACACACTGTGACCATGCCCCACCCCTTGATCATTTGAACAATTTTATATATCTTTTATGTATATTCAGGCAAACTTCCTCCCATGGAACACCCATCCTTGACACCCCCCACCAACGATTCTCTCCTGCCCCCATTGTAACCCTTTTGTCATCCAAAACTTCCTTAAAGATGAAGTCCATGTAACAGCCAAATACAATTAATAGGAAAATGAAATAATAATAATGTTTAAATGTAAGAGTTAAAATACATGGAAACTTTTAAAAAATACTAAAAATTAAATTAAATTATAGGATTGGGATATTCAAAAAATGGGAAAAATAACTGAGTGGGAGAGAGTGTGGTTTACAGTGTGAACTGTGGTCTATGGTTGGTGGCAAGGCTCCAGGATGTGTAAGTTCATTGAGGGTGGTGGGCCACACTGTGGGAGATGTTTGTGTGGGATGTGGTGGGAGGTGTGGGAGGTGGGCAACATGAGAATCCCAGTTCCTAATATTTTGGGTAATCTAAGCACCTCTTAAAATATATGTATATATATATATGTAAATAACATTTTTGTAAGCAAATACACATATATGCATATATATTTATATATCATTTTGCAAATGTTTGTATGTATTGTGAGAATTTTGATTTTTACCCATAATAAAAAAAAATCAAAAGAATTAAAAAAATTTTTGTAAACAATTTTCCTTTTATCACTGCCTTAGCAGGTGTCCAGTCTCTACCGTGGCACCATCCCCCTCACTCTCCAGTGTCTCCTAAAACGTTTATTTAATTTTCAAAGAAGTTTTAGGTCACAGCAAATTCACACACAGAATACTGGAGCCTCTCATATACCCAACCTCCTCTCCCTTTCCTCACCCCATATTAAAGCCTTGTTGTATGTGAATGGCAGCATTGTTGTAACTATTATACAGATAGTGAACTATAGCTACTAAACACTGTCAATGGTTTACCATATAGTTTACATTTTAGGTGGCACAATTTAATAATTTTTGATGATATTTACCATGTCCTGTGTCCTTCACTGTAAGGTAATGTAAAACATTTCCCCTTACCAGTAAATACCCCCTATTTGATTTATTCTGTTCCTCCCTCCCAATCCCACAAGGGCACATGACACCCCTCTGTCTTGACTCATTGGATGACAAGATTCATAGTTACATGCAACAAGAGGTTTTGACACACTAATTTTCCTCCCCTACTAGGATCCACCATTGCTCATAAGAGACACCCATCTGTCTGTTTCTGGGTAAATTCGTCCTCCCAATGATGGAGGTCCATCTCCTTCCCACTCACCATGTGGGTTTCCACCCACCAACACAACACATTATGACAGGATGAACACCCACACACTCCCCAGAAGCCTATTCCACATGCCCTCCAGCCTGAATGACCCCCCCAACCAACACCCTAAACCAGTGACACTCCCTTGTCATATTGCCATAAGAGCATTCCCACCCCTGCACTTTCAACCTCATTCCCACAAATCCTGTGTTCACCTGGTCCCTTTCCCATCTCTTCCCCCAGTATCCTGGGTATTCTAACCCATCCTTCCTAATCTAACCACCTGCCAACCCTGTATCACCAAACCCAGCAATATTACTATGCACCTGTCCTATCCTTCAATATGCAACTACACTCTATCACTTTACCATAGATTATATATACTATAGATAAATATATGTGGGTGATGGCTCACAACCTTCTCTTCTCTTTCTCTTTCTTGTTAACCTATATTTCAGACAATGGTAAGAGTCCCCAAATCACCAAACATTTTGAAAAAGAAAAATGAAGTTGGAGGTATCACAGTACCTGACTTTAAAACATACTACAAAGCTACAGTGGCCAAAACTGCATGATATTGACACAAGGATATATATACTGATCAGTGGAACCCAATTGAGAGTTTTGATATAAATTAGAACATATACAGTCATCTGACAATCGACAAGGCCACCAAATCCACTGAGTTGAGAGAGAATGGCCTCTTCAACAAATGGTGCTTAGAGAACTGGATATCCATATACATATACAAAAGAATGAAAGAAGAACACCATCTCATACCTTATACAAAAGTCAAGATGAATCAAAGATCTAAATATAAGAACCAAGACCATAAAGACCTTGGAAGATAATATAGGGAAACATCTACAGGACTTTGTAATAGGAAATGGTTTCATGAATTTCACACCCAAAGCACGAGCAGCAAAAGAAAAAATAGATAAACTGGATCTCCTCAAAATTCAAAACCTTTGCACATCAAAGGACATTATCAAGAAAGTAAAAGGTAGCCTACCCAATGGGAGAAAATATTTGGCAACCATATATCTGATAAGAGACTAATATCCTGCATATATAATGAATTCCTACACCTCAAAATTAAAAAGATAACCCATCCATTTAAAAAATGGGCAAGTGACCTAAAACACATTTCTCCACGGAAGAAATACAAATGGCTAAAGCATATGAAAAGATGCTCACCAAACTAGCTATTCGGGAATATCAAATCAAAAGAAAATGAGATACCATCTTACACCCATTAGAATGGCAGCTATTGAAAAAAACAGCATATTATAAGTGTTGAAGAGGATATGAAGGAATGGGAACCCTCATCCACTGCTGGTGGGACTGTAGAATGGTTCAACCACTGTGGAGGACCATTTGGCAATTCCTAAAAGAACTAACCATAGAATTTCCATATGATACTGTGATTCCACTTCTGGGTATATACCCTAAAGAATGCAAAACAGAGACATGAACAGATACGTGTTCATAGGGGCATTGTTCACCATTGCCAAAAGTTGGAATCAACCCAGGAGCCCATCAACAGAAGAATGGATAAGCAAAATGTGGTACATATATACAATGGAATATTACTTAGCTGTAAGAAGGAATAAAGTGCTAACCCATGGGATAACATGGGTTAGTCTTGAAGACCTTATGTTGAGTGAAGCAAGCCAGGCATTGAAGGATGAACAATACATGACTACAGAGAGTGTTAGTGTTCATTCTGTCATAAAGTGTTGTATCAGTGGGTGGAGACACACATAATTAGTGGAAAGGAGTTGGACTCCCATCTTTGGGAGGACCTATTTTTTCATAAATAAACAGGTAGGAGTCTTTCAAGAGCAAGGGCAGTTCCTAAATGGGAAGGACAAACCAGTGTGTCAAGCCCTCTTCTTGCATGTAACTATGAAACTTGTCATCCAACAATTCAAACCAGGGGGCCATCATGGGTCCTGGGGAGTTGGGGTGGAAGGAATAGAGTAGATCACACAAGGATATTTAATGGTCAGTGGAAATGTTCTTCATTACTACACAGTGATGGACACAGGACATGATATTCATCAAAATTTATAAAAGTGTACAGCTTAAAATGTAAACTGCAGTGTAAAACATTGACAATGTTTCGTAGCTAGGTTTCACTTCTTGTATATCAGTTATAAAAATGCTACCATTCACATATAAAAAGGTATTAATGTGGGGGGGTGGCAGGTGATGTGTATATGAGAGTCTCCTGTATTCTGTGTATGACGTTGCTGTGACTTAAAACATCTTTGAAAACAAAATGAAAAATTGGGAGACACTGGGGAATGAGAGGTGGAAGGTGCCACAGTAAAGATTGGACACCAGATATTGCAGTGACGAAAGGCAAAAGGTCAGAACATTTTTCTTTATATTTTTTTCATTTTTTATTATCCCAATCTTATAATTTCTTTTGTTTTTACTTTTTAAAAATAAAATTGTGTATTTTATCTCTTGCATTTAAACTTATCATTGTTATTTCATTTTCCTATTAATTGTACTCAGCTATTGTAATTACTTCATCTTTGAAGAAGCTTTGTATCACAGAGTGGTTACAACTGGGGTGGAGGTGGATTATTGGTGTGGGATGTCAGGGATGGGGGATGCATGAGAGGAAGTTCACCAGAGCATAAATATAAGGTATATAAAAATGTCCAAATAGTCACAAGGCATTGTCACAGTGGGTGGAGAATCACTCAATAAATGAGAGAATACTGAATTCCTATCCTGGAGAGCTCTGCCACATTCTCTAAGGGAGCAGTAACAGTCTCCCAAGTGCAGGGGCTCTGACTGGTGAAGGAGGATGATCCAGTGATGGGTCCTTGATATTGATGAATAGTCTTGTGAGTCTTTTCTCTTGAAATGGAAACTTATCCTATTGTTATGAGGTGCCTAAGGGTTGCCTCCTGAAAGCCTCCTTGTTGCTCAAATGTGGCCTCTCTCTAAGCCAATCTCTGCATATGAATGTATTACCTTCCCCCTAGCATGGGACATGGCTCCTTGGGATGAGCCTCCCAGGCACCAAGGGATTGCTACAAAGTGCCAACTGGCAATGTGACTGGAAAACACCTTGAATTAAAGGGGGAAAATGTAAAGACAATTGAGTTTATATGGCTAAGAGACTTCAAAATGAGTCATAAGGTCATCCCCGAGGTAATGCTTATGCACATTTCAGTAGGATCTCATAGAATTCCAAAGTGGATATAACCCCAAATAGTGGGGATCCTGAGGGCTCTGAAGACACCCAGGTCCTATGTCAGGGCAGTTAGCTCCAGAGTTTGGTGCCTTGCCAGTGGTGTTTGTGCTCTTGAAAGTGACAGAGTTGGACTCCACTATGTCTTCCCTGCATATGGCTCATCTGCCCCTTCTATTCAAACCTGAACTTGGTACTGGAGTTTGTAGGATGTATTTCTAAAGATTTGAGTCTTGTGATCTCCATGTGCCACCTGGACCCAGAAGCTAGGTGGGAGCAGCAACTCCTACTCTACTTCTCATTGGACTCAACCAGGACAACTGTTGAGGATATGATGATGGGCAACGGTCATCCCAAGTAATGGAGAGCATCTGCAGCTGTAGGCAGGATAATCCTATCCATCTTCCCCATGGGATATATGCCCCCTCTCATTTGGAGGTGGTGTGAACATCACCATCCCAGACTCCTCAGGATGGGGGGAAGAGCTATGGAATAGAGTGGACTTATTGGTATTCTAGTATAGACATATTGCGATTCAAGCAATGGAAGAAATTACAACATTGATGTGGAGACAGTGGCCAATTGATGCTCTAGGGGCAGGGAGAGGGAAAAGTAGTTGTAATACAGGGGCTTTTTTGGGAGTTGGGAATTGTCCTGAATGATATTGCAATGATTGATATAGGCCATTTTATATCATCATATAACATGCAGAATTGTGTGGAAGAGAATGTGGTCTACAATATGAACTATGGTCCATATGCTTAATGGCAAAGCCCCAGGATGTGTTTATCAATTGCAATTAATGTGCCCACTCATGAAGGATGTTTATGTGGGAGGTTGTAGGAGGTGTGGGAGGTAGGGTATATGGGAATCCCTATATTTTTGTGTTACATTTATGTAATCTAAGTAGATGGAGAGTTCCCTGATCCCAAATATATATATATATGTATGTATGTATTCTGTAATTTGATAGAGGTTTAGTTAAATAGGTATATATATTTGTTAAACCTCATTACATAAGATATGCATATTTCATTGTATATAAATTTTAAGTAAAATGACTACTAAAAATTTTGAACTCTAAAGATATTCATTCTGGATTATTTAGGTAAAGGTTTATTGATATCTGCAATTTTGTTTGAAACTGATAAAAACAAGTTGTTCCATTACCAATGTTGTATGTGATAAAAATGCATTCAAATGTTAAGGGTAGAATCTCAATTGTTTGCTATGTGTCAACTGTAAAATTCTTCCAGCTTTCCATTAGTTTGAACTATTTCATGATTACATGTTGGAAAACCAAAAATTTTTAAAAATAAAATTAACTAATTAATTAATTTTAAAAACAGTCACCTCCCAACTTAGAAAAATCCAGGACCAGAAGGCTTCATAGGTGAATTCTACCAATCATTCCAGATAGAACTAACAGCAACCCTACTTAAACTCTTCCAAAAAAATAGAAGTGAAGAGAACATTTACTCATGCATTCTATTATGCCAACACCACTATAATAGCCAACATCATAAAGACACCAAAAGAAAGGACAACTATAGACCAATCTCTTTAATAAAACTGGATGCTTAAAATCCTTAACAAAATACTTGCTAATTGTAATCAACAATATATTAAATGAATTATACACCATGACAATTGGGTTTTATCCCTGGTATGCAAGGATGGATCAACAAAAGATAATCAATGTACTAAAACACATTAACAGTTCAAAAGAAAATATCAAATATCATCACTATTGATGCAGAAAAATCATTTGATGAAATACCACATTTTTTCTTGATAAAAATACTTCAAAAGACAGGAAGAGAAGGAAATTTCCTCCAAATGATAAGGATATATATGAAAAACCTTCAGCTAACATCACATTCAACAGTGCAGTGTTAAAGGCTTTAACTCTTAGATGTGGGACATGACAAGGATGCCCACTCTCATTGCTCTTATTTAATATTCTGTTAGAAGTACTTGCTCAAGCACTGAGGCAAGAAAAAGATATAAAATGTATCAATTTGGAAAGAGTAAGTAAAAATTTCACTATTTGGTATATTTTTTCCATATCTCCCTATAATTAACTCAGTGTATCCTTATCATTGATGCGGGAAAATTACAGTATTGCTGCTAACTATCATCCATGTGCTACATAATTGTATTTTTCCTATGCTTTTCCATGTTCTGTCCATCCTCTAATAGTGACATATAACCATTGTTACATTAATGCTATTAATTAAAATTTTATTCCACTTCTGGGTTTGCTGTGTTATTCAGTCTCTATATTATTCTCTATATTTCTTTCAATTAATTGGTATTTACATCACTAGACTAAACTTTTCTGCCACAATCTCATTAATGTACAAGCTGCTATTCACTACAATGTGTTACCATCAACTCTATCCATTTCCACACTTTTGCAGTCAAATTAATTATACTTTATACATATATTAAGCATCAGTGCCCTTTCACAGCCCTCCTCTTATCTCCTAATAAACTATACTCTAGATTTTAACTCTATGCATTTATTCTTCATATTTAGTTCATATTAGTGAGACCATACAATATTTTTCCTTTGTGTCTGGCTTATTTCACTTAGCATAATGTTTTCAAGATTTATTCATGTTATCATATGTGTCCCATTTTCCTTTCTTCTTATAGTATCATAGAATTCCATCATATGTATATACTACATTTTGTTTATCCATTCATTGGTTGATGGACACTTGGGTTTTTTCCATCTTTTGGCAATTCTGAATAATGCCACTATGAACATCTATGTGCAAATGTCTGTTCATGTCACAGTTTTCCATGCTTAAGCATATATTCTCCATAGAGTTATTGCTGGATCATAAGGCAGTTCTATGTTCAGCTTCTTGAGGAACTAACAAACTGTCTTCCACAGAGGCTGTAAAATAGGGAATGCTTCATGAATTTGCATGTCATCATTGTGCAGTTGCCACACTAATGTTCTCTGTATCAATGCAATTTTAGTATATGTGCTGCCAAAATGAGCACAGACTGATAGATATTTATCAAAGAAAATAAACAATAAGAAGCATATATGACAATATCCAACTTAGAAAGGAGGGATGACAGAATACATGCAAATAAATTAAAAATAAGATTTTGGAATATAAATGCAACAAAATGTTTTTCAGAGAGAGAGCTCATAAATTGAAGAAATATTGGAAACATCTTGTCCTACCTGAATTGATTCAGGAGTATAACTAAACAACTTGTGATTTAATATTTGCTCCTATTATGTCTAAGTAAAATTCATAAGAGAGTATATAGCTCACTCTATTGAGTTCATATTTGTTAGTTCTGGATCACCTATATATGAGAATTAACCCTGAAATGAAATTTAATTGCCTACTTTCTATATTTGAAGCTAAACCATACAACCATTTCTTAGAAAACTTTTTGAAAATCTATTAAGGTGTTTTATAGGATGAGGTGGCAGGCAAAGTAAAAAGAATCTCTATATGGAAGATAAAAAGTTAAAAAAATTACTTGTCAAAAATAATATTATCACTCACATATAAAGAATAGCAAGCTCAAAATCACATTTTTAAAATGTGGAAATATGCATTTCAGAAGAATACCATCATTGTTAAAATACAATTTGAAATATATTTTTAGTTTAAACCACTATATAATGTTGACAAAGCAAACAAAAATGAAAATTCTCATACATTATTTGATGAAAGATGAATACAAAATATTGTCCTTTCTGAATGTAGTAGGTATTGTCTTAGATTCCTAGGGTTGGCCAAGCAACATAGTAGTTTGCTTCAGGACCATGAAATTTTTTGGGTTATTTAAGACACAGTTTTGGCACTAGAACTCCATATGAAGATGCTGGCAAAGCCATGCATTTGCTGAAATCTGTAGGGATCTGGCTGTGGCAATTAATGACATAACTAAATCTCTGCCTCCAGTATGATCCTGTTCATTCTATTTCTATGTGTTTGTTCTGAGTTATTCTCTTTCTGAAGAAGCCAGTCATATTGTCCCATTTTCCAGTTTGACCTCATCAGTAGTAATGATATAATCAAAGATCCTAGTTCTAAATAACATCACTCTCAGGATACTAGGGTTTAGGACTGGACTATACCTTATTAAGGGACAAAATCCAATCTAAATCAGATATCAAACTTAGAATCCTGTATATGTCAGCAGTTAAACTTCATGAATTATTCTTCAAGAAATAGTGAAGTTATACAAGACACATTAATCTTAGTGTTCACATATTCCTGGCTAATAATAGACACAGACAAAATGGGACAGATGAGGAAGATAACAAATGGTTGAAATCCTCTCCTTTGTTAGAAAATCTGTCTTCTCAGCTCCATCTGTGGCCTAGTTTTGTAAGATCTAAGGATTTTCTTATTAGAAATTTATGTTTCTCCTTTTTGCGTTAAATTTTTTTTTCCTTTAAATTTTTAATTAAAGGCCATTGTTCTCGCAAAAAAAAAAAAGAAAGAAAGAAATTTATGTTTCTATGTGACAACTGTGATTTAAATATTGGTTCAATGGGTTTTCAAACAATGGGAAAGGCTAACCAAAATCTTTGGCAAATTGAATATTCCTTTGGAAGAACAATTTGTGACACCCAGATTTCCAAATAAGTTAAAATATAAAAATCCTAGGGAAAGGAATAGGTCATCCTGACTTGAGTATATGGCAATTCCTTGATTGGGAATTGCAGGTATCCCAAAGGAGTAAATAGTTTGCTTGTCCTGGATACCAAGTTTATGTATTTCACTCTGGGTTAGGAATCTCTTACTGACAGATTTGCCAATATCCATATTACAGAAAGGGAATAGAAACAGTTTCAGAATAAGCTAAGGTATATTTAGTAGAATAAAGCAACAGGGGACATATGTTCAGATATAATCAGTTAGTGCCTATCATTGCACTTAAGTAGAGGACCCTGACATCCTGTAGTGAGGGTTAAAGATTTGTATATGGGATGATATAAAGAATTGGGGTTATTTAATTCATAGCAATTTATGGAATTTTGTGCTATTGTTCCTTGAATTATATTATTGTTTTAAAATATTGTCTATCTG
>JAKSZT010054069.1:53630-87021 GCA_026826555.1 Tolypeutes matacus | reverse complement strand
TGATAAATGTAGCAAATGCTAGTGTCACTATACAATCCCTACACACCTATTTCCTTAGCAACCTTAGGAGGGTGGCACTTATATTAGCTTCCACTTTGCAGATGTACAATCAAAGCAGAAGGAAGCTAGGGAATTGTCCAAGAAAGAAGCAAGTTGGGTCTTGGAGCTAGGCTGCTAATACCAGTGCTGTTCCTTCAAAACTACCTTCTACTGCCCCCAAGGAGATTCAAAGCCAAGATGCAGTGACCTTTAGAATGCTCCCTGCTCTGAACTCCTCTGGCTCCATACTTGCCTACAGTCACCTGTGAGTTTGTGGGAGAGCCTTCCCTGCCCAGATACTAGTGCCCTTTTTGGACATTTCTAACACCCCATCTTTTTTTGAAGTCCAGATTATAAAATCTGTCACCCAGCTATCACTCTGAGGACAAAGAGGACATCAGTCAAAAGCAAATAATGGATTGTGAACTGGATCTTGGATTCCTGTCCGTGTGGCCTTGGGAAAGTCATCTCCTTTTGAGCTTCAATTTTCTCATCTGCAGATCAGTACTTCCACAGACAGTGGGAAATCCCTAACCTCTGCAGTAACCACAAAACTAGCTCTATCTTACCAAGATTTCTTATCTCACAGAAAACCTCGATCTCAAGGATCCCATGAAACAAGGACTGACACCACCAACATGGGTTCTACCCTTTGCTCAGTGCTCTCTGCATTGTGTTGAGCTGGTCGTCACCCAGTGCTGTGCAATGGGTGCACTCAGCAACCCAGATCCATGGACTCTCAAAGGTGGAAGACATGATGGGTAGACTGTGAGCCTGGGCCTGTCTAACTCCACAGCCCATTGATGATCCTCCTATCATACTGAAAGGGTGCTGCCCTTGGGCTGGATTCAATTTGCAGGAAAGCATTCTACAACCTCCATCACTTTCTGTTCTTCTGCAATGTGCTGCTGTGCCTGGGCAAAGCCTCTCCAGGCTTTGTATGAGTTGCATACTTAGCTCATGGCTGATTTTAAACATCAAAAGAACCATCTTGTAAAATGGCTACTAGCAAGCAGTCATGGGTAGGACACCAGCCCCGACTGGCCTGCCCTCTATGGAGCATTCGTTCTGCCTCTTTTTGGAGCAGCCTGGGAGGATCAAGAGTAGAGGGTCTGGGTTTATATTCCCCAGTAGTGCTCAGAGCTCATCTCCAGAGAGATGCTGTAAAGCTGAGGAATAAAAACAAGGGCAGCCTTGTGGGATTTCAAGGCTTTCTGAGGAAGTAAAGTTATTGATTGTTCTACTTCTTACCTCCGCCCATTCTTTCACTCATTCATTCATTCTCTGTTTACACTAGAGTATCACCTAGCCCATGTGAGCTTCAAGTTTGCCATAAAATGTAAGGATTCAAATATAATCTCTAGGAATCTTTCAGGTATATTAAAAATAGTAAACTTCCTTATACAATATTTTTAAGTTTACAAAAAAAAATTTGAAAAGAATGTACAGAATTCCTATATAACCTCTGCCCTAACAGTTTCTCCTTTTATTAACTTCTTGCTTTGGGGAATGAGTCTTGGTAATTTTCAGATTCATAGTTTCATTAGGGTTCACTCTTTCCATATTGCATTCTAAGGTTTTAACAAATCCATGATGTCATGCATTCAACAATTCTAACAGAATGCTTTCCCTCCCCTGTAAATGTTCTGAGTTCCACTTACTAATCTTGTCCCCTCCAAGCCCATGAAAACCACAGAGCTTTTACTGACTCTATAGTTTTGCCTTTTCCCAAGGTTCATGTAGTTGGAATAATAAGAAGGACCTTTCTACATTGTAATTTTGATCTTTATATATTTAATATCTCCACCTGGTGCTGATTGAATTCCATATTTTCACCTTGAAAATACAACTTGCAAATTGGTGGTCAAAAGACACCTTAGCAAGAGAAGAAAAATATGTCCTTATTTCCTCCAAACCTCTATGAAGGCAACCATTGTCCTGGCTCAAGAAACAGTAATTGCAAATGTTATTTGGAAAAACACACAAATATCTGAGGTGGCTGCTATGCCTTGAGGAAGGTCCTATGAATTTCTAATTCCAGGGAGGTCATATGGTCAGACTGAGCTTCTTGCCAGGTCGTGGACACTGAAATGCACATTTGCTCTGTGTGATAGTTAAGCTCATTTGTCAACTGGGCCTGGTAATGGTGCTTGGTAGTTTGGTCAAGCAAATTCTGACCTAATTGTTACTGTGAGGATATTTTGTGGACTTAAGTCATTAGTAAGTTCATTGCATTTATGTCTGATTGCATCTACGATCAACTGAGAATATTGCCTTCAACAATAAGATATGTCTCATCCAATCAGTGAAAGGCCTTAATAGGAGAAGTGATTATTTCAGCAATTAGAATAGAGAATTTATACATCTACTTTAGCCAGGAAGCTCCTCCTCAGGAAATCATTGAGGAACTCCTTCAGAGTTCCTGCCTTGCAGTCTGCCCTATGGAATTTGGAATTGTGCAGCAGTCATGTGAGACAATCTTTGCAAACTCATAATATTCACAGGTATTTTCTGTAGGTACTGTTTCCCCAGAGAACCCTGAATAATGCATCTTGGTACCAGGAATGTTCTTGAGAAACAGAATCTTATAAATGGGATTTCTGAATTGGTTCTAGGTTTTTTTGCAATTGGGTTTATACTCTGTCTAGATACAAAGGCACTTATGACTCTATTTCCAATGATCAAGATGCCAATGATAGTCCATGGTATGAATTGGCAATAGAGTTATGCAAAACATCACAACTGGATATGACAACTCACATATTTGTAAAAGGCAAGACTCTGGGTGAGAGTGTTTTTGACATGTTAACAGAGTTTTGTGGAATTAAAAGTTGTCATGATGTTGGCAGATAGTTTTTAAATATGCTAGATATAATTATAAAAGAAAGTGATGAGGGAAGCGGCTGTGGCTCAATCAGTGGGGCTCCCGTTTGCCATATGGGAGGCCCCGGATTCGGTTCCCAGGGCCTCCTGGTGAAGGCAGGCCCGCCCGCACGGCGTGGTTGGCTGACCCAGCGAGCACAAGTAGCAAGGGGGGTATAAATGAATAAATAAATAAAAATCTTTAAAAAAAAAAAAAAAAGAAAGTGATGAGATGAAGGTTTCAAACTAGCAACTTAAACTCAGCATGCGTGCCCTGAAAGAAAATCTTGCTGCATGTAAGAGACTTGAGACCTCTGAAAACCAGACCCTGAGTCTCATTGTGTGAGGAGCAGAGTTACAAAGGAAACTAAAATTTCAACATTGTAGGGTGTCTGCTGTTAAAGTGAAGGCATTGATTGGAAAGGAGTGGAATCCTGAAAATTGGAATGTATGGGTTGATAATGATAGCAGTGGGAAATTTAAAACCGGAAATTTTGCTGAATCTCTGTCAGATAAATCTGTAATGGACTGTCCTGAGAAAATAGCGACCTGACTTCCTGCCTGCCCTGAAGAAACAGCTTCCTGACCACTGGTTTTCCCTGAAGAAACAGCTTCTGGAGCTCCAGTCTTCCTTAAGGATTCTGTCATTTAACCTTCACCTTAAGAGGTTAATCCTGTTTCACCAGATGAAACTACAAAAGAATACCCTAAGGAAATTGGCATGCAAGAAACTTCTAATCCTTCTTGTTACCCAGCCATAGCCTTCTTTCTTTCCAGGCCTATAAATAGACTTAAGTCCCAATAGGCCCCAAGGGGAGAGGTAGAAAGTACACAATAATCCAAAAGAACTTCATGAGTTTTCCAATTTATTTAGACAAATCAAGAGAATATGTGTTGGAATGGATATCAAGGGTGTGGGATAATGGTGGAAAGAATATAAAGTTGGGTCAGGCTGAATTTATTGATACGGACCCACCATGCATAAATTCCGCTATCAGTGTAGTTGCTTGAGGGGTTAGAAAGGGCTCTAACAGTTTGTTTGGGTGACTGTTGCATGGACTAAAAGATGGCTGGCATTACCTGAGGCTGACATGCCAGAAATGCAAGTGCCCAAAAGCTTAGAAAGATTAGAATACTAGAGGCAAAGTAATATGTAAGGCCTGCTTATTCACCCTGGTTATGTCCGGAGGATACACTTTTCACCAAGGCTGTGAGGAATAAATTTGTGGACTAACTCCAACTTCCCTGAAGAATCAGTGGATGCTCTTCCCTGTAAATCAGATATTAACTTGGGAACTGCTCTCACTGAACTGGGATCCTTAAACACAATGGGAATGATCCAATCCCTGTTTGGCAGAAGCCAAGTGGGAGCACTTAATCACCAAAGACAAGGTGGGTGTGGTTACAACAATAAACAGCAGACTCAAAGCAGTAATCAAAATAGTCTGAATTACAGAGACCTATAGTGTTGGCTAATAGTCATGGGGTATCTAGAAGTAAAATAAATGGACTAAATTCCGACTTGATCTGTATAAGCAGAAGATTTCTAGGTCAAGTGAACAATAGTCTAATTTGAATTATAGAGACAGTCATGACCCCTTAATCAGCTCCCAGACTTGAGACAGTTTACAGACCCAGAACCACTTGAATGACAGGAAGGCCAGGTCCTCTTGCAGAAGGACCTTATTACACTGCCAAAAATTCATACTGTTAAACTTCCTCCCAGCCTTTCCCAAAGAGACCCACAGCCTTTTAACAGGGTAACTGGGTATTTGGTAAAGGAAATGATCAGACACTTCATGGATTATTAGAGACTGGCTCAGAAGTGACATTAACTCTTTTTTTTTTTTAATTTTTAATTTTAAAAGATACTTAGATTACATAAATGTTACACAAAAAATATAGGGATTCCCATATGCCCCACCTCCCACAACCTCCCACATAAACATCCTTCATTAGTGTGGCACATTAATTGCAATTGATAAACACATCCTGGGGCTTTGCCATTAAGCATGGACCATAGTTCATGTTGTAGATCATACTCTCTCCCACACAGTTCTGCATGTTATATGATGATATAAAAAGGCCTATATCTGTGGTTGCAATGTCACTCAGAACAATTCCCAAGTCCCAAAAAAAGCCCCTTTATTACAACTGCTTTTCCCTCTCCCTGCCCCTAGAGCCTCCAGTGGCCACAGACTCCACATCAATGTTGTAATTTCTTCCATTGCTTGAATCACAATACATCTGTAGTAGGAATACAAGTAAGTCCACTCTTGTCCATAGCTCTTCCCCCCATCCTGAGGACTCTGGGATGGTGATGTCCACTCCACTTCCAATTGACAGGGGTTTACATCCCATGGGGAAGATGGATGAGATTATCCTGCCTGCAGCTGCAGACTCTCTCCATTCCCTGGGATGGCCGTTGTCCATCATCATCTCCCTGCCAGTTGTTCTGGATGAGTCCAATGAGCTGTGGAGTAGGAGTTGCTGCTCCACTGAGGTTCTGGGCCCAGCTGGCACATGGACAGCCCAAAGACTCAAGTCTCTGGACATACACCTACATACTCCAGCACCAAGTATAGGTTTGAATAGAAGGGACAGGTGAGCCATGTGCAGGGAAGACTTGGTTGAGTCCAACTCTGTCAGTCTCAGAAGCATAAACTCCAAAATAGGGCCCACTGGCAAGGCACCAAACTCTGGAGCTATCCTCCATGACATAGGAACTGGGTGTCTCCAGAGCCCTCAGGAGCCCCACTATTTGGGGTGATATCCACTTTACAATTCTATGAGATCCTACTGAGAAGTGCATAAAGGTTACCTCTGGGATGACCCCCCGACTCATTTTGAAGTCTTTTAGCCATATAAACTTATTTGTCTTTACCTTTTCCCCTTTTTATTCAAGGTCTTTTCCCAGTCGCATTGCCAGTTGGCACTTAGGAGCAATCCCTCAGTGCCAGGGGGGCTCATCCCCAGGAGTCATGTCCCATGCTAAGAGGAAGGTAATGCATTCATATGCTGAGTTTGGCTTAGAGAGAGGCCACATTTGAGCAAAAAGGAGGCTTTCAGGAGGCAACCCTTAGGCAACCCATAACAATAGGCTAAGTTTCAATTTCAAGAGCAAAGACTCATAAGGCTAGTCATCAATATCAAGGGCCCATCCTCCTTCACCAGAAGGAGGATCATCCTCCTTCACCAGTCACTGCCCCTGCACTTGGGGGACTGTTGCTGCTCCCTTTGAGAAGAAGTGACATTAATTCTAAGAGACCCAAAATTTCACTGGGTTCCACCAGTAGAATAGGGCTTATGAAGGTAAAGTTATCAATGGAGTTTTAGCTCAGGTACACTTCACAGTGGGTCCAGTGGGTCCCAGGACCAATTCTGTGGTCATTTGTCCAGTTCTGGAATGTATAATTGGTATAGACATACTCAGCAACTGGCAGAATCCCCACATGGGTTCCCTGACTTGTGGAATGAGGGCTATAATGGTAAGAAAACCCAAGTGAAATCCAATAGAACTGCCCCTACCTAGCAAAATGGTAAATCAAAAGCAAAACCAGATGCCTGGAGGGATTTCAGAGGTAAGTGCCACCAAATACAAGAACAGTACAAGGGTGGTGATTCCCACCACATCCCCATTCAACTCTCATATTTGACTTGTGCAGAAAACAGATGGATCTTGAAGGATGAGAGTGGATAATCATAAATTTAACTAGGTGGTGACTCTAATTGCAGCTGCTGTCCCAGATGTGGTATCATATCTTGAGTAAATCAACACATCACCTGGAACCTGGTATGCAGTTATTGATCTGGCAAATGATTTTGCTCAAGTAATATTAGTAATGACCAAAATAAATAGTTTGCTATCAGCAGGTAAGGCCAGCAAGATATCTTCACCATACTACTTCAAAGGTATACCAACTCTTCAGACCTATATCATATCATCTGCAGGGTCTTTGATCATCTCTCCCTCCCACAAGACATCACACTGATTCATTATATTGATGACATCATGGTGTTTGGACCTAGTGAACAAGAAGTAGCAACTATTCTAGAATTATTGATATGGAATTTGTGTGCTAGAAGGTGGGAGATAAATACAACAAAAAACCAGGGGCCTTCCACATTGGTGTAATTTCTAGGTGTCAATTGGTGTGGGGCATTTCAAGATAATCCTTCTAAAGTGAAGGATAACCTTTCACATTTGATGCCTCCTACAGTCAAAAAGAAGCACAATGCCTAATTGGCCTCTTTGGATTTTGGCAATAAAATAGTTCTCATTTTGGTGTGTTCTTCTGGCCCATTTACTGAGAGACCAGAAAATCTGCTAGTTTTGGTAAGGGAAGAGAACAAGAGGAGGTTCTTGCTGTGCAAGCTGCACTGCTGCTTGGGTTGTATGATCAAGGAGATCTAATGTGCTGAAAATTATAGTGGCAAATAGAGATGCCACCTGGAGCCTTTGGCTGGCCCCTATAGGAGAATCACAAGGCAGACCCTTAAGATTTTGTAGCAAAGCTGTGCCATCCTCTGAAGATAACTGCTGTCCTTTTGAGAAACAGCTTTTGGCCTGCTACTGGGTCTTAGTAGAAACAAAATGCTTAACCATAGGCCACCAAGTTACCATGAAACCTGAGTTAACTATCATGAGCTGGGTATTGTATGGCCCACCAAACCATAAAATTGGGTGTGTACAGCAGCACTCCATCATAAAGTGGAAGTGGTATACATGAGATAGGGCTTGAGTGGGTTCTGAAAGCACAAGTAACATAAAGAAGTGGCCAAATGCCCATGGCCCTCACTCCTGATACATTACCTTCCTCTTTCTCAGCCCACAACTATGGTCTTTTTTGGCGTTACTTACAATCAGTTGACTAAGGAAGATGAAACTCAGGCTTGGTTTACAGATGTTTCTGATAATATGCAGGTGCCAGCCAAAAGTAGACAGATGCAAGCACTGCAGCCCCTCCTGGGAGGTCCCTGAATGACAGCTGTGAGAGGAAATCCTCCCAGTGGGAAGAACTTCAGGGTGTCTATCTGGTTGGTCATTTTGCTTGGAAGGAGAAATGGCTAGAAGTGCATTTGTATACTGATTCATGGGCTGTCACCAATGGTTTGGCTGGATGGTCAGGGACTTGGAAGGAATATGATTGGAAAATTTGTGACAAAAAGGTCTGAGGAAGAAGCATGAGGATAGACCTTTCAGAGTGGGGAAAAAAAAAAAACATGAAAATCTTTGTGTCTCATGTGAATGCTCACCAGAGGATGACTTCTGCTCATGTAGATTTTGATAAACAAGTAGATAAGATGACCTGTTTTGTGGATATCATTTGGCCACTGCTGTCATTGCCCAATGGGCTCATGAACAAAGTGGCCATGGTTATAGGAATGGAGGGTATGCATAGGTTCAGCAATATGCACTTCCACTGGCCAAAGAAGATCTGGATAAAACCACTCCTGAGAGCTCAGTCTGCCAACAGCAGAGGCTCACACTCACTCACCAATATCTCCATTCCCCAAGGTGACCAGCCTCCTAACTCATGGCAGGTTGATTCCATTGGATCACTTCCATCATGGAAGAGACAGTGATTTGTTGTAACAGAAATAGACACACACTCCAGACATAGGTTTGCCTTCTCTGAACACAATGCTTCTGCCAAAACTACTACTCATGGACTTACAGAATGCCTTATCTACCATCATGTTATTCCACACAGCATTTCTTCTGATCAAGTAAGACATTTCACAGCAAATGATGTGTGGAAATGAGCATATGCTCATAGAATTCACTTGTCTTACCGTGTTCCCCACTATCCTGAAGCAGCTGGATTGAAAGAATGATGGAATAGCCTTTTGAAGACTCATTACGGTACCAACCAGGTGGCAAGGCATTTCAGGGCTGGGACAATCTTCTCTAGGAGGTTGTGTATGTTCTAAATCAGCATCCTCTCTATGCTGCTGTTTCTCCCATAGCCAGAATTCATGGGTCCAGGAATCAAGGGGTGAAGATGAGAGTGGCACCACTCACTATTGCCTTTAGTGATCCACTAGGGAAATTTTTGTTCCTTTCCATGCAACCTTAAGCTCTGATGACATACAAACCTTGGTTACAAAAGGAGGTGTACTTACACCAGGAAGCACAATTCCATTGAACTGGACATAAAGATTGCCACCTGGCCACTTTGTGCTCTTCATGTCTCTTAATCAACAGGCAAAAAAGGGAATTACTGTACTGGCTAGGCTGATTGATCCTGACAATCAAATGGAAATAGGACTGCAACTTCACAATGGAGGTAAATAAGTGTTTTCCTGGAATACAGGAGATCCCCTAGGGAATCTGTTAGTACTACCATGCTCTGTGTTTAAAGTCAATGGAAGAGTGCAACAACCCAATCTAGGCAGGACTACCAATGGCCCAAAAACTACAGGAATGAACTTTTGGATCATAAAAAGAGCCATGCTCAGCTGAGGTGCTTGCTAAGGGAAAAGAGACCGTAGAATGGGTAGTCAAAGAAGGTAGTGAAAAATATGATTTATGACAATGTCAGAAATGCAGACTGTGTAGGTTATGACTATTTCTTCCTTGTTTAGCTATGAGTATGTTTGTATATGTACATAAAAAACTATCTTTGTTTTCTTCCCTATGTTATCCCATTATTGTATGACATAACTCATTTGTTTAAGTTATAGAATATCAAGTCATAATATTTAAGTTATATGATACCACGTATAAGAGTGAATATTACCCATGGACTTGTACCTTATTCTGGAGAGTTCCATGTATTTCCAGTTGTACTCAGGACAGCTGACTATTTTTAGGTGAACAATATGTCTGTTATTGGTTTTTTTTTTATAAATTAGCCGTGGTGTAAGATGATGTGTATGGCTGCCAAGATGAAAAAGGGTGGACTGTGATGATTAGGCTTATGTGTCAACTTGGCCAGGTAATGGTGCTTACCAGTTTCATCAAGCAAGCACTGGATTAATTGTTACCATGAGGGTATTTTCTGGACTTAAATCACTAGTAAATTGTGTCTATGCCTGATTACATCTACAATCAACTGAAGAGATGGCCTTCAGCAATGAGAGACATCTCATCCAATCAGCTGAAGGCCTTAAAAGGAGAAAGTGATGATTTCAGCAGTCAGAAGAGAAAGAATTTTCATCTCTACTTCAGCCAGCCACCTCCTCCTGGAAAATTCATCAAGGACTTTCATCACAGTTCCTGACTACCAGTCAGCCCTATGGCATTTGGACCTGTGCATCCCCTCATTGGTGTGAGACAATCTTATAAAATCTCATATTTATATCTTCTATCAGTTCTGGTTCCTTAGAGAACCCTGACTAGTACATTCTGGGAAATGTGGGCTTGTGTGTTTGCTTCAAGAGCCAGGAAACTTTCACTGGCTCTTCTCTTGCTTCTCTCACATACAATAAACTGATGACCATGCATGATTGCTTACTTGAAGAACATATGAGAGCAGGTATCTCATTCAAATCAACACAGTACATGAAAGAACCAAATCTCAACTTCTAGGCTGGAGAACATGCAAGATTTAATATAATATGCAAGTAAGGAATTCACTGTTTACAGCAAATAAATATTACCCCTACTCCATAGGTAATTTTTTGTCTTTTATACAAAAATTCAATAATCCCCTCATCCCCTCAAATATACCCTCCCACAAGCCCCATATCACATGGTCCCCAATCCCCAGGAGACAGTGGCATGTAGCTCATATATCCAAGTGCCTGGCTTGGCACTTTCTCACTCATTGGTTTAAACATTGGTTGGGTTAAGATGGTCTCCCCCTTCTCCCTTGGGGGTGAGGATCTGGGGTGAGGATGCACATAGAAACATTCACTCCTGGGAGGTCCTTATGGTAGAATGATTGGTGCAGCTGAGAAAGGCTTTAGTGTGGTAATGTGGGGTTGAAGCCACTGGGAATATCATGGGTGATTCTCAAGGGCCCAAGAAGAGTGCAGTGTCCCCTAAGGCAGTGAGTGGTCCATGGGAGACCAGGTCAACCTGTCAAGGGTAAAGGTCATGCCTGGCAGCAGGACAGGTTAATGCATGAAACTGGAGGGGATAGGTCCAGGCTGGTTGGTTGGGAGGTAAGTGCCTGCCTGGCTTGGACTATTTTGGTTGGGGTTGGCTAACCCACAAGACCAGCTAGACCCTGGAACAGTGACCCTGAGGCTGGCAGGCACCAGGGTTCATTGGTAGTTGTCCTTTGAGAATTTGAGTCCCTTCTTCCTCTGCAGAAGGCCTGAATGGGCTCCTTTCTTGACCTTGGTCTCCGTGGGGAAGGTACGTTTAGTGAGGAGAAAATGGTAGTTGCCTGAAGAGTCCATTGCATAGACAACTTTGGCATTATCAGGACTCTTCAACTCTGGTGGAGATGGGAAAAAGGGCAGTCAGCTGTGCTCACAGGACTCAGAGACCACCCTGACCTTGTGGTCCCCATGAGGGCCTGTCTGAGACTGAGATATGAGTCTCTTAATCCAGTACAGGACCACGAAGGACCCATCTGAATGACACTGGCCCAAAGGCAAGACTGAAGAAGCACTGAACCCAAGGAATTTTATTCAAAAGTTATTCTTACTCCACCACTGGAAACCTGAGCCTAGAGCTGTCAGAGGGTACTTTCATCTGGCCACCCTGTTCTTCAATCCCAGATGCCCTCACTGATGGGGATCTGTGAGTTGGAATAAGCCTTCTAGAATGCAGACATCTCCCACGAATCCTGCGCTTCTCAGGCCAAAACTACTGAATCCCAGGAAATGGCAGGTCAAGTCTAGGCCTCCTGAGCAGGGAGGCAGGGAGGCCGCCATGCCTTGAGATAGTGCAAAGAGAGCAAGGATTTCATCTCTGATCCTGTTTTCTACCTGTCTCTTCTGGCTTAAAGCCTGCTATAAAGCAATGCTGGGCTGTAATTCCTGCTCCTGCCTCAACTACATGCCTCATTTTCTTGGTTTTTATCCTCTCTAGGCCTCAGCTTTCCTGTACTGTAGGATGTAGTCCCACACACCCTGGCCTTCTCACCAAAATGGTGATGGAAAAAAAGAGATGATTTAGAAAACAACTTCCAGGGAGTCAGGACTGGTTCCCAAGGTTAATAATTGAAAAAACATGACCAGCTCACCAAAAAGGAAATAAAGAGACCCTTTATGTATATGGACATACTATGGTCTCTCACATCAAGGGTTTCATCAAGGGTTTTCCTCACCCATTGGTGATGAGAAACAGTTACAGAGGTCATAAGTAACTGCTCCATGCCCCAGACCACAGACTACCTAGCTTCAAGTCTCTGCTGTGAATAATGATGTGGTTCCCCAAAGACTCCAAAGGGGATTACAGTGATTTTGCTTTGTTTTTAGCATCATAAATGCATGAATTTTAATATTTGTTATTTGCTTCCATAGCAGTCCTGACAGTTTTGGGTGCACAATTCATCATATCCTGGCCAGAGGATGCCCTGTGAGGGGTGCCTGTGGACTGGCCTCATGGCCAGTGGGCCATGTAGAGAAGGTCTTTCTTTCTCTTGGCTACTCAAGGATGTCAGCCTTCAACTAGGATCCCCACTGCCTAAGTCATGCCCAAGTAAGGTACATGACTGTGTGGTGGAACCATCAAAGGGAAGTCACTACATGCACCAAGGGCTTCTGCAGTTCTGGTAGGGGTATATGTAAGATGCTCACCACCACCCATTTGGCAGGTTTTATAGGGCAGATGGCCTCAGTCCTGAGGTCTGGGAGTATGGTGCTAAAGCAGCCCCCCTCCCTGATTTGTGATGCACACCCTCTGCTAACTCATCTGGAAAGTGGATATGACACCTCAAGTTCCCAGGGGTGCAATGAGCCTCCAATGGACCAGGTTTCCCAGTGTGGAGAGCTTCTAGTTCAGGAAAGGGCTATACCCCCAAGTCTCAGGATCTGCATCCTACCTTCTCATGGTCCCCAGGCCTATTCACATCCAAATGTGTCCAGTATGTCCAGTTTGGCCAGATCCCTGAGGAAGGTCCCCAGGTAAGAAATATTGTCCTAGACAGTAACATGTGGTAGTAAGTGGGGGGTTGATGAGACCAAGCTTTCAAGTGTCCACACAGGGCCCCTCCCTGGAAATCTCATCAGCCTTAGACTCATATACCCCACATGGACCTCCCAGTGGGAGCATTTGGGACTCTTTGTGGCCTCCCACCTAGTACCCCTCTTAGTCCTATAGACCCCAATATCTATTCTAGTCACCTCCAGATGATGGCTTTTGACAAATCACAAAGTTTATATGGTTGCTAGACCCTCTAATCCCCAAATATACCTTGAACCAGTCATTCCCAAGGCCTTACTTTTACTAGCTACAAATAGTGCCACAATATCATACCTGATTAAAGCAAGGCCTTTGGGGTCTAAAGTAGTTCACATCTAATGGAGATTTTCTAGACACTATGACCCCAGGAGAGAGAGGTGCAAGAAGGAAGTGCCCCCATGCTGTGTTGGAGGCAGGACCTTCTCTGCCCCTCCCTGGCCTCAAGCACACTCACCTTCTACAGCTGCTGCATCTGCTGGGTTCTCTTTGGTTTCATCTCCAGGGTGGAATCCTTGGAGGTCTCCTCCTTCCAGGGTTGAGAAAGGTCAGTAAGGCCATCCTCCCCTTACCCCATATACCTCCTGCCTTACTCAGGCCCTTAGACAGCCTGCCTGATGCTTCCAATAGCCGTGAGCTCTGATTGGAGATGTGAACCCAGTTCCAGCACTCTCTGGGTATGTGAATTGAGTGAGCGGCCTGGCCTCCCTGGGCCTGTTGGCTCATCTGCAAAGTGCAGGTGAGAAATGTACCCAAGAAGACTCAGGTTTACATCCTGTTATCCTGATGTTCTCTCCAGCACCTTTTCCACCTTGGATCGATGGGAAACCTAGTCCATATTCTTGTCCTCTCTTGCATTCTCTGTGAGGAAGGCCTTCACTCCATTTCCAGATGAGCAAACAATGGGCAAAGATGGCATCAACTTGCTCAAGGTCCCACTGGGAGTTGGAGGAGTCACTGGCTCCACCCTCTCAATCTTAGGCTCTGTCAGAGATGAAGCCACCTCAACATGTACCACTGCTGACCAGGGTTCAGTTCTCCCTCACTCATAGTGTGTGGCTGGGACTCCACCTTGACAAGCCACAGTGGGAGAGGTAAGGGGTGTCTCTGGAAACCTGGTTGAACAGCAACTCCTGCCCCAGCCCACTGGACTCTCTTCCCCCAATCACTGCCCAAAGCCATTCCAAAGGTAGATCCTACTCCAAGCAACCCCTCAGGAAGTCCCCCCTGCAGAGAACTCTGTGTCCACCTAGGAAGGGTCTCCTGATATGTCAGCTCTGACTGGCCAGGTAGGACAGAGGCTGCTGCCATCACTAGGCTTTGACTTTTTGCTTCCTGTTTTACATGGAGGCTTCCCAATGAAATGAGCCTCCATGAATTCATAAATCTCTCAAATGATTCTTATAACCACCTGGGACATATGTCACTTCTGATGAGGCCCCAGGATGAGAATGCTATCCATGTAAAGGAGACCTGCTAACTCTTGTTTCAACATTTCCTCCTGGAAAAGCCCAGCTGCTACTACCACAACTGATGGCCAGGGCCTACTGATCCCCAACTGCTTCCAGCTGTGCATGGCCAAACAAATCCCTCTTCCTCTTGGTCCAGACACTACCAGACTGGAATTTTTCAAAGAAACTTTCACTGTAATACTAACAGCCCCACAGTCCACCCTGATGGCACCCCCTTGCCTCCACTTTACCTGGATCAGCAGGTCCCAGCTCAAAGAGGTGTTCTTCATAGTTTGGAACTGATGGGGGCTGTCCCTTTGGGGAGAAGAAAGAACAGATAAGTTGGGGGCTGGTGATGAGGAATGAGAAAACACATCTGTGTGAGTTTGGACTCAAAGTATCCCAACTTCCTGGATGATTGGTTATGAAACTGGGTGACTCTGATACCTGCAGGGACATAGTATACTGAAGGGTGAGCTGTCAGGTGACACAGCTAGGATTCTCATGCCAAGGCACCTGAACACAGCTTGTTTTCACCAATTTTTATCTCATCTGGACAAAGAATTATGGGACCTTGTAACAAAAACTTGGGAAGTTCCCTTGTGGCTCAGCTCTGTACCAGATAGGTAAGGTGACCCAGCTGTCCTCAGACAGAACTGCTGCTCTCAGTTCACCTCAGGTCACATGGAGACTGAGAGTCCTACCCCCAGCTGGTCTTGGCCCAAGGATATGCTGCCTTCCAATGGGACCCAGGCCATTGAGGCACAATGACCCCCCCCCATGGATAGGTAACTGGTC
Organism: Tolypeutes matacus; assembly: GCA_026826555.1. Lineage (NCBI taxonomy): Eukaryota > Metazoa > Chordata > Mammalia > Cingulata > Chlamyphoridae > Tolypeutes > Tolypeutes matacus. The sequence goes on along the minus strand of JAKSZT010054069.1, from coordinate 71,790 downwards.
AACCTGGTGCTTCTGTGTAGAGAGGCTAGTCGACCTGGAAACTTCTTCCCAGGTCTGCTTCAGGCGGTGAATAAATTTTCTCTGAAGTGCAGAGAGGATGGCATGGAGGGATGAGAAGTTCCTGAGTATTTGACACACCTGGGGAAGTAGAAAGGCGTGAGTTGAGAGATGGAGCTGAACTCCTCCTCATCCAGCACAACATCCCCACAGCTGGACAGCTGGACAGCTGGCCTCTACCCTCCTGGATAAAGCCAACATCCAGGGAGCCCCTGAGGGCACACCTTCGGCCCAGCAGGTGACACTCACAGGGAGGAGGACTTTAACTTAACCTAATGATGGAAAGTAGGTAGGAAGTGAGTGCCCCTCCTCCCAGGACATGGCATTTAATGACCTTGCAACTAGACAAGGAGGATCTGTGGATGATGGAGGGGCCAGGACAACAGACTCCAATCCTGAGAGCTGATAAAAGAGAAGAGTGAGATACAGGACCCAGGCTGGGGCTCCCACTCTCAGATGGCTTATCCTGACCACTTGAATATAGTGCTCTACCACCCCAGCCCCATCTGAAGCCTTCATGCTCTACTCCCCAATGCATGTGGTAATGATTCAGTTGGCCACATGGTTGAACTGGATGATGGTGGTGTGGATGGAGGGTGCCAGATGCTGGGGAAAAAGTTCTTCCACGTAGACATGATTGGAATAAGACTGGGGGTGAGATAACCATTTTAATGTATACTAAAAATTCACTTCCAGATGAATTGAATTGCTTCTACTTAGATGAGTGGAAGCAAATGTACTTTGTTAAATGTGCATATTGTATTTGGAGGAGAGAAAGAATTTCATCAAAATGTGAAATTATGGGTTCTGATTGATTTAAAGTGAAATATTTCTGATTGCAGCCAAGATTGAGATCATCGAGTAAAGCACATTCATTGGCAAGCTTTGAATTGCCTTCCACCAAAAAGCAGGAAAAGCAACAGGAAGATATAACAGATTGTTTGGATAAAGAGAAAACTACTGCCTATATCAGTATTCTTAGATATGTGTGATGAACTGGAGGCTTGCTACTGTAAATTTTTGTTTTGTTATTTCTGAGTGTGGCATTTCAGGGTTTTTAAAACCCAGGGTCATTTTACATTTTTGTGTCTCCCATCTTCCTTTAGTTACATAAGAGTGATCATTTCTCCTCACTACTGGAACAATAGTTATGTCCTATACTTGAAGTTAGAAAACTTCATAAACAGAGTTGTAATATTTCTTTTTTAAAAAGATTTATTTATTTATTTTCTAGTATAATACTAGGCTAAGTTTCAATTTCAAAGGTAAAGGTTCATAAGCACAGTCATCAATATTAAGGGCCCATCAATGGTACATCCTCCTTCACTAGTCACTGCCCCTGTACTCAGGGGATTCTTGCTGTCCCATTAGAGAATGTGGCAGAGATCCCCAGGATGGGAATTCGATATTCTTTTGGTTATTGTGTGAATCTCCACTCACAGTGACAATGCCCTATGAACACATGAGCACATCCATATGCCTTTTAGGTATGCCCCAGGTGAACCTCCTCCCATGAGTCCCCCATCTATGACACCCCTCACCAATGATCCTCCCCTGCCACAACTGTAACCCTTCTGTGATCCAAAACTTCTTCAAAATTGAAGCCAACAAAATAGGTAGGTGTATGTCTGAGAGACTTAAGTCTTTGGGCTTTCCAGGTGCCAGTTGGGCCCTGAATCTCAACAGAATTGCAACACCTACTCTCTAATTCATTGGATTCACCCAGGACAACTAACAAGGAGATGATGATGGGTAACACAACCATCCCAAGGAACAGAGAGAGTCTGCAACTGTGAGCAATATAGTTCCATCCATCAGTCTCATGGGACCTAAGGCCCCTCTTAATTAGAGGCAGAGTAGGTGGGCATCATCACAGATTCCTCAGGATGGGGAATGAACGATGGACTATAGGAGGCTTACTGGTATTCTACTATAGATGTATTGTGATGTTAGCAATGGAAGAACTGTTATCATTGATGTGGAGACAGTGGCTACCGGAGGTTCTGAGGGGAGGGAAAGGAAAAACAGGTGTAATATGGGGGCATTTTCAGAACTTGGGAATTGTCCTGAATGACATTGCAATGACAGATACGGGCCATTATATATCTTTTCATAACTTACAAAGTTGTGCGGGACAGAGTGTAAACTACAATGTAAACTATAATCCATGCTTAGTGTAATGCTCCAAAATGTGGTCATCAATTGTAACAAATGTACCACACTAATGAAGGATGTTCTTAATGTGGGAAAATGTGCAAGGGGTAGGGAGCAGGACATATGGGACTCCCCTATATTTTTTATGTAACATTTATGTAATCTAAGTATCTTTTAAAAAAATAAAAAAGTATATTGTAGAAAAAAATAGTTCTATGAGCTATAAGTCATATACTACTCAATTTACCCATAGAGTGTACAATTCTATGGATTTAAGTGTATTCATAGATATGTCCAACCTCACCTCTGTCAATTTTTAAACATTTTTGTCAATTCAGAAAGAGATAACAGAACTATTTAGCTACTATTTTTCTATCCTCACACTACCACTGATCTAGTTTCTTTCCATAGATTTACCTATTCTGGCATTTCTTATGAGTGGAATCATATAATATGTGGACTTCTGTGACTGGATTCTTTTCTTTTTCTTATTTATTTATTTATTTATTTATTTTTATTTTTTTCTTGTTTTGTGACTGGATTCTTTTACTTAGAATGTTTTCAAGGTTGATCCATGTTGGGGCATGAATCAATAGTTCAATTCTCCTGATGGCTGAGGAGGATTCTATGGTAGGATCCAAGGGTTAAATGGTGACCCCCAAATGATGTCTTTACAGAACCTGTGAATATTCTCTTATTTGACAAAGTCTGTGACAGAATTGAGGATCTCAGGATGACATCATCTTAGAATACTGCAGCACCTAATACAAGACTGCATAATCCTCACATGCAAAGAGCAGGTGAGCAAGAAGGAAAAGATCGAGGAGGCCACCACATAAAGACAAAGATACAGTGACATTGGGGAGAGACCATGCAAAGAATGAGGCAGAGTTTGGAGTGACGTGTCCTCAAGGAATGCCATGGAACACCTGAAGCAACCAGAAGCTTGGAGAGAGGCAAGGAACAAATTCTTCCTCAGGTCCTGCAGAATGAACTCACACTACTGTACAAACTTTATTTCAAAATTCTAGTGCAAGAAATTTGAAATAATCCATTTCTGGTGCTTTATAAGGCTCCAAGTTCGTGGTAATTTATTTTTTTTTTGGCAGCTCGGGGAATGAATACAGGTTTTGGTACTGTGAAGTGTGGGGCCACTAAAGTCAATACCTAAAAAAGGTACAGGTGGCTTTCATATTGAGTAATGGGTAGAGGCTGGAATAATTTTGAGATGTGTAATATATAAATCCTAGATAGCTTTTAAGAAACCATTGGGAGTAATATGGACAGAAAAAGTTCTTCTGGTGAGTTCTCAGAAGGAAATGAGGAACATTATGATTTGCTGGAAACTGGAGTTTAGGTGATTCTTGCTTTAAAGAGACAGAAAGCAGTCTTCATTCCATTCAACTGCTGTATGGAAAGTAGAAACTGTAAGTGATATATACGTGGATATTTAACTAAGAAGATTTCCAAGGACATTATTAAAGATAATGCCTGGTTCTCCTTGCTGCTATGTTAACATGTAGAAGCAAGAGAGAAACTGAGGTCAGAAATGTGAAAATGAAACCAATCAGTATTTGATGATTTAGAAGGTTCTCAGTCTATCCTGATTGCAAAAGATTCTATCTTAGGAAATTCACTGATGTCCTCTACACAGAGTGTCAAGGATGTGGCAGGACAAACTTCTGCCTGTTACTCAAGGATCCAATCACCCATATCAGCAGAAGGCAGGGTAGAGTGGGGTTAGCCAGAAGAGCTCTGTGGAAGACCATCCTGTCTAAACTGTAAACCCCAGTCATATTCCCAGGAGAGTGACAAGGTTTTTTGAGCATATGCTGGAATGCAGACACTGCCAACTTGAAATGAAAGGGACTGGAAAGGTTAAAGAGGATTTTGGGGCTCCTCAAATTCTGTGAGCAGGAGTGGGTTGATGGAGCTATTCTGCTGCAGACATGTACCCTTTCAGTAAAGGCAGAATGTACCGGAGGGCAAGCCTACGTGGAGGATGCTGTCATGCCCCCAAAGGGGAAGTTGAGAGCCACAGAGAATGACTCCCAGGCCTTGAAATCTAAGGGAAATTGTCCTCCTCGATTTTGAACTTGCTTATGACCAATAACCTTCGTATTTCTTCCACTTTCTACCTTTTGGAATGAGACTCTCCTGTGCCTTTCTCACTCAGTGATTACCTTAAGAGATACCTTGTTTCTAGGTTCACTTGCCCAGGCAAGGGGGTCAATTTTGAATGAGGAGGGATCATACCCAGAGTTTCACAGATACCTGATTTATATGGTTTAGATGATGAGATTTGTGACTTTTTGAGTTAATGATATTTAGGTGAGATGGCCTTAAGAGATTATATTGTAATGCTTAAGACTTTTGGGGATGTTTGGATGGGGTGAGGTAAACTGCATGTGGGATGCATGTGAATTTAACGGGGGTGGTTAGTTTATTTCAGGGGTGTTCAACCATCACCACTATGTAATTTCAGAAAATTTTTATCACCTCAAAAAGAAATGCTGGATCCATAAGTCCTCCCTGCTTCCCACCTCCTTTCCCCATTCTCTAGCCACTACCCATCTACTTTCTCTGTCTATGGACTTATCTGCTCTGCATATTTTGAATATTTGTCATCATACAATATTTGGCCATGTTCTTCCTTGTTCTTTCACCTACCATACAATTAAGTTTCATCCACTTTGTAGCATACATCAGTACTTAATTACTTTATATGGCTGATAATAATCCATTGTATAGATATAGCACATTTTTCATTCTATTCATCAGTTGATTAGCATTTTGGTTGTTGGCCCATTTTGGCTATTATGAATACTACTACTCTCGATATTCATGCAATATATTTGGTTTGAAAGACTTAATTATTTTCATGATAATAATGTTCAAGTATTTATGAGCTAAATTTCAGTATAAAGTCTTCATGTTTATAAGGCTTTATAAAGCCAAAAAAATCAAATAAGTTCATGAATTAAATCTATTACATCCAACAAATATTTATGGAGTGTTTACTATGTGTTCAGTTCATGGGGATTCAACACTGAACAAGAGACAGACAAGATTTCTGCCATCTTCAGGCTGGCAATGGGGAGTGGGACTGAAAGTAAACAAATGAAAACACAGGACACTTTACTATTTCTGTTCTGTGGTCTGCTTTAGGTTTATATAGCTCTTTCTTCTCCAGATTCCAAAGGTAAGGAATTATATTTCTTCTACTTCTGCTTTTCTTTTTTAGAGAAGTTGTACACTCCTGGGTTGCTTCCTTCTTTTGGCAAATGTGAATACTTTCAGGTATGAACATAGGTGTGCAAATATCTGTTCAAGTCCCTGCTTTCAATTATTTTGGGTATATATACTTAATACTATGATTGCAGGACCATATGATAATTCTATACATAGTTTTCTGAAGAACTGCCAAATTGTCCTCCAAAGCCGCTGCATCATTTTACATTCCCACCAACAATGAATGATTGTTCCTAATTTTCCAAATCATCTCTAACACTTGTACTTTTCTGATTTTTTAATAGTAGGCATTCTACTGGGTGTGAAATAATATCTCATTGTGGTTTTGACTTCCATTTCCCCAAAGAGTTGAACCTATTTTCATGTGCTTTTTTAGCCATTTGTATATCCTTTTTGGAGAAATGTCTATTCGAGTCTTTTGCCCATTTTAAAATTAGGTTGTCTTTTAAATGTTAAGTTGTAGGATTTCTACTTTCTGGATATTAGACCCTTATCAGATATGTGGTTTGCAAATATTTTCTCCCATTGAGTAGGTTGTCTTTTCACTTTCATGATAAAGTCCTTTGATTCAGGAAAGTTCTCAATTTTGATAAAGTGATATTTATCTGTTGTTTTTTTTTTTCCTTTTGTTGTTTGTGCTTTGGGTGTAAAGTATAAGAAAATATTGCTTAACACAAGATCCTGAAGATGCTTTCCTACATTTTCACCTAGGAGTTTTATAGTCCTAGTTCTTATATGTAGGTCTTTGATGAGTTTTGACTTAATTTTTGTTTTGCTGTGTGATAGTGATCCTCCTTCATTGTTTTGTTTACAGATAACAAGTTTTCCCAGCACAAGTTTTTAAAAAGCCTATTTTTTCCCAACTGACTGGACTTGAAAGCCTTGTAAAAAATCAATTGAAAAAAAAATTTAAAAAAATCAACTGACCATAGATAAGAGAGTTTTTTCTGAACTCCCAATTCTAACCCATTGATCTACATCTATTCTTCTGTCAGGACCAAGCTGTTTTGACCACCATAGCTTTTTAACAAATTTTAAACTCAGGAAATCTGAGTCCTCCAAGTTAGTTCTGTTTCAAGATGGTTTGGGCTATTTAGGGCCCCTTACACTTACAAATAAATTTGATGATTGGCTTTTTCATCTCTGCAAAGCAATCTGCTGGAATTTTGACTGAGATGGTGTGATGGTTAGGCTAATGTGTCAGCTCGGCCAGGTAATTGTGTCCAGATGTTAAGTCCAGTAAGCAATGGGCTAATTGTAATACAAGAGCATTTATGGACTTTGATCACCAGTGAGTTTGCTGCATGGATGGCTGATTACATCTGCATCAGTCAGGGAGCTTGCATCAGCAATGGATGATGCTTTTATCCAATCAGTTGAATGCCTTAAAAGGGAAAGTGATTTCAACATTCAGAGACAATTTCCCAGCTCGTCTTTGGCCAGCCAACTTCTCCCAGAAACTCATCAAGGACATTTCATTGGACTTTCATCGGAGCCCTGGTTTGCAGCCTGCCTGCGGAACCTGGACTTGTGCATCCCCACGGTCATGTGAGGGAATCTTATAAACTCTCATATTATTGACAGATATCTCCTGTTGATTCTGTTTCCCGAGAAAACCCTGACTAATACAGCTGACATTAAATCTATAAATAATTTTGGGTAGAACTGACGTCTTAATATTTAGTCCTACTAAATAAAGATTTTTTATATAAATAACGTTTTTTTTTTTTAATGTATGCATTTCATGCAATAAACTTCCTTCTATCACTTGGCTCACTGATTCCAACAAATTATTAGTTGTATTTTCATTTCCAAAATTTTCAAAATATTTAATAATTTCTCTTGAGACTTCCTATTTGACCCATGTGATAATTTGACCCATATGTGTCATTTAATCCCCAGGTATTTGTGGATTTCCAGATATCTTTCTGTTTTTGCATCATAATTCAATTCCATTGTGGTCTGAGAGTATAACTTGTAAGATTCCCGTGCTTTTAAATTTAAGGTGTGTTTTATAAACCAGCAGGTGTTCTGTCTTGGTGAATGTTCCATGAGACCTTTAGAAAATTGTGTTTGACAGGTGCTGGATGAAGCCTTCTATAAATGTTAATTAAAATTCGTTGATTGGTGGTTCTGTTCTATTCATCTATATGCTTACTGATGTTCTGCCTTGGGGCTATGCCTATTACTCAGAGATGTGTTGAAGTATCCATCTCTAATAGTGGATTTGGCTTCTTTTCCTGGCAGTTCTAACATTTTTTTGCCACAATTATATGGATGACCTGTTAATAGGGGTATACACATTAAGGGCCATTATGTCTCTTGGAGAATTCCCCCTTTATCATTAGGTAATGTTCTTTTATATCCCTGATAATTTTTATTGTTTTGATGTCAGCTTTGGAATTGATATCCCAGCTTTCTGTTGAATAGTAGTATTAGGTATAGCCTTCTCCATTCCTTTATTTTCATTTTCAGAGTTTATATTTAAAGTGGATTTCTTGTAGACAATATATAGTTGTGATTTTTTAAATGCACTCCAATAGTCTCTGTCTTTGAATGGTGTGTGAGCTCAGTGACATTTTAAGTAAATTTCGATATAGTTGGGATAATATCTACTATACATTTAACTGTGTTCTATTTGTTGTTGTTGTTCTCAGTTTCTTTCTTTCTTCTATTCTTTTTCTGTCTCCTGATTTAATTGACCCTTATATATGAATACATTTTTTCTCTTGCTCAGCATATCCATTATATACATTTTGTTATTTTGGTGATTGCCCTAAAGTTTGCAATATAGATTTTTAAATGTCAAAGTAAACTTTCAAATATCACTTTATCATGTCATGGATAATTTACAACAGAGTATTCCCATTTGTTCCCTCCTGTCCCTTGCCATCATTCAATAATGAATGCATAAGCTATTATTATGTAATAGAATTGGTATAATTATTTTGAAATGCTGTTATCTGTTAAATGAATTAGATGGAAAAACAACATATTTTGTTTTACTTTTATTTATTCCCTCTTAACACTGTTTTCTTTCTATACATTTGACATTCTGGCCTAAATAATTTTCCCTCTCTGAAAAATTTTCTGCAACATTTCTTTCAAGGTAGGCCTACTATCAGCAGATTGTCCCAATTTTTGTCTGCCTAGGAAAATCTTTCTCATTCACCTTTGCTGGATCATTTCCTAAGATGCAGAAATGTAGGATGGTATGTGTATTAGTCAGCCAAAGGGGTGCTAATGCAATGTAACAGAGATTGGTTGGTCTTTATAAAGGGTATATTTTGGGGGTAGAAGTCCACCAACATCCACCAGATGTTGGTCCACCAGGCCATAAAGCATAAGTTTCTTCCCTCACCAAAGTCCATTGCCACGTGTTGGAGCAAGACAGCTGCCGACGTTTGCCAGGCTTCTTGGGTTCCTCTCTTCCCGGGGCTGCATTTCTCTCCAGGGTTAGCTCCTTTGTTTCCTCCACAAGGTCAGCTGTAGACTATGAGGCTCTCTAGGCTTTGCTTCTCTCCACAAGGCCAGCTGAGAACTCTCAGGCGAATGGCTCATCTCTATCCCAGGGCCTTCTTTCCAACATCAAAACTTCATCATCAAAACTGCTACTCAGAACTGCTGCAACTCTGTTCTTTGTGATGCCTTTTATATTTTATTCCCCACCCACCAAGAAGTGGGGCTCAACACCCTACCGACGTGGTCCAGTCAACGCCCTAATCATAACTTAATCATGCCCAGATGAACAGATCGGTTTACAAGCATAATCCAATATATATTTTTGGAATTCATAATTACATCAAATTGTCCAATGGCTACAGTATGTTTTATTTATTTATTTTTTACCATTTCAATTACTTCACTGCACTCTTTCCTGGTTTGCATGGTTTCAGAAGAGAAGTAATTCTCATTGTCAGCCTAGTTCCTCTCTAGGTAACTGGATTTTGATGTTCTGTGTTGGTTTGTTCTATCCTTCCTCCCTGGCTCTTTTCAAAATTTATTCTTTGTTTTTGTGTCCTTTGGTCTGGATATGGTATGTCTAGGTGTAGATTTTTAAAATATTTATCTTGCCTGGGGTTCTCTGAGCATCATGGATCTATCAATGGTGTCTGGCATTGATTTTGTAAAATATTCAGGCATTACTACATCATATATTTCATCTGCTTCTTTCTTTCTTCTCCTTCAAATATTTCCACTACACTTATGTCATATTTTTATATTTTTATCTACAGTTCTTGGATATTGTGGACTCTAGTTTTCATTATCTTCTCTCTCTGCATTTACTTGGTGAGTTTTCCATTGGTATGTTTCCAGCTCATTGGCTATATCTTCCAGTATACCAAGGAGCCTATCAAAGTCATTCTTCATGAGGCTGTTTTCTTGCCCTATACTTTCTGAACCCTGCCTCACTTGCCTGAACCTAATCCCATCACTGCTTCTAAAGCTCCATCTCCTACCTACCACATGCATTAACAAAAAGGCTGCTACTCCCTATTTTCCATCATGGGACTTTTGGTCAGGGATAGGCCAAGGGTAGTCACCTGAGTCTAATGACCTGCACTATTTTAACAGTGCTCAATATGAGCTGCATATTTAAGTAGCCAGATATTCCATGTAAAAGGAAGAAGCTCTGGGATTGTTGAAGGCATTTTATGCTGCTAGTATTTTGGCTTCTACTTCTCCATGCCCATATAAGATTTCGTGGTTCATTCCTAATATTTTCAGGTTGAACATCCTTTTCTAAGGAAAGAATGTGCCAGGTGCCAGTGGATCTTAAACATTTTGATTCATAAGCCCCTGAGAAAGACTGCCATTTATACACTGTCTCCCCCAAAGAAATGGCATATGAATTGGGAGAGTTTTTGAGCTCCTAGACTGAGCTAAATGGGTAGGGGCCTTGGACCTCAGCTTAATTCCATGAATGTTAGTGGAAGATTCTAAATTGAAACCCAGAACCTTTCAAGGCAGTTGTTCTTAGAGAAGTTTTAAAAAGTGGGGGAGTTAACTATGATGGGGGTCTATAGAGATGGAGGAGAAAGTTAAACTCTGTATAAAATCTGGTGAAAGCTGTCAACACTCTCCTGAAAATGTACATTGGCACATGCCTGACTTTTTGTACAGTTTGAGGGGATCAGGGTACACACAGGTTAAGGACCCTAGTTGGGGTATAAGGATAGATGGATATGCTTTATTATCATGTTCATCTCTGTAGACTTTCACTATGTGCAGTTTCCTACCAAAAGCCCATCATTACTGAGACCATTTACTGGCAAGTATTCAGAGACCCCAATCTAGAATTTCATATCCCAACTCTTCTCCCCTGTCATAGGTCACAGAAGAATATTCGGGACAATGAGGGGGCAGAGCATTCATGCACTGCCTAACGATGGCCTGGAGACCACCATGACCCTTCTGATGCAAGAGGTGATGTACAACAGGGCTGGTGAGAGCCACTTTGGGTAGAGGGAGTCCCAAAAACCTGTGTACCCAGGGTTTGGGGCCCACATTTGATACATATGAAGAGTACCTAATGGCCCTGATCCCAAAGACTTTGAATCAAGTTGGGACCATCTAGCTCATGACCTTATTGTGAGGGAGACCTTTGAGCCAGACCTCAGTTCAAGAGCCAGAGTCCCTCTGGACTAGCCACTTGGGTTGCCTGGGCTGGGAGTCATGGCACAATGGTGTTGATGTCTAAGAAAAGACCTAGAGGCTGAGAAGGCAGTGATGGGAGTGGGGTCCAATTTTGCCCTGACACTATTCTGCGTTGTCCAGCTGCATATCAGCATGTCTTGTCTTTGCCTTCTTCCATGGGTGAGGGCAGGGTTAACATGAGCCCGTGGTCCCTGGCAACCTGCCTTGTACAGACTTACTCATTTCTCATGACGAGGCAACCCTGAAAATTGCAAGCAATGACTACTAGGGAAGTGTGAGAGAGAGAAGAGGGCTCTTGCAGGGCTGTGTGCCTAATGTTGCTGGGGCAGGGAAAGCAAAAAGATGACCTCTATCAGGGAAGTCTTTCCAAGGCTGGTCAGGGAGACCTGGAGATCTAGCCACAACCCCATGAATTGTTAAGAACAAGGTTCTTCATTTTGGTTTCAACACAGTCCTCTTAGAGAATCTAATCAACTGTATGGGAAAGTGATGCAGTTGCAAAATGATATGTACACTCTCAGGGTTGCATGAAGCCCATGAGCCCCACCCAAGATTTTCTGGGAAAGCATTTTTTTAAACATGTCTGCTTCAGAATCCCCTGGGATGTTTGTCAATATCATTGATTACCAACTTCCACACCATACTTCCTATAGCAGCTTCTTAAGGGCTTGAACCCAGACACTATAATTGTAAACATGCTCCTCTGGATGCTTGCAAGCCCTGGCAGGACACCTTGAACAAAGACATACATAGCATTGATTTGTTCTGGCTCATTTCCTTTCTCCAGCCCTGTCAAGGCTCATGATGGGATAGAGCAGCTGATGTAGGATTATGGGATAGATTAGGAGGAGGAAGGAAAGTCTCTCAAGTCAGTGGACAGGAGTGAGAAAGAAATGGAGACTGTGGACTATGTGTGATGGTTCCCATGGCCCAAGGCTGGTGTTTCCATGACCTAGTAAGGTGGTGTCCAGGCCTAATGAGAAAGTCAAGACACATCATGGCTCCCTAGTGCCAACACAGTACTCAAATGGCATGGAGGGTCCTCTGCATATATCTGGGATCCCAGCAATGCATACAAGTGATTGTGGCCCCAGTTGTGACATGCTGGGTGCTGGCCTCCAACCCTGGGTGGATATGGCTATTCCATGAAGGATGTGCTCTAGTTTGGCATGTTCATGACACAGCCCATTGTCCAGCAGGCAGAACCACCACCCACCATCCCTCTCTGCCAGAGACCAGAAAAAGTTTCGAGTTGGACATGATGCAACCAGAAGAGAGACTGGTCTTGGTTTGGGTCTCCTGACAGGTGGCATGGTTGGTGAGAGGTGCCTGTTCCATGACCACAGATGGCCAAAGACTGCATTTGAGTTCAAACACTGTCCAATAGTGTTATTTTTCACAAAGATAAGTCCAGTTGGAATTGACTTTTTAAATAAATTTTCCCAAAGAGTCATGGTGCCTCAGTGGGGTATAGGAGGCAGAGGAGAGTGACCTGTTGCTTTGGTGTATAGGGGCCATGTGCTACCATCATTCATTTTTCATTCATTAATTCATTGAAGGTTGAGACCAGTCCTGATGTTCCTCTCCTCTGGGTAAGTGGCATAAGGGCAGCAAAAATTAACACAAAGTTCTGATCCCAAGGAGTCTGCAGGCCCTTGAGTTCATCCATTATTTTTCGAAATACAGGACTTTCTGAGAGTTCCACTGTGAGCTGGGGCTGAAAGAGGAAGAAGGCTCACCAACATGATTTGTTTTCCATTTGCCTTTCCAAACATGGAAAAAATCCCACTGCCTTGAATGGAAGCCCCAGCCCAAGAACCCCACACCTAGATGTCTTCCCAGACTGCCATCCCCCTGATAAGTCATCTCAGGGTGATCTTTGCTCCTGGACAAAAGCTACAGGTTCCTCATTGTGGTGGTCATGTCCATTCCCCTCCACACACACACACAGGTTCCAAACCCTAATACTCATCACCCTGTCTCTGATTCAGTGAGCTCCAGGAGTTCCATCTGAGGAAGAAGAAGGTGGGCATGGCCCCCAGCTGCTTGGGGCATGGAAGGTCCATTAGCTTCAAGAAATCTTCTAATGCCAGGTCCATCCAACTACCCAGGAAGGAGGAGAAAGTTTTGGGGGTGGGTGGGTTGGCTGGCCAGTGAGGGAATGGCATGTCCTTGCACATGTCCATCCAATAGTAACTCTCCAGGGGGTTGGGCTTCTTAATTTGCATGTGCCCATGCAGTGAACAGCGTCCACATGTGCCCAAGAGGTTGACAGTGTCTCCCATCCCCAATCACACTTGGCCTATGCTGACAGTGGCAGGCCTGGTCTCCTCTAGAGAGCTAGAAAAGAGCCTCAATTGTAGGATTTTCTCCATGTATGGTCTGAACAACTCTCCCCTTCTTCAGCGAAGTCTGTTAAGCTTCTCTGTCTCTTCCCCCTGACACTTTCACTGGAACTCCATGAGGACAGAGAGAAGTTGGGTTTCTGATGGTGCCTCAGCACTAGCACACACTAGGAGCTTCATAAACTCATGAGGGAACTGAGTCTGTCATCCTGCCTCAGCCTGTCCTGAATGCTCATGGACCTCAATCCATAGCCTGTGCCCCAAGGTGCTGTTTCATTCTCTTTTTGCCATGAATGGGTCTCTTCTTCGCACTGCTACTGTGCATCTGAAGGCCAAGTGTGCAGCCTTCACCAGTCCCCTAGCAGTGGAGCATGCAGGACAGAGAGTCAAGGCAGATGTATAGTAGGTTGCTCATCACCCTTCCTGATCTGTGTCTGCAGCTGGTGGAGGTGGGGTTGTGGTGAAGCAGAGCTGGGATCAGCTGTGTGGTGACCAGTTCTCTCATGGGCTGGCTCTGAGCCCTCTGGGTCCCCTCTGCATCCAGTGACCCAGAATCCCAGATACAGCTCACTTGACTCTGCCCCTGCTGCAGGTGGAAGCCCTCCAGTGAGCATGATAGAATGTGTGAGGCCCTGGCCTATGCCCAGCCCTTCCCTGCCTCAACCCCCACACTCCCCATCCTGCTATGGGCTAAGAGGAGCCTCTCTCTCCTCGGCCAGAGTCCACTGCTTTCTTAGATGATCCAGGCATCCAACACATAGGTTCCAATGAGGGAAGGTACATTCACAGCTAGAGGAGACCATGATGGTGTCACATCTCACTTACTGGGATGCCCTGACTGGAATGAAAATCCGAAAATGGCAGCATTTCTATCTGCTAGGTTCCCCGGATTCAGCTCAATGCTGAAAAAAATGCCAGCACATAGTAGCCACTTCTTATTTGAGAAATGCAGGAGCCCTGAGCGGCCTCTTCCCAGATACCTGAGTGGGTCTGAGGTCCCCTGCCTGCCCCCAGCAATCCTGGATCTTGCTACAACAAGAAGGGGTCACCCTAAATGGAACCTCAAACATCCTTTACAGATGGGAAAGTAGTTTTCCAAAGGTCAAGGGTCAGTGAAGGGTGAAGCAGAGCTTCTTAATAGGGGAGAGGAAAATGCCACACATGGATAACACTTGCTCTTCTGCCCACCCTTTCCACAGAGCAAGACTCCATGGATGCACTTTCCAGGGATTCTCCCATTTAGTCTTGACAATTACCCCAGGACCTCTTACCACTCCACTTTTCAGAGGAGCAAGCTGAGGGTACAGGATGATGTGATATTCCCCAGACACAAGCTAGTGGGTGGCAGAGTCATCACTGAGCTATGGGAGGAAGGGGGGGGTCTCACCTTTTGAACCGCAAGTGCAGGGTCTGTTGGGTGGGGAGGGCTCTGTAGGTACCCAGGAAGATGATGATATAGGACCAGTCGCTTTCCTGGAAGGCAGGGACCGTTGCTCCCCCAGAGTCTCTAGCCTGCCTGCAGTGATGGCCCAAGCTGTGCAGGTCTCAGCCTTGCTCAGAACCAACTCATATTCACACTGGGGTGGGACAAAGGAGATACATACTGTCAGTGGGTGCAGTGCCATGCCAGGAGGTTCTAAGTTCCTCCCCAGGCCCACCAGTCCCCAGAGCTCTGTCTCTCTGGGGAGATCTGCCTCCTGGCTCAGCCATGCCCTGAATCCTCAGCCTTATGAGCACGTCTGTGCTATGGGGAGAACAGCAGCAGCTCTCCAGCAGGGCAACTGGACGGTCAAGAGGAAGAACTCATGCAGCAGTCCAGCCTGGTGCCTGGCAACTGAAAGTGCCAGGAGGCTCTGGGTACCTGCCAGAGAAATATTCAAGAGAGGGTGCAGTCCCTGCTGGGGGTAGGGTGGAGGGTGGGTCCAGCAGCTTTGATTTGTTAGCCTTTTGCTCAAATTCAGAAGCCAAAACATGAATAGAGAGGATTCTTCATCATCTTTGGGTTCCAGGCACCCACAGCAGACTTTGAACACTGCAGACGATTCACATCCTCCCTGCTTTACAGCAGCAGAGACTCAGGAACAAGGAAGGAGGTCAAACAAAGCCATGAGGCTGGGAAGAGACAATACATCCCCACCTTGGGTGAGATTTCAAAACCTCAGCATCCATGACCGTCGTGCTGGGCCTCTTAGCCCTGCCCTGGTTGTGACCCTTAACCCTCAGCCTGAGGGCATGGCCTGGAGCCAGCTAGAATGGGAGGTCCAGCCTGGATGGAGGTGGACCAACTCCTGCACCACAGGCCACAGAGACGGCCACTGACTTGGGTACCCCAGAAACTGGAGTTTAGGGACTAGGCTATGCTGTTTCCCCCAAGGATCCCAACTCATCTCCCACAAGAAGCCTTTGTGCAAGCCTGAGCCCAGCTACCTGCCACTTCAGCATTTAAGGAGAAGAAAAACACAGCTCAAGTAGGGGAAAGAGACCGGCCCCTCCCAGGTGACCCACTGCTGGTTGTCTCCTCCTCCTGTTCTTGACCCCTTATTGCCCCTTTCATGACAGGATCCTTACTGTCAGGCAGGCAGGCCACCACAGAGCCAGGCTTTGGAGGGATAAGGGTTGGTGACAGCTGAGGAGAAGGGTGGCCTGCTAATGAGAGGGTCCAGGGAGAGCCAACTGTCAGCCTGACTGAAGTCAAAAATAGTGACAATGCTGGCAACCTCCAGGCAAGTGAGGATGTAGGATGGGGTGTAAGTGGGTGCTGGGTGCGTGCTCAAAAGGAGTTTGCCCTCACCTGGTAAGTTTTCACAGAGCCCAGGACACCTCCTTCTGTAATCGCTTTCTGCCGCCCCCCCCCCCCATGAAGACAATGTGTGACTGTGTGTGTGTGTGAAAGTTTGAGTGTGTGGGTCTGTGCTCAAGTGAGGCTGCTGAGAGGTACTGGGTAGGAGCAGGCAGGGTTCTCCAGGATCTCCCGGGCTCTCATTCCCAAAGCAAACCCTTGCAGGCGTTGAACCCTGGCCTAGGGGACACTAACCCCATCTTACCCTCTGGACTCTGTTCATTCCTGGGCCTTGGATTAATCTACTTTTCTCTGGGCCTCAGTTTCTAGTTTTATATGGAAAAGTTGGACATGGAGCTGAATAAATGCCTGCTCAGAGAGGACAGGCTGCCAGTTCTCTCCATATTGATGAAGTGTGGGTGTGGCATGTGGCACTCCTACCACCCGGGTCAAGGAAAGAGGGTCTGAGCGGGGCACCACCTGGCAATCTACCATCATCCTCAGCCCGGGTCACTCCCCGCTGGTCCGGGAGCAGGACCCAGGGCTCTCAGCTGCTGTCTGCCTTGGCCGTGGGCAGAGAAGGGCTGCGATCAGCTGCTGGGCTCTAGGCCTGGCCTCTGTCCCCGCAGGACCCCGGGGCATCGCCCTTGTCACCTCCTCCCACCAGCAGCGCCTCTCCACAGTCTGAGCCACCCCAGGCCCTGAGGATTGTGACTTGCAGCAGGGTTCAGACTGAATAACAGGTGCGCAGGCCGCAGGGGGCCTGCCTCCCCCTCCCTTCGGCCTCTGCCTGGTCCCGCCCAGATGGCGCCCCGGGCTTTGCCTTAGGTCCCGCGGGTCCCACAGCTCCCAGGAAGGCCCTACAAGGCCAACGGCCGGCGGGTGGGGCGGGCTCCGGTGAGCGCATGCGCGGGCTCTCAGCTCTAAGGGTCTTGAGCTGCCTAAAGTGCGCGGCTTTCCGGAAACGATGGCGCAACATCCCCGGTCCCCGGCCACTGCCCGCTCTGTTCTTCCAATGTTACTTGGGACTTGGGGCCACCCCAAACTCAGCCAGGCGCTGCTCCCGATGGATATGGAGAGCTGGGAGACCCAGGGGACGCAGAAGTCTCTCACCCCTCCCCAGAGGCCAAGGTCCCCAGTTGCCGCCCAGAGAGCCCCGCTAAGAAGATGGTCAGCGTCAGGGCGGACCTGGAGGCCGGCAGCACCCCCTGAGGCCAGGATGAAAAGAAGTCTGGGCAGCCTCCCTCCACTTCCTCTCCACCCCCACCCCATCTTTCCTGACAGGACTCCAGAAGCAGAGGTCCATTGGTCCAGAGGCTCTTCCTGGTTTAAAGGTGAGTTGGAGTGGGGCAGGGAGGGGGGTCCAAACACCAGGCTGTGTAGGGTCAGTTGCTCTTGTTAGGGAGCCCCTCCTGTGTCCTCAGAGAACTTCCCCATTTTATAGACTGAGCCAGGACATGGGGACTCATGGTCTCTACTCTCACCCATTTCTGTTGCTACTGCTGATAATCAGAGGCCTTGTTCGGTGTTGAGTGCTCCTTGGGCCAGGTGGATCTCCTGACAGCCACCCTCTTTAGGCATCTTCATGTCCTCCGCTCCATACCCCAACAGCCCTCATGAGGTAGGAGTCCCAGACCCCACTTTCATTCTAGGAAACTGAGCCTCTGAGAAGTGACCAGTACAGGACTATTACATGACCCAACTGTGGGTTTGAATCAAGTTCAATCTGACCCCAGATGCTGTGCATTGCTCCAGTGCCCATAAAAGTGGCCTCTGAGCTCAGCCTTGAGAAGACAGGTGGGTTAGAGGGAGGACCAATGCAGGCAGTGGGCCTTCTGTAGTGGGCAAGGGCTTCGCATGCTCCAAGAGCGAAGGAAACACTAGTAAGGCTGGATTGTGGGGGTCAGCAGAGCAA
>JAKSZT010054069.1:20348-34253 GCA_026826555.1 Tolypeutes matacus | reverse complement strand
ATAAAAAAAAAATAAAAGGATAAAATATAATTATTAAAAAAAAAAAAGAGTGTGCTGCTAAGGTCTTCAGCCAGAGTTTCCACCTCAGACTTCATAAGAGAGTCAACCATAAAGAGAAACCCTACAGATGTGGTTACTGAGGTAAATCCTCAGTCAGAGTTCAAATCACTGAATTCACCTGAGAGTCCACACATGTTAGAAGGCCTATAAATGCAGCATATGTGGAAAGACTTTCAGTCAAAGTTCATTCCTTTGTACTCATCAGTGTTTCCACACAGGAGAGAAACCTTATAAATGTGAGTAGTAGGTCAGGGACTTTACTTTAGGCTCAAATCTTCACCTTCACCAGAATCCACATCAGAGATAAACCCTTTGCATGTGACCGTGTGGGAAAGGCTACACTTTAAGATATCATCTGCATCACCATTGGGGAATTCATACAGCCAAAAAGCCATATAAGAGTGAACAGTGTAATAAAGTCTTTCAGTCACACCTCAACCCTTCACCTCCACTGAATGGACCACACAGGAGAGGAGTTGTGCAGTACATTCAGTAAGCTTAGTCTTTAAGGCATAAAAATTCAGTGACACAAGGAAATGCCTATTGAGAGATCTTTATAAATGTGAAAGTGGAGATTCTGGGCCTCCACCTTGAAGCAGGAGTTTCATTGACCAACAGAAAAACAACCCTGAATTCCTGAGATTGCCTGCTAAGGGTTATATGTGTGTGCACATGTGTATTTGTTCCCTAAGGTGTTCTAGGTTTGCAACTGAGAAAAGATTAAGAATGACCAGATTAAAATTCTTATTGAAATGTACCTAGAGGAGAATTCCTGAAAACAACCTAAATGAATTTCAATGAAATTACCTTTTATTGATATAGCAATAAGTATAAGATATTAAATGGTGGACTAGAACAGAGCACATAAAAATTAAATGTGTAGGGCACTTACTCTGGATGATCAAAC
Organism: Tolypeutes matacus; assembly: GCA_026826555.1. Lineage (NCBI taxonomy): Eukaryota > Metazoa > Chordata > Mammalia > Cingulata > Chlamyphoridae > Tolypeutes > Tolypeutes matacus. The sequence continues at coordinate 33,286 of JAKSZT010054069.1, read as the reverse complement.
ATCCCTGTTACCAGGAGATCTTCAGGAAGTAGGCTTGGTTCATTTGATTTAAATTCATGCCATTTGTGGTTACTTTCTCAGTTTAGTGAGAATCTCTCACATCATAGTCTTGCCTGGGCCCTCTCAAAACTGCCTAATTACTGCATCCTTGTCCACAATGTCTGGCTCTCAGAAATGCCAGCTTCCAGGGGCAGGAAGATATTAAGAGCTGGTAATAAGAGTCACAAAGCCAGAGGCCTTCCTGCATCACAAGTGTTTGCTAATGACAGGGTGTATCTTTCCTTAATTCTGGGTAATGGTGGTTCTCATGTCTCATCCTGCTTTATCCCTAATCACCTCTACTGCCCTTCCTCTTTCCACCCTGTGGCAAACTCCAGCAAGAGGCTTCACCAAGCGACCAGCCCCAAGCTAAAAATTCCCAAATCAATAGCTCTTGGTATTTTAACAATAGGCAATAAAAAAGCATAAAAGAGAAGGAAAAATGTCTGTCATAATAGCATCTAAAGATTTTAAAATTCAAAGAATCAACAAGAAATGTCTAGGGCCTATATAAAGAAAACGATAAAACTTTCAAGGACATAAAAGAATACTTGAATCAATGATGAGATAATAAAATACTTTAAGATAATATAGGTTCCTGGGAACGGCCTGCTACGTTTTCCTCTGAAAATCTCCTTGCAACTCAATGTGGCCTCCCCCTAAGCCAAACACTGCAAATAAACTCACTAACTTCTTCCCTCAACATGGGACATGATTCCCAGGGAGGAGCTTCCCTGGCACCAAGGCATTATTCCCAAGCATTAATCAACAATGCATTTGAAGAATGCAAAAGGGGACATATTAAATAAAATAGAATTTTTATGGCTAAGAGATTTCAAAGTGAGCCAGGAGATAATTCTGGATGTTAAGCGTCTGCAGGAATTAGCCAGAATACACAAAATGCTACGGTAAACAAAGCCACAAACAAAAGTATTCCTGAAGGCTCTAGGGATGTCTGGACACCATGGCAAGCCACACAGCCACATGAAAGGAACACCCCCTCAGTAATAAAAATGGGTGTATGGAAAAAATTATACCAAGTGTATGCTATGGCCCATAGTTAGTGGTAATAGTCTGATCATGTTCTTTCACAGTCTGTAACAAATATTCTACAACAATGGTTGTGTTTTGGTGGAGGAGCGATGTATGGGAATTCTGCAAATTATGCATGATTGTTTTGTAAGCTCACAATTTCTCTGATTAAAAAATAAAATAAAAAACTTCTAAAAAAACAAGCAAACAAATCATAATCAGCAAACTTGAAGACAATTAATTGATGTGATCAAATCTGAAGAGGAGAAAAAAATAAGCAAATTAAACAGGGCCTAAGGGACCTATAGGAGATCACCAACTTTACAAAAATTATCATAAGGGTGTCCCAGAACAGGTAAGAGAGAAGTAGGTAGACAGAATATTGAAGAAATAATAGAGAAATGTAACAAACTAAGTGAAAGACATGTACCTAGACATCCAAGAAGCTCAATGAACTTCAAGTGAAATTATCTCAAAGACTTCAAAGCTCACAAATACCGTAATCCAACTGTCAACAGGCAAAGTCAAAGAGAGAATCTTGAAGGAAATAAGAGATGTGACTCATGAGACACTTGGGATCCTAGAGTGAGAGGTTGAATCAGTAATCAAAAACTTCCCAACAAAGAAAAGCCCAGGCGCAGATGGTTTTACTGGTAAATTGTATTAAATATTCAAAGAAAATTTAGCACCAATATTTTTCAAACTATTTCAAGCAGTGGAAGAAGAGAGAAAATTCATAACTTATTTCATAGGCCATCATTATCCTGATATCAACAATTGCACAAGAAAACTACAAACAATAGTTATTTTGAATTTGTATGCAAAATTCTGAACATACTAGCAAAGTAAATCCAACAGAATATTTAAAGTATTATAGAGCATGTCCAAGTAGCATTTATTCAAAGAAGTCAGGAGTGATTTAATATAAAAAAAAATCTATGAATAAAACTTACTAGAATACCTTAGTGATTAAAAAAGTGTGGAATTGGTCAAACAATAGACAAGTAAATATCTGGAACAAAATAGAGAGAAAAGAAGTATGTCCACATGAATATAGTCAACAGTCACCTACTTTTTGACAAAATAAAGGCAATTCAAGGGAGAAAGGATACTGTTTCCAACAAATGGTCCTGCAACAAAGGTACAACAAAATGAAGAAAAAATGAATCTAGATACGGCTTTATACTTTTTACAAACATTAAATCAAAATGGATGATAAAAGACAAATATATACAACTTCTACAAGGTAAAACATGGGCAAAAATCTAAATCTAAACCTTGAGGTTTAGCAGTGACTTTTTATAAAGAATATGATTTGTGAAAGAAAAAAGATAAGTTGTCATCATTTAATTAAAAAAAAAGATCTCTGTTGGCAAAATGCACTATTAAAAATGAAAAGATAAGCTACAGACTGGGAAGAAATATATACAAAATACCTACCTGATAAAGGACATGTATCCAAAGAAACACTATACAAGTGTTCATGAATACAAGAAACACTAAAAACTCACAATCAGAAAACAAACCACCAGAATAAAAAAATGGGCAGAAGATCTGAACATAGACCTCACCAAAAAAGATACACAGATGATAAATGAACATATGAAAACATTCTCAACTTCATATATCATTAGGGAATTACAAATTTTAAAAAAAAAAAAGATAATTCTACACACGTGTTTGAATGGTTAAAATCCCCAAACTGATAACTTCAAATGCTGGTGAAGATATGAAATAACAGGCACTCTTCCTAAATATTTGACTGTTTTAGTGGCTATTATAAATGGATTTTTTTTCTGATTTCCTCCTCAGATTGCATATCAGTAGTGTATAAAAATGCTATTGATTTTTGCTTATTAATCTTGAATCCTGCCACTTTGCTGAGCTCATCTATTAATTGTGGTAGCTTTGTTGTAGATTTTTCAAGATGTTCTAGATATAGGATCATGTCATTGATGAATAGTGAAAGTTATATTTCTTCCTTTCGCATTTGGGTGCCTTTTATTTTTTTGTCTACCCTAATTGCTGTAGCTAAAACTTCTAGCACAATATTGAATAATAATGGCGACAGTGGGCATCCTTGTCTTGTTCCTGATCTCAGTAGTAAAGCTTTCAGTCTTTCACCATTGAGTACAATGCTAACTGTAGGTTTTTCATTTATGCACTTTACCATATTGAGAAAGCTTCCTTCTATTCCTATCTTTTGGAGTGTTTTTATCAAAAAAGGGTAGTGTATTTTGTCAAGTGCATTTTCTGCATCAATTAAGAGGATCATGTGGTTTTTCTTCTTCAATTTACCAATGTGGTTTATTATACTTATTGATAGTCTTTTGTTGAACCACTCTTGCATACCTAGGTTAAAATCCACATTTTGTTCTTTTAATGTGCTTTTGGATTCTTTTGCAAGTATTTTGTTGAGGATTTTTGCATCTATATTCATTAGAGATATTGGTCTGCAATTTTCTTTTTTCAGAGTATTTTTATCTGGTGTTGGTATTAGGGTGATGTTGACTTCATAGAATGAGTTTGGTAGCATTCTTTCCTGTTCAATTTTTTTAAATTTTTTGTTTGTTTTCATGATTTGTTTTTTTGTTTTTTTAATATACTTTTTTATTTTTTTTAAAGATACTTAGATTACATAAATATTACTTTAAAAATATAGGGGACTCCCATATGCCTTGCTCCCTACTCCTCCCACATTTTCCCACATTAACAACATCCTTCATTAGTGTGGGGCATTTGTTACAATTGATGAACACATTTTGGAGCATTGCCACTAAGCATGGATTATACTTTACATTGTAGTTTACACTCTCTCCTGCACAATTTTGTAAGTTATGACAAGATATATATTGGCGGGCATGTGTCATTGCAATGCCATTCAGGACAATACCCACTTTTCCCTCTCCCTCTCTTCAGAACCTCTGGTGGCCACTGCCTCCACATCAATGAAACAATAACCAGAAAAGGGCAGGAGTAGCTATACTAATATTGGACTCTTCAATCTTTTGGAAAAGCTTGAGCAAGATTGATATTAGGTTGTCTGTGAATGATCGGTAGACTTCACTTGTGAAGCCATCTGGTCCTGGGCTTTTCATCTTTAGGATGCTTTTGATGACTGTTTCAATCTCTTCACTTGTGATTGGTTTATTTAGTTATTCTATTCTAGGGTAAGTGTAGGTGGTTCATGTGTTTCTAGGAATTTGTCCATCTCATCTACATTTTCTAAATTTTTTGGCATACAGTTGTTCATAGTATCCTCTTATGATCTCTTATTTCTGCAGGGTCAGTGTTAATGTACCCCCTTTCATTTCTGATTTTATTTATTTGTGTCTTCTCCCTTTTTTTCTTTGTCAGTCTAGCTAAGGGTTTATAGATTTTGTTGATCTTCTCAAAGAAAAATCTTTGGTTTTCTTGATTCTATTGTTTTTTGTTTTGTTTTGTTTTTCGTTTTTTGTTTTTTTGTGTGTGTGCTCAATTTCATTTATTTCTGCTCTGACCTTTACTATTTCTTTCTTTTGGCTTGGTTTGGGATTAGTTTGCTTCTCTTTTCCTAATTTCTCCAGGTGTGAATTAAGTCTTCAATTTTAGCTCTTTCTTCTATTTTAATGTAAGCATTAAGGACAATAAATTTCCCTCTCAGCCCTGCCTTTCCAATGTCCCATAGGTTTTGATATATTATGTTCTCATTTTCATTCATCTCAAGATATTTGCTGAATTCCCTCGCAATTTCTTCTTTCACCCACTGATTATTTAAGAATGTATTGTTTTATCTCCATATATTTATGAATTTTCCCTTTTTCTGTCCATTATTGATTTCTAGCTACATTCTGTTATGATCAGAGAAAGTGTTTTGTATAATTTCAATCTCTTTAAATTTACTGAGGCTTGTCTTGTGACCCAACATATGGTCTATCTTGGAGAAGGAGCCATGAGTACATTAAAAGAATGCATATCCTGTTGTTTTGGGATGCAGTGCTATACAGATATTGGTTAGGTCTAGTTCATTTATCATATTTTTCAAGCTCTCTTTTTCTTTATTTATCCTCTGCGCAGATGTTCTATCCAATATTGAAAGTGGTGTATTGAAGTCTCCAACTATTATTGTAGAGACATCTTTTTTCTCCCTTCAGCTTTGCCAGAGTGTTTCTCATGTATCTTGGGGCACTGAGATTAGGTGCATAAATATTTAGTACAATTATTTCTTTTTGCTGAATTGCCCCTTTTATTAATATATAATGACCTTCTTCATCCCTTTACAGTTTTATATATAAAATCTATTTTGTCCAATATTAGTATTACTACTCCAGCTCTTTTTTGGTTACTATTTGCATGGAATATCTTTTCGCAGCTTTTCACTTTTAACCTGGTTGTGTCCTTATGTCTCAAGTGAGTCTCTTGTAGACAACATATAGCTGCCTCATATTTTTTTTATCCATTCTATCTATGTTTTTTGATTGGGGAGTTCAAGTCATAAACATTCAATGTTATTACTGTAAAGGCATTACTTAATTCATCCATTTTCACCTTTGGCTTTCTGTTGTCATATCATACTATTTTCTATCTTTTTACCTTTCAAGTTAACCTTTCAAATAATCTTCATTTCTACACTCTTCTCCTTGTCTTTCGCACTTGTTTTTTCTACTCAGGCTGCAGCACTCCCTTTAGTATCTCTTGCAATTCTGGTTTTTTGGTAATATATTCTATCAGTTTTTGTTTGTCTGAAGACTTTGAACTCCCCTTCATATTTTAATGACAACTTTGCAGTATACAGAATTCTTGGCTGGCAGATTTTCTCTTTCAGCACCTTAAATACACCATATCAATTTCTTTCCTTTGTGATTTCTGATGAGAGGTCAGCACTTAATCTTATCGAGTTTCCCTTGTATGTGATGCTTTGCTTTTCTCTTGCTGCTTTCAGAATCTTTGATATTTGTCATTCTAAAAAGTAGGTATCTTGGAGTAGTTCTCTATGGAATTATTCTGTTTGTGGTGCATTGTCCTTCTTGGATATTGCTATTTATGTCTTTCATAAGGGTAAGGAAGTTTTCAGTCATTATTTCCTCAAATATTTTTTCTTTCACTTTTCCATTTTCTTCCCCTTTGGTATACTGATAATGTGTATGTTTTTGTGTTTTGCATTGTCATTCAATTCCCTGAGACTCTGTTCCATTTTTTCCATTCTTTTCTCTTTCTGTTCTCTTGTCTTTTCCAGTTCAGATGTTTTGTCTTCGAAATCACTAATTCTGGCTTTGAGCAATTCAAATCCACTCTTATGTGCCTCTAGTGTATTTTAAGTCTCATCCATTTTGTCTTTCATTCCCATGTCTGTTACTTTTCTTTGAAGAATTTCAAATTGTTCTTTATGCTCATCCAGTGTCTTCTTAATATCCTTCATCTCTTTAGTCATATTTTCTTTCAATTCTTTAAATTGACTTAGGAGAGTTGTGTGATTATCATTGATTAATTTCCTTAAATCTTGTATGTCTTCAGGATATATGGTTTGTTCCTTTGGCTTGGTCATCTTTTTCTGTTTCTTAGTATGGCTTGTAATTTTTTGCTGATGTATTGGCATCTGAATATGTTGGTGAATTTACTCTGATGGCCAATTTCTTTCCTTTGCTTATTGTTACTATTTTTTCACAGCACTTCTCTGATATTTAGTTTGACTTATCCTAAGTCTTTAAAGTTGCCCAGCTTAAGTTATCAAAATCATTCCAGGGACTCACTAATGGGGTGCAGATTTTCTCCCAGAAGTTGGGAAAAGAGAGATCCAAGTATAGGTTTTGTCCATGCAATTTCCAAACCAGCCAGCAAATGGTGCTCATTGATGCACCTTTCCACTGAGGTATCTCTCTCCATTTACCTTTGATTTGGTCTGGTGGAAGCTGAGATTCAAAGTGGGTTCTGCTGGCTGAATTCACTGAATAAAAGCCCCCCAACTCTCCCTTCCTTTTCCCTTGTAACAGCTGGCAGGGAGGAAGACATCTGCTCCCCACTCAGCTGCAATGAGCTAGGGGTTTTACCCCAACTAAATATCTCAGGGCTGGGGGAGGGGAGCCCTTCCCAGTAGCTGGGAGGTTTAGTAACTCACAGTTTGTTTTCTTCAACAATCTATTTAGTATGAAACAATAATGGACAGATGAACTTACATATTTGTCAAAACCCATAGAACTACACAAAACACAGAGTAAACTCTAATGTAAGCTATGGACATTAGTTGATTAAAATGCATCAATATTGGATCATCAATTGTAGAAAATATACCACACTAATGCAACATGTTAGAAAAAGGATGTGTGCAGAGTGTGTAGAGTAGGGATATTAGAACTAATTGCACTTTCTTCACAATTTTTCCATAACTAAAAGTGTTCTGAAAACTAAAGTCTATTTTTAGAAACTAGAATACAGGTTACCAGGCTCCAGTGTGGATGTAGAGAATGGGGAGTTAATGCTTAATTAGTAAAGAGCTTCTGTTTGGGGTGATGGAAAAATTTTGGTAGTGGATGGAGGTGACCACACTGTGACCATAATTAACAACACTGAATTGTTTATTTGAATATGACTGATAGGGAAAATTTTAGGTCGTACCCAGAAAAAAATTTTTTTAAATCATAGAACTGTGCAATACAAACAGAGAATGCTAATGTAAACTATAGAATAATGATTAGAAATATAGAAGAATAATGATTACAATTCTGTTTCATTAATTATAACAAAGTACCACATTAATGCAATGATAATAACAGTTAAAAATGAGTGTGTGTGAGAGAGGTATGGGAACTCTATTTTATGCATGATTTTTCTGTAAATCTAAAACTGCTCATAAAAATTAAAAAAAAATAAAGTCTTTTAAAAAAGTAAAGTAACATGCAAAATTAATTCAACAAAGAAAAAAACTGCTCATATCTTTTGCCACAGAAAAACCATTTGACAAAATACAATACCCTTTCATGATTGAAAACAAACAAAAAATCAAACAAAACTAGGAATACATAGCTAGCATCATACTCAATGGTGTAAGACCGAAATATTTCCCAATAGAGTGAGGAACAAAACAAAGATTCCTGCTTTCATCACTGTTCTTCATCATTGTCCTCGATGTCCTATCAAGAGCAAGGAGGCAAGAAAATGAAAGAAAAGGAATCCAAATTGGAAATGAAGAATTAAGCTATGTCTATTTGCAGAAGACATGGTTTATACAAAAAAAGTTCTCTAGAATTCACAAAAATACTGTTAGAGCTAATAAACAATGTCAGCAAAGTTGCTACATTTCTACCATAGCAATAAACAATCCAAGAAGGAAATTAGTAAAAACAATTTCTTTTACAACAGCATCAAAAAGAACCAAATATAGGAAGAAATTTATCCAAGAAGGTGCAAGGTTTGTAACCTGAAATCTAATAAATGTTGCTAAATACATTAAATGAGGGGAACCTAGGGAAGACATTTTAGGAAGCTAACATTGAAAACTTATTTAACACCATTACTGGTTCATGAGAAATTGTTAAACATTGCAATTATCCTAATTGAAAATGAGATGAGCAAAAGAGTAAAATTTAAAAATATTTTTGAAAAATTCATTTTCACTAAATTCAAGAAATTCACATTAAAATAAATACTGAATTTGTATAAAAATTTAAGCAAAAAATAATGTTTTATTTTAAATTCTACCTGGTGTTCAATTTTTCAATAGTTTCCTTAAAAAATTTTTGCATGAAATATTGCCCATTAAAAATTAATTTTTTTTTTTAAATTTTAGGTGTAATGAAGGCACCTATGTTCTCTTTCTCCTCGGGCTTCAGTATGGCAAATCCAGCACCAGGCTGTCAAAACTTAGCAACTGGAAGGTCCCAACATTTTGTATATTCATTATGAGTGGCACGGCAACCACCTATTTAAAATAAAAGTTCTGAAGACAGAGAGTTGGACTAGAGGCAGTAGTAATTTATTTCTTTCTCTTAAGAAAGGGCACACACCCAGGCTAATGGAAGTGGGCAAGTGCACACAATCAGTGCAAGAACAAAGATGATATAGTTCTCCTGATGCAATGTCTCATTTCCCTCCTTCCCCAACCTTACCCATCTCCCATTGGCTGGGAGTTGTGGGCTTACAATCTTAGGCACATAAACTAACCCAATCCTAAGGCGAAAAGTATAAGGGTAAGTTCTCAGTGTCCGAGTTCATCCCCTTTAGCGATGTGGGTTTTTGGGGAAGTGACTCGAACAAGAGTGTGGGAAGGTTAGATAAGTGGGAACAGGGAATTCAGTTTGAGAAGAGGCCACCCTTTGTTCCGTTTCTCTCAATTCCCTCTCCTTTTTTGAGTTTATTGGACTCTTCTCACACCATTCATTATATGTGGATTCAGTCATTTCTTTTAGATCTAGATAATTTTCCATTGGGGCTGTTTGGAATTTGGTGGGTGCTTGTTTAAGTAACATCATGGGCCTAGATTGCCCATTTTTCTCCATGGGGATTATATACATTTTTTGAACAGTTCATTGGATTAGGGAGATAAAACAAGGGACTAGACAGGGTAAGATAATGAGTATATCAAAGATTCTGACTATCATAGTTATAATTTGAGACTAAGGCCCAGAAAAGAGGGAATCAAACTAACTGGTACATGGGTTGGTATCTATCACAAAATTTTTGGCCAATTCTTTAGATAAGGCTGTGAGACTTCCCAGGACTTGGGTAACTGACTCATCTGGGGTGGTATTGTTTGGGATATAAGTGCAGCAGTTTTCTCCTATCATTACACAGACTCCCCCTTTTTCTGCTAGCATAGGTCCAAGCTTTGAACTGTGTGTTCTACTAAACAGCTTGTCATGCTCAACATGGGTCTCTTTCCCACTTCTTTTCTTTAGATTCTGGGCACAGATATTTTTCGACAGAGCTCAGTGCCCTTTGGTCCCTGAAGCCTCTACAAGAAGGATAGACTCCTTTCAGAGCACAGAAATCCAGCTGGATGACTTGGGAGCTGGTTCCCTCAGTGACTGTTACAGTTGTGTAAGTGAGGTACTGTCTACACAAAAGGTTAAGAATAGAAGTAAAGGGGAACTCATGTTGGGAAAGGTTAAGGTTTAGAGGATATGAAGGTCAGGTGTAAAGGGTTTTGCTTATCTGTGGTCACAGTCTAGGAGGGAGGAGTTTCAGGTCCAGGCGTGGGAGTAGAGATAGGTCTTTTGACAAGGGTGTAATGGGTTCAGCTTTTTCTGTAGTTCTTAAAACAGTGTCTATGGTCAATAAAACTTGAAATGGACCTTCTCAGTTAGGAGTTAGTTTATCTTCCTTCCAGGTGTGGATGAAGACCCAGTCTTCAGGCTGGAACTTGTGGACCGGGAACCCAAGAGGAGGAGTCTGGGTGATCAGGCCTTTTTTCTGTAAGGAGGAAAGAGTTAAAGCAAGAGAGTGTACACATTTTCTTAAAAATTTATCTTTGCTTTCCTATTGAATAGGAGACCCTATATTAGCAGAATAAGCGTGTTCAAACAGGATTTCATGTGGGGGCAAACCTAAGTCTCTCTTAGGTTTTATCCTAACTCTTAACAGTCCAAGTGGCAGACATTTAGTTCAAGGCAAGCCAGTTTCTAGCATCAGTTTGGTAAGCTGTCTTTTAAGCTCCTGGTTCATCTTTTCTATTTTCCCTGAGGAGGGTGGCTGCCAGGGAGTATGGGAATTCTAGTCAATTTCTAAGACTTTCTGGAACAAGGGCTAAGAGGGATACCTGGGTTAAGCATATTTATTTACTTAAAAAATGAGATTTACCAGGACTTTTAACATATTCAATATCCCTCTGCATATGATCTAGAATAGAAAAGGTATCACCATAATCATCAGGCATATATTTAGAATAGGATATAGGTACAGTACTTAATATTAATTAATGCACTACTCAATGCATAAGTTTTTCTTTGAGCTGTAATTAGTAGATTTAAGTTCCAGGTTTGCAATACCTTACATGTTCTCTCTCCACGGGAGCAGGCCATAATGCCAATTGTGTTTAAGTTCTACTCACAGTACTCTGGTGATCACTGCTCCACTTGGTATGTCCTTCACACAACCGGCATGCTGCAGCACTGTTGACTCTAGAGAGAAGCTAGGGAAGTAAGTTCCAGTATTTTACTGGCCTGATGCATAGCACCCTTCGGCACTATGAAACAGGGCCAGTCTGGGGGTGATGTCCATTGTACATTTGGTTATATTGAGCCATCGTTGGCTGCTGCAGGAGTTTGAAACTGCAACACAGTCTCCATCCATTTCAGGAGCACAATCAAAGATGTAGTGGACACTTTTTATTGTTTTAGGGGTCAGTGACCAACTTAGCCAATAACTCAAATGGAGGGGCAATTTGCAGTGTATTGAAGGCCTGGTTTGGATGTACAAGAGAATTTGACAATGCTGAAGTCTAACTCTTGATTTTTATACACTTTTTAAACACTTCCAATGCAATGTGTTTTACTTCTTACACTTTTACCATGAAGAAGTTAAGTAGTAGGTATTTTACTTTAGCAGTACAGGAAAAACTACTTTCTATTTTTTTAACGAAAACTGAAGATTCCCAATGGAATCAAGATTATCTTTTGATACTACTATTTGAATATGCGGATTGAGGTGGCTTCTAACAGGTTCCACAGCTATGAAGTTACTTTTTGCATTAATATCAATTTAGGCTTTTAGTTAGTAATGGCTTCTTGGAACTAGCCATTTAAATGCTTCAGTTTAGAAGATGCTTTTTATAAACTCTTTATAATTGACTACAACTACATAGACTCATTAATTTACCTTAGATTACAATTAGCAACTAATGGAATTTACTTTAGATATGAACTTAACTTTCATCACCTTAAGGATTTAATAAATTTATATATTTGGTATTTCATAAACTTAGGGAGATAACCCCTAAACTAAGTAAAATTGAAATTGTTATAGTTTATATAAGGAATGTTTTTTTCTTTCTTTCACAGGAGGTTAAAACTTTTTAAATAAAATTATAAACTGTAAATAATCTTAAAAGCACTGACTGCTAGGTTCTGGAAAACTTTTTAAAAGATTTCCCATAACTTTCAAGGACTTTTTCTTCACTTGTTGATATTTGGTAACAGGATTATTAACCACCCTTATTTTAAGGCTTTTAGAAAGGTTTAAATTGAGGAATTATAGAACAAACTAAGATTTTTAATTCCCCAGCTTGGAAGACAGAGTTTTAATCTTTTACACCTCGTCTTTTCCCCACAGCTTTTGCAAAGAGAAGGCATTGGGGATAAGGCAGGTTAAAGAATTTAGGAAAAAACTTTTTTTTTTCTCAATTTCTATATTTAGATTTCTATATTACTTTTCCATCGTACTTAGTCTAATTTGGGCTCCAGGAATAGTTATTCACATGTAGCTCATCTAAGAATTTTCACTTGTTAATTTGATATCATCCGGATGTATGAAGTTATATATTGAACAAATAGGCAGACACGAATAGTTTGACACAGAAACACAGGACTCACTGTTAATAATTTTCATTCTCTTTCAAAATAAGTTTAACTGTAAGATAACATTTAAAAGATTTTTTTTTTGAAGACTCTTTTTAGTTATTCTAATTTGCACTGTAACCATGCAGTTTTGCACAATAATTTTATTTTTTTAATTATTGGCTTATAACTAAAATGTCCTCAATGCTTTAATATAATTTTCCTTTGCTGTAGAACTTTATTTTTCACTTTGACTTTAGCAGACCTTGGATGAGCAAGACTTATTCATTAACCTTTGTAGAACTCAAGCTGTGAAATGAGTTCTGTTATCTGAATCAGTGTTTTCAGTGGGTCCATACCTAGGGATAAGGTGTTCTAATAGCATTTTTTTTTTTTTTTTTT
>JAKSZT010054069.1:0-20248 GCA_026826555.1 Tolypeutes matacus | reverse complement strand
CTTTTTTTTTTTTTTTTTTAAGATTTTATTTATTTATTCATTTATCCCCCCCCTTGCTGCTTGTGCTCACTGGGTCAGCCAACCACGCCATGCGGGCGGGCTTGCCTTCACCAGGAGGCCCCGGGAACCGAACCCGGGGCCTCCCATATGGTAAGCGGGAGCCCTACTGATTGAGCCACTGCCGCTTCCCTCTAATTACAGTTTATTCAGTCTCCTGAGGAACTGGGTAGACTTCCCATGAAGTGAGATGGTCAGCAACCACTAGGAGGTATTTTAATTTTCTCATTGGTGGTACTTCAGTAAAGTCCACTTGAATGCTTTGAAAAGATTTGAGCCCTGGGGGTCGCCCTCCTAGGGGTTTGTTCCTCACACTTTATATACCTTTCTACAGATGATACATCATCTGCTACTTGATGGGCTACAGAGTACAGCCCAATACATGCATAATGAGTTAGAACAGCATCGCATAAATTTTGGCTGCTCTGGTGAAGATAATTAGGATTCCTCTAACAATGACTTTATTTATTATTTCTCTCTCATTCTGCAAAAACCATTTTCCATTTTCTGTCTGAGTTCCACCCATTGCCTTTATCCCTTCTAATTCTTTGTTACTAAAATGAGGTTTGCCAACTTTTATAGGTAAGGCAGGGACTAAAATTATTATTGGGGCTTCAAGTTGTTCTTCTATTCTAGCCCTTTTTGCTTCCTCTTCGGCCAGTCTATTCCCTCTAATCTCAAACGTATTCCCTTTTTGATGTACATATACATGTATGATTGCAATAGAGTCTGGTAAGAGTACTTTTTTTTTTTTTTATTGTGGGTAAAAATCAAAATTTTCACAATACATACCAACATTTGCAAAATGATATATAAATATATATGCATATATGTGTATTTGCTTACAAAAATGTTATTTATATATATATATATATATAAATATTTTAAGAGGTGCTTAGATTATCCAAAATATTACACGGAACCCACTGGGATTCCCATGTTGCCCACCTCCCACACCTCCCACCACATCCTACACAAACATCTCCCACAAGTGTGGCCCACCACCCTCAATGGACTTACACATCCTGGGGCCTTGCCACCAACCATAGACCACAGTTCACACCGTAGACCACACTCTCTCCCACACAGTTCTGAATGGTGTGTGCTGATTTAAAATGGCCTACATCCGTTGCCACAACGGTACTCAGGACAACGTCCAAATCCACAAGGCTTAGCAGGTCTGAATGTACTAATTCTTTTCCCCTGACCGGCTAGCATTCTTTCTTCCCAAATCTTCCCAAACACATTTGCTATTCCCCAGGCATACTGAGAGTCAGTATAAAACTTGTTATTTCAGTACTACTCAAGGGAGCATTCACAAACCCAATTTCCCCTTGCCCTAGGGGAACTTCTCTAAGAAGGCATTGTTTACAAATATAGAGTTTGACCAAGCTTTGGCCAGTGAACAGCTCCACCCTTAAGGGGAATTCCAGTTTAGATTAAATAACAATATTTTATCAAGTTTTTTTTTACTTTTTCTTTTATATTTTGGAAGATCATCCCAATTTTCTAACCTTGTTCCTAATGGACTGTTCCCAGGTACCTCTGGTAAAGTCTCTTGCTGGCTCCTTTTAGAATTTGTCTGTCCCATTTTCCCTGAGATTTCTGAGGAGTTACCGGCCCCTAGTCCTTACTTCCCGCCCTGTATCTTGTCTGACATTTCTTGTATTATACTCAATCTCGCTGACTCAAAGTAATCTTGCCTGCACTGGCTTAACCTATCTTGTCCAAGATGTCTTGTATTATACTCAATCTCGCTGACTCAACAGGATCTTTCCTCTCTCTTCAAGTCGCCCAGGCCCTAGACACAAAGTCTCTTACCTGGGTCTGTGCACAGACTTATGTGACTTCTATTATTTTAGGTTTTTTGTTTTGTTTTGTTTTGTTTTGTTTTTTGTGGTCCGGACCTTTTCCCTGCGCATCTGTTTCAACCTCTGCTTCCTTCGGTTCTGGTGATGGGGAGAAACCTCTGATTTTTCCTATGCCAAAGGCCACTGTAAAACTATGGCAGGACATCCTGCCAGTCAGAGAAGGGGTTCGAGGGTCTCTCCTCATTCCTGTGATCCTGGATGAGCCCTCAATTGAGTGGGACGGCAACCATCTACTTAAAATAAAAGTTCTGAAGACAGAGAGTTGGAATAGAGGCAGTAGTAATTTATTTCTTTCTCATGAGAAAGGGTACAAGCCCAGGCTATGGAAGCAGACAAGTGCATACAGTCAGTACAAGAACACAGATTATATAGTTCCCCTGATGCAATGTCCTGTTTCCCTTCCTCCCCAACCTTACCCATTTCCCATTGGCTGGGAGTTGTGGGCTTACAGTCTTAGGCACGAAAACTAATCCAATCCTCAGGCGAAAAGTGTAAGGGTAAGTTCTCAGTGTCCAAGTTCATCACCTTTACTGACATGGGTTTTTGGGGAAGTGACTCGAACAAGAATGTGGGAGGGTTAGATAAGAAGGAACAGGGAATTCAGTTTGAGAAGAGGCCACCCTTTGTTCTATTTTTCTCAATTATAATGATTGTATATGCTTTTCTACTCTCTCTGAATCTATCAGAATTTTTCACTAGAAACAATCTTGAATTGGTAAAAGATAGTGGAGAATGGCTTGATTAGAAATGTGCCTGTGTCTTGCTAAAATATTCCATGACAAAGTAAAGAATAAACCATATAAGAACAGAGGAGAAAATGAGTGGTTTAAGGAAAATCTCAGAGGTGACTTTTAAGAAAAAAATCATTTCAGAGAAGCCATGGCAAGACCCCTCCTTAGCATCAGGGACTTTAATAGGAATCTTTTTGCTCATTGTGGATGCCTAAGTTCTCTCAATGCTGAGGCCATCTCCCCCTGTGGTATTGGGGACAAAGCCTTTGGTCTCACAGTAGAAGCAGCTCCACAGTTCACGGTGCTTAACAGGGGAGCCTTTTCTGGGTGGTCTGAGACTCAGTTGGGACAAAAAAGGTGGATTGGCCACCCTCTCCTGGCCACAGAGTGCAACACAGGATACTTGGTGCTCACTGTCCAGCTGTGGACTTGTGCTTCCTTCAGGCTCCCTTCTGAATCTCTGAAATTTTCATATTATTCAGTGCCATAAATTTGCAAATTCAAAGGAAATAGAGCTAACAATCAAACTGATCTATAGAGTCAATGCAAGCTCAATCAAAATCCCAGCAAGATATTTCATAGATATTGACAAACGATTTCTAATCCTACAATATCACTAAAATTGCTTAAGAAGAATAAAGTTGAAGAGCTCACATTGACTGAATCCAATACTGATTTCAAAGCTACATTATTTGAGAGAGCTTGATCTTGGCACCCAGAAAAATGGAAACGAATATATATAGTCAAGTGAGCAGATTTCTTTCAAGAAGTGGTGATGGAACAACTGAAAAACAAAATAGGAAAAAATATTTAAGAACAGAAATAAACTTTGCATCTTACTCAAAAATTAACCCAATATATTTTATAGGTGTGCAAGATACAAAATTATTAAAAAAATTTAGAAGGCAACAGAGAAGAAAATCTATATGACCCTTAGGTTAGCTGATCAGCTTTTATATGAACCATGTAAAGAAAGAGTCATGAAAGGACAAAAAGGGATAATAGGGCTTAATTTAAAAATTTAAAATTCTACTCTATGAAGCCACTGCTAACATAATGAAAAGATCAGTCCTGCACTGGGGTAAATTTTTTGTAAAAAACATTTATCTAAAAAGGATGTATACCAAAATATACAAAAGACATGTAGCTCAACAATATAAAAACAAATCACCCAATTAAAAACTGGACAGACACTTCACCAAATTAGGTATACAGTTAGCACATACACACACATAAAAATGTTGAACATCATTTGTCATTATAGAAAAGCAACTTAAAACAGCTGAGACCCTACATACTCATTGAAATGACTAGCAATCAAAGCACAGATAATACCAATTGCTACCAATTATCTGAAACAACAGGAACTATCATTCATTGCTGGAGGGAATTTTTATTTATACCAAGTTTTAGCAATAATGACCAGAAACTAGAAGAAACCAAGATGTCATTCACTAGGTGAATGGATAACCAAACTGTGGTACAACCATGCCCTGGGATACTACTTAGCAATAAAAAGGAAAGCACTATCCTGCCACATAAAGACATGGATGCATCTCAGATTCCTATTGCTAAGATAAAGAAACCAGGCTGAAGGCTACTGTATAACAAGACTACATCTATTGCATCTGCAAAAGGCCAAATAACAGACATGGTTATTTCAGTTGTTGCCAAGGATTCATGGTGGATGGATAGAGGGTTGAACAGGTGATACATTCTGTATCATATTAAATGGTGGATGCCTGCCCCTATGAATTTCCAAAATCCATAGAATTTTCCAGCACAAAGAGTAGTTCTTAATGTATGCAAACTTTTAAAAAGTCATTTAACCATTAGATGGAATTCAAATGTGACTTAGGAGTCTAACTGTATTACAAATGAATGACACAAATTTATTGCATGTGGGAAGAGAAATATGCTAAACTAAGTAACTTTGAAATGAGAACAAAATCTGTAAGACTATGGGCAAAAGGAATGAACAATGAACTCTGATAAAGTTCCTTCCCATGGGTGTAATTAGTAACAATTTTGAACTACTGTACATGCATACTGGAAGTGAACAATCAATTCAATAGATGGCAGATGGTGGGAGACAGCTTTCTGACTGTTGAAAAGGGAGGTTAAAAATAAGTCATGGATGTGAATATTCTTGCGTCCTGATTTTGTGATAATCAGGGTAGGCTAAACATTCGGTATATTAGAAACCATGCACGTGTCCCCAGACCTAGTTTTTCTCCCTAGGTCTGGTTTTTAGAATGCTGGTGATAAACTAAGCCTGATTTATTATATGACCATCCTGTATGGGAAATGACTGTAATTCTAGGTATCTTTGCTCAACCTTAAGAGATATAGCAGGGGGGCAGATGAGGCAGATGTGGCTCAAGTGGTTGGGCATGCATCTCCCATAATGAGAGACCTGGGTTCGATCAGTGGGACCTCCTGGTAAAAATAAAGAAAAGAAAAATAAAGAAGGTGTGCGCCAGGCCCCACGAGCAGGTGTGCCATCAGGATCTGTGTGCGGGTGTGCTGTCAGGCCCCACAAGCCACACAACAAGATGATGACATAACGGGAGTGCCACAAGGGAAAGCCAAGACAAGACACGCCGAAAAACTAGGAACTAAGGTGGCGCAGGTGGTAGGACGCCTCTCTCCAACGTCGGAGTTTCCGAGGATTAAATCCCAATGAAGACAGGAGGGGAACGATAAGAGAAGGCAGGAAACGGACAGGAGAGTTGCCCAGCGAATGGACACAAAAACAGCAAAAACGAGGAGGCGGGTGAAAATGGATAAAAGTAAATAAATAAACAAATAAATCCTTTTAAAAAAAGTATAGGGGAGTAAGATAAAGACTATAGTTAGTAATAATACTTTGACAATGCTCTTTCATAATTTAACAAATGTTTCACAACAGTACAAAGTATTTGTGGTGGGGTGATGTGTGGGAGCCTTGTATGATGTTGTGAATGTTTGTTTTGTAGGTTCACAATGTTTACTGAGCACTTATCGTTTATGTATGTTCATGTACGAATGATATATTTCAATAAATTGTTTAAAAAATTAAAAAATAAAAAATAAGACATAGGAGAAAGCTAGAATGACCCATTTGGTAATGAATTAGAATTGAACACATGCATATGAATTCATGATTAGCTTAATACAGACAATTCCATATATAAAAATGTATAATACCTCAGTATAGCCACATGAATTTTCTGGCACTATCAGCTGGGAGGGTGAAGATGCACACCTGGTAAGGTCTCAGATCTAGGTTTTTAATGCTATTCTCCAATAAATGGAGTGATTTTCCCCTCCAGAAATGGCTGATTCTAGGGCTGGGGAAGGAACTAATCAAGGCAGTCCTGGAGAATCTTTTATTGCCACAAAGTAAGGAATTAAAAGAGCAACAACAACAACAAAACACACACATACAAAAACATATTTGTGAATATGTGTAAAAGAGGAAACAGTTGAAAGATCTCCCAATGGTCAAAGTTGGAGAAATTTGAATAACAAAATAAATCATGAGTAGTCACATTATAACCCAAAGTACAAGATGAATATGCTGAGACAAGGTTAATATAAATGATTAAATTGATGAAAAAATGGGGAAGAATAGAAATATCCCATCCAAAAAATTTCCACTTTATTAATGTAGATAACCATCCATCATAATGTGAACATAATTCCCCACTCCTTAAGAGTAGGCTATGTGTAGTGATTTCCTTCAAAAAAAGTGCATACAGTTTGGACAGGGGGAAAAGAGTATCTTTACAGTTGAGAAATCTGATAAACAAAATAAGTCTAAGGACAAGTTGATTCATTGTGACTGGCTCAATTCTTCCAAAAAAAATCTTTATTTTTTGTTTCCTTGCTTACATTTTACTATAATAGATCAGAATGAAATAACTTTAACTCTAAATACTGAAAGATTGGAAAAGTGGAACAAGAATTTATGTACCTAAGATTTGATATTTCATCATAGTGTCTCAATACAAGTGCTTAGAAAAATATTCAAATTTATAGTTTCTTAGATGATGCTTTGCAGAAAGCTACAAAATGAGAGAACCAAAAGTGCCAGAATATTTTGCAAGTGGCTTTATATATTGCTATGTTTTGTGCTAAAAATTATTTACTACTTAGATAATCACAATGAATTACTGGAAATCCAAACCATTAAATGTTTTTGAATTTAGGTGAACATAGCAAATCACATGGTTAATGATAAAAAGAGACCTACATTTTATTTGTGGAACATAATTCAAAAGGAATATATAGAGCTATTAAAATATTATTAGAGCTGAAATACGATTGAGGATATAAAAAGCAATACACTTTACTAATCTTTTGATTTTGATTATACAACAGAGGTTCTCCACAGTGAACAAATGTGTCAGAATATAAAGGATGCATATATTAAGAATTACACCATTAAAAAGAAGAAAGATTTATTGACCTTATTGAAATGGAAGAGGAAAAAAGACATATTCTAGTTTAGGAAATTATTGGTGAATTTTGAAAAGATAATATTGACATAAAAATTATCATAGCCAAACATATTATCAGGGAGCATCTATGGCAGGTGTAGAAAGGTTTACACACCATTATTTCATCCCACTAAGAATATGCTGCTTTTCTGCCTTGCTTAGCTCATAATCTCTATTTGATATGTAAAACTTCCATTTTTCAAATTTGATATATGATTGTGGTGGTTTGCAAATGTATGTACCCACAAGAAATCATGTTCTTAAAACGAATCCATTCCTGTTTGTGAAAACCTATTTTAAATAGGACCTTTGGAAGAGGTTACTTCTGTTAAGGTATGGCTCATGGTGGGTCTTAATCCTCTTACTGCAGTCCTTTATAAGAGAATGTAATTCAGACAGAGAGAGAGAAAGCAATGGAAGCAAGAAGCTGAAAACAAGGAACCCCAGAAGAGAAGGGAGAGACCAGCATATGCTTCCATGTAACAGAGGAACAAGTTTCCCCAGCAGCTGGCCTTTGGGAAGGAAGCAACACCTTGATGATGCCCTGATTTGGACATTCTCACAGCCTCCACTGTAAGCTCATAAATGCCCATTGTTTAAAGCCAACCCATTTCATAATATCTGCTTTAAGTAGTCTAACAAACTAATACAATGATAAGCTTCTGTTCTATTATAAAAATGATATATACATTTTTACATGTGAATTCAACGAATAGAAGAGATATTCTCATCTGTCTTACAGGTTACCTTAAATACACATAAGAATAGCCATGGACATCAAGATCAAATGCAATCAGACCACTTTCCATGAATTTACAGCATTTATCAAATACCAACACAGACACACACAAATAAATGTAATATACGTAATGAGGAAATACACTAGGCTAGTTCATACATTTCACATTTTGCAAATACAGTACACGTTTTTCTGCAACTAATCAGTGTGGATGATATTTTGAACTAAAATTGAAATGGTAAATTAAAGCTATTAATATACATTCGAAATTTGAAAGTAAACAAGAAAATTCAAGAAATGGGAAATGTTGAATGATCTGATCAAAGTGAAGCAGGTTACACAGGGGAATGAGGAGACAATGAGTCACAAGATGGCCGGCAGACCGCATGGCCAGCAAACAACATGGCTGCAGGATCCCCTTGGGACCTTGAGTGTAATCTTGGCGTCCCAGTTTCTCTTTCCAGAACCGCCCTTTGGCCCCAGATATTCCGAACAGTCCTCACCATTGGTCTCAACATTGGTGGGGTAGCCAGTAATAGCTGGGGCCCCTCCCCTTAGGATTAATAATGGGAGGGGTAATCAACCTCTTAATAAAGTTGACTGAGCAAGCCAGATGACTCTCTCTGCCTGGAAGAGCCGGCACCAAATCTCGGTGTGTATTTCCATCTTTCTCTCCCATTTCTCAGCAAGCTCTGTTCTTTCCCCCATTTCCTAAATAAATTCTTTTTACTGGCCTAACTAAACTGGCGTGTTCATAAATTCTTTTATGCATCATAGCCAAGAACCTAAAGGAATCTAACGCTTCTCTGTCTTCAAAAGTATAAATTTTTATGGGAAAAAGGGCATATAAAATAAGGAGATTATCGATGATCTAATTTATTTATGAAATGGAGATATACAAAATTAAAATCAGTTCCTTCCTATTTTGTATTTTTGACAGGAAAACAATGATTTTCAATGAATGCATCTGATTTATGAAAAGTAGCCACTGCCTGGGCTCTTTATAGACTGATGATTTAAGTCCTGTACATATCTTATTGTAAATAGTTTTAATCAGTATATTTGGTATTTTATAAAATCAGCATAATGTTTTGATATTCTAAAACTGATTCATGAGATTTTCTCAGTGCAACCTTGTTTTATTTTTTAAATGTAAGTGTCCTGGATTTAGTTACTTTTAAAATAATGTCAGTCGCTGTGGAGTTGTTCAAAAGACATTTCCATAGTCTGAAATTAAAAGATAGTCAAGGTCTTCACTAGGTCACGCAAATATGAGAAAAATGGCAATACTCATTTGAAAATGAGATAAGGTAGGAAGTGCACTTTAATTATATTCTGTAATAGATAAATCAGCTTCTTTTAAAGACATGAAAGTAATATACTAAATTTTTATTTTAATATAAATTACTGTAAGTTAAAACAACATTGTGAGTGGGGGCCGCTTGGCACCGTATTAGCGCTCACGCAGCGAGACGCGCGCGCACGGGGGGCGAGCCGGTACATCCGCTTGTCACTTACTTGTCCGGGGCCGCGCCCGGCGCATCTCACCTTCCGCTTCCAATGCGCGGTCGCTGAACGGCGCAAGTGTCGCAACCGCACGTCGTGCCCACCGTCGTGCCCGCCCCAGGAGATGTTTTTCTTCAGGGATGAGGAGATACAGGGCTTGGGTGGGCAGAAGCATTTGCAGGGATCAGAAGTTCGCATATCAAGCATATCTGCCCCCACTCGCTGGTTATGCCTGTTAGTTAAATATAACATGAGGATGCCTTTTTGGTTTATTATTATTGGCCTTTCGCCCCATTCACAGGAGGACGAGCCTGGAATAACGCGGGCAGCAGAAAACGTCAAAACTTTCATAGCACTCCTTATAACAGGATTGTTTTGGGAGGATTTTCTCCTGAGCTTTATCTATATATACTGCTCTTAGGACACAGAAACTGGAAGGTGTGGTTGCACTCAGTTGCTGGCTTCCACTTCGGGATTCATTTCCACAGGGTCCTATCAGTGGCACTAGTAAAGATGTTTCTATTTCCAGTGCCATGGATATTGCGACCTTTTAGTTCCCCTAACGTTTGGTTCTCTTGCTGCTGAAAGCTACAAACATTGGTAAAACCAGCCATTGTAGCCTTCAGAACCTGTGAGGGCATGATGCACAGTTCACGTCACCAGGAAATGATGGACATAAAGCAATTCCTTGAAAAAGTCCTACCATCAGTTGATTGACATCACTAAGCATCACTGTGGTAGAGTAGAAACCTTTAAGCACACCCAATCCTGAAATTTCTTGTTTGCAGTGTTAAAATGTTTTGCAAATACATACAAATGACAGAGACTAAATAATGTCTTCTTATGGGACATGTGAGTTTCTATACATGTATTTGTGCAATATGGTCCCAGAGTATACTCGTATTAAAATAGATAAAGCAGCTGGCTTCTTTTTCTCAAATGTAAATCAGAAAAATAATAAAATACCGCAGCTAGAATTATTACACCATTTGGAAATTATTAGTATGCTTAATGAAAATTTGTTCAGGTATAAATGAGCAGTTAAGATATAAATGATTTAAGCACACTGTGCCTTAGACTATGGATTTATTCCAAAATTGCCAAGTCACAATACAGTGGTTGTTTTTTTATATATTTATTCATATATGCGTAATAATTGTACTACAAAATAGGAATGAGATGGTATTCTATTATTCCTAATAATACGGGTAGTAATTTTAAGCATTAATGGAAGAGTAATATTATTGCTCTCCTTAATTAATGGTCCTTTTATTTTGGGGACCAAACTTTTTCCTATCATGTCTTCTTTTTTTTTTTTTTAGATTTATTCTATTTTTTTATTTATCCCCCCCTCCCCCATCATCGTTTGGGCTTGCTGTCTGCTGTCTGTTCGTTTTTTTTAGGAGGTGTGGGGAACCGCATTTGGGACCTCCCATGTGGGAGGGAGGCACCCAATCAGTTGAGCCACCTCTGCTCCCTGCTCCTTTGCGTCTCTCATTGTGTTTTCTCACTGTAACTCTTTGTTGCATCATGTGGCTGCATCATCTCGCTGCAAAATCTTGTGTCAGCTCTCCATGCCATCGTGTCATGTCAGCACCCTGTCTTGCTCGTCTTCTTTAGGAGGCACCGGGAACCAAACCCAGGACCTCCCATGTGATAGGCAGGAGCCCAGCTGCTTGAGCCACATCTGCTTCCCATCCTATCATTTCCTTTTAATATCCTTTTCTCCTCTCTAGAATAAAGACATGTGTTCTTCCTTTATTATCCTTCATAGGAGACCAAATATTGCTTCCCTGCATAGACATTTGGTGTTAAATGCTGTAATTTGACATTCTGAATCACAGGCATATGGTATTTATGGTGTATGTATACTTATAATGAAACCAGACATCACTTAAAACTTCTGCACAACTTATTTTTTCAACTATATCTTACTCCAAATTTAGATTTATTCAGTTATTAGAATCTTTAGTTCAGGTAACAGGAATAATTCTGTGATTTTAATCTTGTGTAAACAACTGGAAGAATAATCAGATCATGCTCTAGTATGTTCCAAAATATTTGACTTGATCTTAAAAATTTTAAATTTTAAGATGATTTGGTCTAAGATGATCCTCCTTGTGGCATGGAGTTTGTTTACTTATTTTGCATGTTTGAAACCAACTAATGTGGAAAACTAGAATCCATCAGAAAATTTTGCTTTATTCTTATCTGGCAATGAATTTCTTTGAAATTTTGACTTTAGTCAAATGAATTTTTAAAATTAGTTTTCTGCAACCGTAAAATAGCAATCTTGATTTTATGTAGTCAAAATTTTCAGATTACTGATACAAAAGTATTTGAAAACAAATTTCTGGGTAATAATTTTAGTCAGAACTTGATATATATGGTATATTACCACATGGTTTAATATTTAATTGAAGTGTAAAGTTGGTATTTTTGAACTGTTAAAGTTTTTGGCTATATTCCAACTCATCAAAACAATGGTGAGATTGCCTCTTTATAAATGTGTGCTAATTGATAATAGAAATAATTTGGCAGTGTACAATATAAAATATTAATAATTAAGCCATATGTTTATATCTGGATTTAAACATTTTAAACAACCATTTACAAGCAAATTGTGCTTTATTTCAAAGAATATAAACCATTATATTCAATTATACAAATCAGCAACAAATAAGGTATTCTTACCTTATTCCTTATTCTGTTGAAAAGTTTTGCTGTAGTGTGGGAAAATGTAAATCTTTTTCAGTTTCTATCAGTGTGAAATAAAATTTTAATTCTGAAAAAAATAATGTGAGTTTTAATACACCTATTCTTTATTTTTTCTATAGTTTTCTACTATCTTGACACAATAGGAAAAGTGAATAATTAACAATAAAAGCATTTATATATGGACACCCATTTTTCCTTTTGTGTCCAGCTTCAATATGGCTTGGGTGGGCATAGGCCTATCCCCATCTCATATGACTGACTATATTTCGTATATGTATTTCAATAGTGTGTATATGTTCTACCTTTTTCTGAATCTGTACTGAGATTTCTTCCTGGACACAATCTTGAATCTGTCAGATAAACTGCAGCATGCTAGGATTCTGACCCATCAAACCCCTCAATGAATGGAACCATTTATAAACTAACTAAAAGTTTACATGAGAAAGTAAATAATAAAATATATCTGAATGGTCCAGAAAAGTAAACATTCTTTGCTTAGTATTTAAACAACACATCTGGAGAAGCCAGGGGAAGCCGCCTGCCTGGGCATCAGAGCCTTGAAGAGAAAGCCTTTGACTAAGTGTTGATCCAGCTCCAAATTGTCCAGGGGAAAGCTCCTGCCTGGACATCAGGTCCTTGAAGAGGAAGCCTTTGACTAAGTGCTGACTCAGCTCCAAGTTTTCCCAATATCTCAACAGCCTCCTCTGGCCTATCCTGGAAGAAGAAGCCCTTGTCCTCACCATGGGGACAGCGCCAGCATCCAAGGGGCTGAACAGGAGGAGGGGTTCCCTCTCTGAGGCAACAGTGGGTGAGAAAGGAGGTTAGAGTGCTCATTCCCCGCAGTTGGTATGCAACCCAAGGAGCCTTGTTCTCATGGCTTAGCAGAGTCCTAGTGCCCCCACCAGGTCTTCTGAATCAGGAAATTCAGTGTTTCCAATGCCATAATTTTGAAAGTACAAAGAGAAGTGGAGTTCACTATCCCAAGCTCTGATTGGAACAGAAACAGGAATTTGTATCTTGTGATAACAAGAAACAAAGTATAAGTAAATATACAAAAGGTAATTATTTTCCTATATGCCAACAATGAAAAGTTGTAATTTTAGTTTTAAAAAGTTAAATGATAGTGGCAAAAAATTTAGACACACAGAAAAATGGAACAGAATAGAGAACCCCAAAATATATCTTTATAAATACCTTTAACTTATTTTTTTGTCAAAGGGATAAAGGCAATTCAATGGGTAAAGTTCAACCTTTCATCAAATGATAATGGACAAATAGGATGATGATATAGAAATAAAAGGAATATATACTCTATAGATTACAATAAAAAATCACTCAAAATAGGTAATAGTCTAAAATGTATCAAAACTTTAAAAAATGTTTTAAAAAATGTATGTTATATTTAATTCATTCTGATGCACAATTTTATCATAAATATTTTTAGGCAAACCTTTGTTTCTTTTTCTTTTCCTCCTTTTTCTCTTACTTTTATATAGTTCTGGTGCTGTTTCTTTCTGTATTTTTCCATGTATAGTTTTTGTTGTGTTTTCTTATTTTCTGTAAACGGTCCCAGTTCTTCCATAACTTATAAACATGATTTACACTGAGGGGTAGGTGGGAAATGGGTGGTGACAGACTGCTAGGGATGGGGAATCTCCTCTTCCTGCTGCCTCCACAGGACCAGCCCTGGGCCCCTTGGGGATGGGGATGCCCCAATACTCCCCCCTGAGGTTTGTCTGCCATCTCTGTCCTGGTGCTCAGAATCTGAAGCACTGTTTGGGTCCAGAACCCCCTCCTCTACTGCTGGTGTGATGGGGCCCTCCTTTCTTCTGCCTCCCCCAACCTCAAGGTGGGTTGGAAGAGATGGGGAGGAGGATCTGAAAGAGGGAGGGTGTGGAAGGCAGGCCCAAAAGGAGCTCAGCCAATGGTGAGGCCAAAACCACACTGGAACTTGTTCTTGTGGTGATTCAGGAAGGCCCTGGGTACCAGGGTTAGGAGCAGGGGCAAGAGTTTCTTCTCCAGCATGGAACCCACAATGCAGTTGCTGTCAATGGAGCCTTTGAAGAAGAGGTTGGCTTTAGGCAGGTCCAGCTGTTACCTGGAGATGCTTATGTCCTGCTGGCCTCAAACCCCATGCCCACTTGGCAGTGGTCACTGGCTTTGTGATAATATGTTGCATGCATGCTGGCCTGTCCTAGCATTACCATCACCACCGGTGGGTTAGTGTGTACTTCCCAGCTGGAGCCATGACAGTGCCCTCCTCCCCAGGCCACCAGTCACAGACCAGCTCTCCACCAGGGCCAGCCAGGACACGATGCTCTGGAGGTAATGGGCCACAGCCTTCCTGAGCCCAGCAGGACACTGGGTTTCCCAGGGTGATGGCATCTGTGTAGTTGAACCCCTGTACTCCCCATCCACCCACCAGTTCATAAACTTCCATTGCTGGATCTGGAGGGCCTTCTTGGACCTGAGGCCAGGCCCAGCTGGTGAATAACCTAGTCCCTGAGGCTGCTGCTATTGTCCATGTCACCCGCCAGCACTTGGAATGCCTCTGTGGGACTCAGCAGCTTTGTCCCCACATACTGAATTGGTAGTTGTATACCCCGACTGTGCCGAGGCTGCTGTGTGGTTCACCTGGAAGTGGTTACACAGCCCTTTGTTGACTGTTGACTGTACGTGTGACACCCTCCATCTGAACAGGAAACAGTTCCCTGCACTTGCAGTGGCGTTGCTCCAAGGAACCCTGGTGGGGCAGGCAGTCACAGGCCCCATATTCTGCACCCCTTGCACCGCTGGCGGCAGAGGCCAGGGAATAGTTCTGCACCTCCACCTGCACCAGCTCCAGAGTCCAGGCCACCTGCCATGGGCTGCAGTGTAAGCCTGGTGACAGCGGAGGAGGCAGTAGCAGCCCCAGGAGCGCCCGCGCAGGCTGCTGCTGCGACTAATACAGTCCCCACTGCTGCTGGCGGTGGCACCTGCTCCTGGACTGGGCCCTGCTCACAACCCATGCACTGCAAGGAACCCACCCCACTGCCGCCACCATCACCTGTGTCTTCTTTTTTTTAAATTAATTTTTCTTTGCATAAAATGAGTTATCTTAAAATAATTTATTTGCAATTTATGTTTATTTTCCCCATTTAAAAATGAAACATGGGACACATTAGAGTTGTGCTGTCCAAGGTGATAGCCACTAGCTTACATACTTTGATTATTTCAATTTTAAATTAAAGTAAATTAAAGTAAAAAATACAGTTCCTCAGTTGTACTAGCCATATTTTCAACAACTATATAAAAGATAAATTTAAGATATATAGAATGTTTATACAACAAAGGCCAGGTCATTCCCTAACTTATAATAAATAGAAAAATATCAATATCAACATTCTGAAAGCATCTAACTCACTTTCCCACCCTCAGACATGATTTTATCCTTAATTTTGTGACTCTCAATTGCTGGCTATTCTTTAAAGGTTAAGCACATTTTTAAATGCCAAAAATACATATTGAATAGTTTGTAGGCTTTCTATCCTACTCATAAATTTATTCATGGTTCATATCATCTGTACCTTTTTTATTGTTCAAGATTAGATTTGTAAGATTTGTCCTTGTTGGTGGGAGTGGCTATAATTTTGTAATGTTCATTGTTGCATAGTAGTCAAAGAATTTCTTTTACCACAATATCTTTCCCCATTCTTTAATGAACATCTTGGCTATTGTTCAGGTTCTTGAGATACAACAGTAATTCAAAAAATACTTTTTAAACAGGCTATTCCATGTATCCTTGGACACATGTGCAATATACCCCGGGATGCATACCTCGTAGTGGAATTGCTGTTAAACTACCATGCACTGTTTCAGCAGCAATGTACACTTTCAGCCTCAGTACAGGAAAGCTCTCTTTATTCTACAGGCTTCCAAACATTCCTGTAGTTTACAGGAATATAAAACATGTATTTACATTTCAGACTTTAATTTTCACCAGCCAATCATGATGAGCAGCTTCTCTTTTTTCCTCTAATTTCTCCCTTTTTTCACATTCCAATTTCTCCCTTCTAGTTGTTTTTTATACTCAGGATAAAGGCAAAAAGAGTCACTATTCCAGGCTGTTCAAAATATTGTCACACTTTTAAGGAAAGGGTTTTGATTATGAACACAGGGTGTTATCCTCCTCTTAGAAAAGAGAACTTAGATATCATTCTAAGATCTACTTCCTCTTCATCTTCTTTCCTGTTTTTTTCCACATCTATGTCCAATTTTCCACTAACTTAGGGATCACCATTCTAGAATACTTTTAGTGTAAGGGTGGAATTTCCATTTGTTTCCAATTTTCCTGGTTGATATCAATAATTTTGGACAAAATGCAGGTTCAAAACAGAATGAGAAGAAGACTTCTGGGAAGATGGCCAGCCGAAAATTCTTTATCCAGCAAAACTGTCCTTCAAATATGAAGGTGAGTATAAAATATTCACAAACAAACAGAAACTAAGAGAGTTTGCAAAAAAGAATCCACTTTTGCAGGAAATATTAAAGCAAGCCTTAGAGCCTGAAAGAAACAGGAGAGAGAGGCTTGGAGGAGAGTATAATAGAAAGCATAGCAGAGAGGATTCCAGAAGAGTAAAAAGACAGACAAAAACAAGATGACATATAAAAACAAAGAATAAAATGGAGGAAGTAAATTGGGCATTTACAGTAATATCATTGAATGTGAATGGATTAAACTCCACAATCAAAATGTACTGGCTGATAGAATGGATAAAAACCATGAGCCACCATATGCTGCTTACAAGAAACTCACCTTAGACCCAGGGATACAAACTGGCTGAAAGTGAAAGGTTGGAAAAAGATACTCAACATGAATAGTAACCAGTAAAATACAGGGGTAGCTATACTAATATCAGACAAAACAGAATTCAAATGAAAAAAAGTTATGAGATACTATATATCTCATATTATATATTGTATATTAATAAAAGGAACAATCCACCAGGAAGATATAACAGTCATAAGTATCTACGCACCTAATCAGGGTGCCCCAAAATATATGAGACAAACTCTGGCAAAAATGAAGGGAAAAATAGACATTTCTACAGTAATCGCTGGAGACTTCAACACCCCACTCACATCATTAGATAGAACAACTAGACAGAGATCAACAAGGAAACAGAAAACTTGAACAATATGATAAACAAGTTAGACCTAACAAACATATACAGAGCACTGCATCCAAACTCAGCGGGTTATGCATTCTTCTCAAGTGTCCATTGATTTTTCTCCAGGATAGACCCCATGTTAGGTCACAATGCAGCTCTCAATAAATATAAAAAGATTGAAATAATACAAAGCTCCTTCTCAGATCATAATGGAATGAAACTAGAAATCAATAATAGACAGGAAAAAATAAATCGCACATGTGTAGAGACTGAACAACACACTGCTAAATAATCGGTGGGCCAAAGAAGAAATTGCAAGTGAAATCAGTAAATATATTGAGACAAATGAAAATGAGAACAAAAAGTATCAAAACTTATGGGATACAGTGAAGGCAGTCTTCAGTGGGAAATTTATAGCCCTAAATGCTTATATTAAAAAACAAGAAAGAGCTAATCTCAAAGATTCAACTGAACAACTAGAGAGACTAGAAAAAGAACAGTGAACCAAACCCAAAGCAAGCAGAAGGAAAGAAATATAAAGATTAGAGCAGAAATAAATGAAAATGAGAACAGAAAAACAATAGAGAAAATCAACAGAACCAAAAGCTGCTTTGAGAAGACCAATAAAATTGACAAACCCCTAGCTAAACTAACAAAGGAAAAAAGAGAGAAGATGCAAATAAATACAATCAGAAATGAAAGAGGGGAAGTTACAAATGACCCCACAGAAATAAAAAGAATCATAAGAGGATATTATGAGAAACTATATGCCAATAAACTAGACAAACCAGATGAAATGAATAAATTTCTAGAAACATACAACCAAACCTACACTGATGCTACAAGAAATACAAGAACTTAACAAACCATCATTAGATAGAACAACTAGACAGAAGATCAACAAGGAAGCAGAGAACTTGAACAATATGATAAACAAGTTAGACCTAACAAACATATACAGAGCACTGCATCCAAACTCAACGGGTTATGCATTCTTCTCAAGTGTCCATTGATTTTTCTCCAGGATAGACCACATGTTTGAATCCATCATCAAAAATCTCCCCGCAAAGAAAAGTCCAGGACCAAATGGTTTCACAAGTGAATTCTACCAAGCATTTCGAAAAGAATTAACACCAATTCTGTTGAAACTCTTTGAAAAAATAGAAGAGGAGGGAAAATTATCCAAAACATTTTAGGAAGCCAACATCACCCCAATACCAAAGCCAGATAAAGATTCTACAAGAAAAGAAAATTACAGGCCAAGTTCTCTAATGAACATAAATGCAAAAATTCTCAACAAAATACTTGCAAATCGAATCCAACAGCATATCAAAACACTTATACATCACGACCAAGTGGGATTTATTCCTGGTATGCAAGGCAGGTTCAACATAAGAAAATCAATCAATGTAATACACCACATTAACAAATTGAAGGAAAAAAAAACAAATGATCATCTCAATTGATGCAGAAAAGGCATTCAAGAAATTTCAGCATCCTTTTTTTATAAAAACACTTCAAAAGATAGGAATAGAAGGAAAAGTCATCAGTATGATAAAAGGCATATGTGAAAAACCCACAGCCACCATCATACGCAAAGAGGAAATGTTGAAAGCTTTCCCTCTAAGATCAGGAACAAGGCAAGGATGCCTACTGTCACCATTGTTACTCAATAATGTACTAGAAGTTCTAGATAGGGCAATTAGACAAGAAAAATAAAATTAAAGTCTTCCAAATAGGAAAGAGGAGGTAAAACTCTCACCATTTGCAGATGACATGATCCTGTACTTAGAAAATCCTGAAGTATCCATGACAAAGATACTTGAGCTAATTAAATCAGTTAAGCAAAGTGGCAGGATACAAGATCAACACACAAAAATCAGTAATGTTTTTGTTCACTAGTACTGAACAACCTGAGGAGGAAATCAGGGGGGAAATTCCATTTTCAATAGCAACAAAAAGACTCAAATACCTACCTAGGAGTTAATTTAACCAAAGAAGTACAGGACCTATATGCAGAAATCTACAAAACAATGCTAAAAGAAATTTTAAAAGACCTGAACAAATGGAAAGACATTCCGTGTCCATGGATTGGAAGAATAAATATCATGAAGATGCCAATCTTACCCAAACTGATTTTTAGATTCAATGTAATACCAATCAAAATCCCAACAGCTTACTTTACAGAATTAGAGAAGGCAATTACCAAATTCATCTGGAAGGGTAAGTGCACTTGGATAGCCAAAAGCATTCTAAAAAAGAAGAGCAACGTGGGAGGAATTTCACTACCTGACCTTGAAACATATTACAAAGCTGCAGTGACCAAAACAGCATGGTACTGGCATAAAGCTAGACACATTGATCAGTGGAATAGAATTGAGTACCCAGAAATAAACCCTTACCTATACAGTCAACTGGTTTTTGACAAACCTACCAAGTCCATGCTGACAGGAAAAAATAGTCTCTTTAACAAATGGTGTTGGGAGAACTGGATATCTATAACCAAAAGGATGAAAGAGGACCCCTATCCCACCCCTTATACAAGAATCAAGTCAAACTGGATCAAAGATCGAAATATAAAAGCCATGACCATAAAACTACTAGAAGAAAATGTAGGGAAACATCTTCAAGACCTTGTAGTAGGTGGTGGTTTCTTGGACCTTATACCCACAGCACGTGCAACAAAAGAAAAAATAGATAAATGATACCTCCTCAAAATTCAACACTTTTGCACCTCACAGGACTTTGTCAAAAGAGTGAAAAGGCAGCCACTCAATGTGAAAAAATATTTGGAAACCACATATCTGATAAGGGTTTAATATCCAGGATATATAAAGAGATGTTACAACTCAAAAATAAAAAGACAAATGACCCAATTAAAAAATGGGCAAAAGACTTTAACAGACATTTCTCCAAAGAAGAAATACAAATGGCAAAAAAAAAAAAAAAAAACACATGAAGAAATGCTCAACATCACTAATGATTAGGGAAA
>JAKSZT010054068.1:959202-980515 GCA_026826555.1 Tolypeutes matacus | reverse complement strand
GGGTATGGGGGGTGGTTTGGTATCTGGGAGTCTCCAGCACTCCGTGTGTGACTTTGCTGTGACCTAAAACTTATTTGAAAATTAAATGAAAAATTGGGAGACAATGGGGATTAAGAGGGGGAAGGTGTCACGGCACAACAAGCATTCGATAACACAGTGATAAAAGGAAGGAAAGAAAAAAAAAAAGAGAAAGGGAAAAAAATGAATATATATATATATATATATATTAAGGCATTTACTTTGCCTTTTTGCCCATTTTTTGAATGTCCCAATCCACTAATTATATTTTATCTTGTTTTGTTTTTTTTCCTTCTCTTTTCTTTTTTTTTTTCCCTGATTTTCCTTATGTTTGTCTCTTGCATGTAAGCTTATCATAATTGTTTCTTTTTCCTAGTAAGTGTATTTGATTATTTTATGAACTACATGTTCATGGTGGATTTGGATAACAGAAGGGTTACAATGGGTACTGAAGGGGAGCATTGTTGGGGTGTGTTTGGGAGGGGGGTTTCATGGGAATTAGTTCATCCAAATATACATGAAAGATATACAAAATCGTTCAAAAGATCAAAAGATGGGGTATGGTCACGATGGGTGGATAATCACACAATAAATGAGGGAATCTGAATTCCTAGCCTGGAGAACTCTGCCATAGTCTCCAAGGGAGCAGCAATAGTCCTCTGAGTGCAGGGACAGTGTCTGTCAAAAGAAGATGACACACTGAGGTGTTCTTTTTATTGATGACTAACCTTGTGAGTTTTTGCTCTTGTAACTGAGACTTAGCCAGCAGTTGTGGGGTGCCTAAGGGTTGCCACCTGGGATCCACCTTGTTGCTCAAATGTGGCCTCTCTCTAAGCCAATCTCAGCATATGATTGCATTACCTTCCCCCCAGCATGGGATATGACTCCCGGGGATGGGCCTCCCTGGCAACGAGGGATTAATACCAAGTGCCAACTGGCAACACAACTGGAAAAAGACCTTGAATTAAAGGGGGAAAAGGCAAAGACAAATGAGTTCAAGTGGCTAAGAGACTTCAAAGAGAGTCGGGAGGTCATCCCAGAGGTAACTCTTACGCACACCTCAGTAGGAGCTCATAGAACATCTAAGTGCCTATCACCCCACACAGAGGGGCGCCTGAGAGCTCTGGAGACATTCAGGTCCTATATAAGTGGGGATAGACCCAGAGACTGATGCCTTATCAGTGGGCTCTATTTTGGAATCTGTGCTCCTGAGAGTGACAGAATTGGACTCAAATAAGTCCTCCCTGCACATGGTTCATCAGTCCTGTCTATTCAAACCTATATGTGATGCTGAAGTTTATAGGTATACTTCCAGAGACTGGAGCCTCTGGCCTACCTATGTGCCAGGTGTGCATGGAATCTCGGTGGAGCTGCAACTCCTACCCTACAGCTCAATTGACTCATCCAAGTCACCTGGCGAGGAGACAACGATGGGCAATGGCCATCCCAGGGAATGGAGAGGGCCTGCATCTGCAAGCAGGTTCATCCCACCCACCATATCAATGGGATATAAGCCCTCTCTCACTTGGAGGTGGAGTGGACATCACCATTCCAGCCCCCTCAGGATTGGGGGAAGAACTATGGACTAGAATGGACTTGATGGTATTCTCTTGTTCACATATGGTGATTCTAGCAATGGAAGAAATTATAACAATGAGGTGGAGCCAGTGGCCACTTGACACTTTTGGGGGAGGGAAGGGATGAGCAGTTGAAATACAGGGGCTTCTTTGGGATTTGGAGGTTGTCCTGAGTACCTTTGTGGCAATGTATGTAGGCCATTTTAAATCAGCACACACCACTCAGAACTGTGTGGGAGAGAGTGTGGTCTACAGTGTGAACTTTGGTCTATGATTGGTGGCAAGGCCCCAGGAGATGTAAGTCCATTGAATGTGGTGGGCCACACTTGTGGGAGATGTTTGTGTGGGATGTGGTGGGAGGTATAGGAGGTGGGCAACATGGGAATCCCAGTGGGTTCCGAGTAATATTTTGGGTATCTAAGCACCTCTTAAAATATATTTATATATATACATAAATAACATTTTTGTAAGCAAATGCACGTATATGCATATATATTTATATATCATTTTGCAAATGTTGGTATGTATTGTGAAAATTTAGATTTTTACCCCCAATAATAAAAAAAAAGAAGACATTGGGAGAACATACTGAAGAAATTGAAAACATACATAAAAAGATAACAGATATGATGGTGATCAATGGCACAATCCAAGAAATCAAAAAGACTCCGCATTCACATAACAGCAGATTTGAACAGGCAGAAGAAAGAATAGTGATGTTGAAGATAATACATCTGAAATCAAACAGATAGTAGAACAGATAGAAAAAAAGATAGAAAAAAATCCAGCAGGAACTGAGGGATTTAACACGTAACACTAAACACACAAACATATGCATTATGGGAATCCCAGTAGGAGAAGAGAAGGGAAAGGAAACAGAAGGAGTACTGAAGGATATAATGTCTGAAAATTCCCAGCCCTATTGAGAGAGATGGATGTGCAGATTCACGAAGTAGAGTGTACCCCAAACATTATAAATCCCAAAAGGCCAATTCCAAGAAATATACTTGTCAAAATGTCCAATGCACAAGACAAAGTGAAAATACTCAAAGCAGCAAGAGAAAAGAGAACCATCACATACAAGGGAAGCACAATAAGATTAAGTGCTGATTTGTCAGCTGAAACCATGGAGGCAAGAAGACAGTGGTATTACATAGTCAAAGTACTAAAAGAAATAAACTTCCAGCCATGACTTCGCTATCCAGCAAAACTGGCATTCAGAAATTACAGAGAGTTCAAAATATTCACAGAAAAACAGAATTTAAGATAGTATGCCAATAAGAAAACTGCACTTCAAGAAATATTAAAGGAAGTTCTACTAGTTGAAAAGAAAAAACAAGGGAGGGAGCATTGGAGGAGAGTTTAAAATCAATTAAAAAGACAAAAACAGAAACAATTATACATATGGCATATATTAATCAAAAGAAAATATGGCTGAAGAAAGAAATTTGTTGCAGGTAATAACACTGAATGTTAATGGATTAAATTCTCAACTCAAGAGACACTGATTGGCAGAATGGATAAGGAAATATGATCCATCTACATGCTGTCTACAAGAAACCCACCTTTGACCCAAGGATTCAAGGAGGCTGAAATTGAATATCTAGAAAACAATTTTACAAGCTAACAATAGCCAAAAAAAGGCAGGATTAGTATTCTAATATCAGACAAAATAGACTTAAAATGTAAAACTATTGTAAGAGACAAAGATGGACACTATATATTAGTAAAAGGTGTAAGCGCTCAAGAAGAGAGAACAATCATAAACATTTATGAACCTAATTGGGATGCCTCAAAATACATGAGGCAAGCTCTGGAAAAATTAAGTTGAGAAATAAATGCCTCTACAATTATAGCAGGGAACTTTAATACATCATTATCATCATTAGACAGAACATCTAGACAAAGAATGAATAAAGAAATAAAGACTCTGAACAATACATTAGAGGAACTGGACTTAATAGATATAGGAACATTACACCCAATTACAGCAGGATTTAGATTCTTCTTGAGTGCAAATGGATCATACTCCAAGACAGACCACATGCTAGGCTGCAGAACAACTCTCAATGAATTCAGAATGATTGAGATTATACAAAGTAAATCTCTGATCTCAATAGAATGAAATTGGAAAACACTAAGGGGCACAGAATCAGATTAGACACAAATATATGGAAGTTAAACAACACATTCTTAGACAAACAGTGGGTCAAGGAAGAAATCTCAAAAGAAATCAGAAACTACCTTGTAACTAATGAAAATGACAACACAACATATCAAAACCTATGGGATGCAGTGAAAACTGTCCTGAGAGGGAAGTTCATAGCCATAAATGCATATATTAAAGAAGAAAGAGCTAAAATTGAAGATCTAACTGAACACTTGGAGGAATTGTAAAAACAATAAAAAACTAAATCTAAAGGAAATAGAAAGAAGGAAATAACAAAGATTAAAGCAGAACTAAATAAAATAGAGAATAAGAAAGCACTAGAAAAAATAAATAAAACCAAAAGCTGTTTCTTCAAGAAGATCAATAAACTTGATCTTAGCCAGACTAACAAAGAAAAAGAGAGAACAGATGCAAATACACAAAATAGGGAATGAGCAAATGGATATCACTACTGACCCCACAGAAATAAAGAGTATCATAAGAGGATACTTTGAAAAATTATATGGCAACAAGAATGATAAATTAGAGGGAATGGAGAAGTTTCTAGAAACTCACAAACAGCATACATTGATGAAAGAAAAAATTGATGAACTCAACAATAAAATTACAAGTAAAGAGATAGGCTCAGTCATCAAAACCCCCCCAACTAAGAAGAGCCCAGGACCAGATGGCTTCACAGCTGAATTCTACCAAACATTCTGGAAACAGCTAACATCAATACTGCTTAAGATCTTCCAAAAAATAGAAGCAGAAGGAATATTGCCTAACTCATTCTACAATGCCAACATTACCCTAATACCAAAAACAAACAAAGATATCACAAGAAAGGAAAATTACAGACCAATTTCTCTAATGTATCTACATGCTAAAATCCTCAACAAAGTACTTTCTAACCACATTCAACAACATATCTAAAGGATTATACACCATGACCAGGTGGATTTTATCCCAGGTTGGTTCAATATACAAAAATCAATCAGTGTAATACCCACATAAACAAATTGAAAGAAAAAATTCACGTGATCCTATCTATAGATGCAGGAAAAGCAATCAACAAAATACAGCACTCTTTCCTGATAAAAACTCTGCAAAAGATAAGAATTGAAGGAAACTTTCTAAATATGATAAAGGGTATATATGAAAAACCGAAAGCTAACATCATCCTCAATGGTGAAATCCTAAAAGCCTTCCTGCTGAGATCAGGAAAAAGACAAGGATGCCCACTATCACCACTCCTAATTAACACTGTCTTAGAAGTACTTGCTCTAGCACTGAGGCAAGAAAAAGATATAAAAAGCATCCAAATTGGAAAAGAAGAAGTAAAAATTCCATTATTTGCAGAAAAGTACGTAGAAAGCCCTGAGAAATCTACAAAAAAGCTTCTAGAATTTATAAAGGAGTTCAGTAATGTTGCAGGCTATAAGTCCAATGCTCAAAAATCAGTAGCATTTCTGTACACCAATAATGAGCAATATGAGGAGAAAATCAAGAAAAAAATAACATTTATAATCGTAACTAGTAACTAAAAGAATCAATACCTAAGAATAAATTTAACTAAAGTTGTAAAGGACTTATATACAGAAAACTACACAACACTGTTAAAGAAAATCAAAGAAGACTTAAATAAAGGGAATTATATTCCTGTTCATGGATAAGAAAACTAAACATCATCAAGATGTCTATCCTACCCAAACTAATCTACAGATTTAATGCAATCCAATAAAAAGCAACACTGTATTTTTTAAGGAACTGGAAAAACTAACTACAAAATATATTTGGAAAGGTAAGAGGCCCTGAATTGCCAAAGACATATTAAAAAGAAAAATGAAGTTGGATGTATGACATTACCTGACTTTAAAATATAAAACAAAGCTAAGGTGCTCAAAACAGCATTGTATTGGAACAAGGATAGACATACTGACCAATGGAACTGAATTGAGAGTTCTGATAAACATCCTTGAATATACACTCATCTGATATTGGACAAGGCCACCAAGCCCACTCAGTTGAGAGAGGATGGCCTTTTTAACAAGTGGTGCTTGGACAACTGGATATCCATATCCAAAAGAATGAGAGAGGAACACCATCTCACACCTTATACAAAAATCAACTCAAGATGTATCAAAGATCTAAATATAAGAGCCAAATCCATAAAGACTTGGAAGATAATGTAGGGAAGCACCTACAGGACCTTGTAATAGGAAATGGTTTAATGAACTTTACACCCAAAGCACGAGAAGCAAGAGAAAAAATAGATAAATGGAATCTCCTCAAAATTAAAAACTTCTGCACCTCAAAGGACGTTATTAAGAAAATAAAAGGGCAGCCTACCTAATGGGAGGAAATATTTGGCAACAATATGTCTGATAAGAGCCTAATATACTGCATATATAAAGAAATCCTACACCACAGAAATAAAAAGACAAACAACCCATTTAAAAAATGGACAAGTGACCTGAAAAGAAACTTCTCCAAGGAAGAAATACAAATGGCTAAAACGCACATGAAAAAATGCTCAACATCACTAGCTATTAGGGAAATGCAAATCAAAACTACAATGAGATACCATTTTAGACCCATCAGAATGGCAGCTACTAAAAAAAACAGCAGAGTATAAGTGTTGGAGAGGATGTGGAGGAATAGGAACCCTCATCCACTGCTGGTGGGATTGTGGAATGGTCCAGTCACTGTGGAGGACAGTTTGGTGGTTCCTCATAAAACTAACAATAAATCTTCCATATGATCCAGCAATTCCACTGCTGGGTATAAATCCAGAAGAATTGAAAGCAAAGACATGAACAGATATTTGCACACCAATGTTCATAGCAACATTATTCACCATTGCCAAAAGTTGGAATCAGCCCCGGTGCCCATCAACAGATGGATGGATAAACAAAATGTAGTGCATACATACAATGGAATATTACTCAGCTGTTAGAAGGAATAAAGTGCTAACACATGAAATAACATGGATGAATCTTGAAGACCTTATGTTGAGTGAAGCAATCCAGGCATTGAAGGATGACCAGTATATGACCTCACTGATTTGAATTGAGGAAAGTGAGCAGTCTCTGAGAACCATTGTGTGAAAAATAGTTTAACAAGGGAGAGAAGGAGAAGAGAAGGTTATGAGCCAGCAAGCATATGGGCATAATCTATGGTAAAGTTATAAAGTATAGCTGCATATTGAAGCATAGGACAGGTGGGTAGTAATATTACTGCATTTAGTGGTGCAGGGTTGACAGGTGGGTAGATTAGGAAGGGTAGATTAGAATACCCAGGATACTGGGGATAGAGATTGGAAGGGGACTAAGTGAACATGGGATTTGTGCGTAGAATGTTGAAAGTGCAGTACTGGGAATTCTTTTGGTAGTATGACAAGGTAGTGTAAGTGGTTTAGGGTATAGGTTTGGGGGGCATTCAGGGAGGGTTGCATCTGGAGTAGGCTTCTGGGGAGTGTGTGAGTGTTCATCCTGTCATAATGTGTTCTGTTGGGGAGTGGAGAATCAAAGGGTGAGTGGGAAGGGGATGGATCCCCATCTTTGGGAGGACCGATTCACCCAGAAACAGACAGGTGGCTGTCTCTTAGGAGCAAGGGTGGATCCTAATAGGGGAGGACAATCAGTATGTCAAGATCTCTTGTTGCATGTAACTATGAATCTTGTCATCCAATGAGTCAAGTCAGGAGGGTGTCATGTGCCCCAGGCGGATGGGGAGGAAGGAACAGAAAAGATCAAACAGGGAGTATTTAGTGGACAGGGGTAATGTTTTACATTATCTTACAGTGATGGACACAGGACATGATAAATATCATTAAAAATTATTAAACTGTACCATCTAAATTGTAAACTATACTGTAAACCTTTCACAATGTTTAGTAGCTAAGCTTCACTATCTGTATAACAGTTATAACACTGCTACCATCCACATAAAAAAGGTTTGAATATGGGGTGAGGAAAGGGGAAGGGTGTTGGGTATATGGGAGTCTCTATTATTTTGTGTATGACTTTGCTGTGACCTAAAATTCTTTGAAAATTAAATGAAAAATCGAGAGACACTGGGGAGTCAGAGGGGGTAGGTGCCACAGTACATACTGGACACCTGATAATGCAGTGATAAAAGGAAAAATGTTAAAAAAATTATTTTTTATTTTTATTTTTTCCCCATTTTTTGAATATCCCAATCCTTTAATTTAATTTTATTTCTAGTGCTTTTTTTCTTTTAAGTTTCCATGTATTTTAACTCTTATATTTAAACTTATCTTTATTATTTCATTCTCCTATTAATTGTATTTGGCTATTATATGGGCTTCATCTTCAAGGGAGGTTTGGATCACAGAAGGGTTAGAGAGGGGGCAGGAGTGGATTATTTGTGGGGGGTGTCTGGGATGGGGGATTCATGGGAAGAAGTTCACCTGAATATACATGAAAGATATATAAAATTGTTCAAATGATCAAGGGGTGAGGCTCTCTTACACAGTGTATATCTTGAACTAAAATTTATTAATGTATCAAATGGGAAAATAATTGCTGGGTGTCTCCTGGTTGAGTTTTAAAAGATAGTTTACTAAAATACTGTAAATAGGAGAAAAAAAAAAAACATCACTCCTGATTATTAAATGGAAGATATTATGCTAATTTGATCCAGTAAGCCAAAAATACAAGTACTTAGACTAATTGCCAAGACATTTACATGTCAATGGGTGGGTAACACAGTCAAGAAGGTGTCAGGGGCCTTTCACATCCATGAAATTTGTAAGCAACCAGGGCAATGCCCAGTCCCACAAACCACAAAGAGGCAGAAAGACTAATTGGCCTGTAAGCAGTTTGGAACAATTTGGAGTCATTTAGGTGTACTACTCTGACCATTTATATGGTAACACAAAATGCTGTTGTTTTGAGTGGGGACTAGAATACAAAGAGGCTCTACAACAGGTCCAGACTGCAAAACACCTGTTTTGTCACTTCATCCATGAAGTTCCAGCATATCAATGATGCTTGAAGTGTCAGCTGCATTCAGAGAAGTTGTTAAGAGCATTTTTCAGGACTCAAAATCAGAATCACTAGTGCAGACTCATGGGAATCTTGTCATCCATTGCAAATAATTATTGTCCATTTGAGAAACAACCTTTAACCTATTACTGTGCCTTAGTAGACACTGAATGCTTAACCATAGGCCACCTAATTACCATGAGAAATGAGTCATCCATCATGAAATGCTTGACTTACTAAGCCATTAAATTAGGTATGCACAGCAGCCCTCCCTTATCAAATGGAAGTGGCTTATAAGAGATCATGCTCTAGTAGGCCCTGGAGGCACAGTAAGTTACTGAAGCAGTGGCCCAATGCCTGTGACAGTTTGAAGTTCTTTTGTGAATCCCAGAAAGTCATATTCTTAGAAATAATCTATTCCTGTGCATGCATATGGAGTGGCATTGATTACATTCTATTCAGTTAAGGGATCATTGATTAAAGCACTTTTAATTAGATAGCTTTAGAGCTTTTGATTGGACTATATCTGTGAGGCATGACCCAGGTTAGGTCTTCACCTTCTTGTTGGGATCTTACATAATCTGAGAACTTAAAGCAGGAACAGGGAAAAAGACAGTTGCTATTTTTACCCTGTCATATGAAAGAAGATACAGGATCAGTTACAGCTGAGAAGGAGGTCAAGATAAACCCACAGAAGCTGAGAGAGAGGCTAGAGGCTGGATTCATCACAGCACAGGGGCATGGAAAGAGTCCTGCAAGAGTCTAGGCTCCACAGTGAAGGTACAGATGAATAGAGGAGCCCTGCCATGTGCTTGATGGGCCATGGCTGAGCTCAGGGATAAAATGGAACAGCTGAAGCTGAAGAGTTGAGGCCCAGAAATTGATGAGCCATATGCCTGGTTGCCTACAGTTGGGCTCAAGGAGAAGGTGAGCCAGCGGTAGGGGGGTGGGGAGAAGTCAGGGACCTCGGTAACAGTAGGCCACTGTTTTACCTAGCTATGTGGCAAAAGTCCATGAGACAGCATCTCTGATGAAGCTTTGATTTGGACATTTTCACAGCCTTGGAACTGGACGATGTTACCCCAAGTAAATTCCGTTTATAAGAGCCAACTCATTTCTAGTATAGTACATTGGCAGTTTTAGCAAACTGAAACAATGCATGGCCTCCGGTCCTTCCACATTATATTCTCTCATCCAGCCCTCAGTTATCACTTCATAGGGAGTTCCTTACAAGAAGTGTAATTGTAGGCCTAGTCTAAAAAGAGTTGTGACAGTTGGAATTTTGTGAGTCCCAGAAATATGTTCTTAAACAAATCTATTCCGG
This sequence comes from Tolypeutes matacus, assembly GCA_026826555.1. Classification (NCBI taxonomy): domain Eukaryota; kingdom Metazoa; phylum Chordata; class Mammalia; order Cingulata; family Chlamyphoridae; genus Tolypeutes; species Tolypeutes matacus. The sequence continues at coordinate 970,435 of JAKSZT010054068.1, read as the reverse complement.
TGGGTGTGGTACCTTTTGATTGCATTAAATTCAGTTAAGGAGCCTTCAATTAGATAACTTGATAAGATTACTTTAATGCTTTTGATTGGACTATCTCAGTGAGGCATGAGCCAGCTAAGGTCTCCACTGTGTTGCTAGGTTTCATATAAACAGAGAAACAGAAAGAGATAGACAGAGATATCAAGGGGACCACTACTTTTGACCTGTAATGTGAAAGGAGGCCTCAAGGATCACTAGTAGCCAAAACTTAAGCATGAATCTCCCAAAGTGCTGGGTCCATGGAGAAACTCAGGATGAGGAGATAATTAATCCCTGTCATGTGCCTGATAGCCATTAGCTGAACTCTGGAAGAAAGTGGAGCAGCTGAGACTGAGAGACAGAAAGAGACAAGCCCTATGCCTGCTTGCCAACAGCTGAGCTCTAGGAGATGGTAGATTCTGGAAGGGAAAGCAAGAATCTCAGCAGAGATTGATGACCATCTTGCTATCCAGTTACCAGTAGCTGACTTTGTTGAGAAAGCATCTCTGCTGAGCCTTGATTTGGACAGTTCACAATTCATGTCCCTGTAAGTGTAAGATTTTATCCTAACTAGGATTTCCATTATAAAAGCCAATCCATTTCTGGTACTTTGCATTGATGCCCCTATGGCAAACAAAAACAAGCATTTTACACAATATACACACACCACCCAAAATTGAACAATTGCTGTACTACAGCCCCTTTCTGGGATATTTATAAAAGACAGTTCTGGATGGAAATCCTCAGAAACAACAAATCTTAAGCAGTGTGCCTGTTAGTTTATTTTGCTTGGAAGGAGAAATTGAAGGGTTGCGCTGGTATACAGATTCAATGGTTGTGACCAGTAGTTTGGCTGAGTTGTTGGGGTTTAGAAGGTTCTGGTTTGGGTCCTTTGTTGACCACAGAAAATCCTACTTTTAAAGTTAATGCAATTCTTACTAGAAAACCTATTATAGATGGGACCTTTTGTTTAGATTCAGTTATGGGATCTTCCTTTTGATTAGATCTCTTCAGTAGGTCATGACACAAGTTTGATCTTAATCCTCTTACTTCAACCTTTTATAAATGGATGAATAAAAATCCAGAGACACAGAAAAGAGATAGAGACATGGAGAGAAGCCTCCAGAAGTTGTGTAACCCAGGAGAGAGAAAAGCCACAGATGGAACAGCCAGAAACTGAAGGCAAGTCCCAAAAGGTAAAGAAGAGATGAAAAGACCAGCATTGTCCACTGCCATATACTTGATCGCCCATAGCTATAACTCAGTGAGAAAACATCACTGATGATGCCTTGATCTATACACTTTCATGGCCTCAGAACTGTAAGATTTAACATAATAAATCCAATAGTAAAAGCGAACCCCTTTCTGGTATATTGTTCCCAGCAGCTTTTAGCAAACTAAAACAAGAAGAAACATGGAAAATTGGAGACTACCCATTCTTCTGAAAGGTGTGTGAATAAAACTTTCTGAATGGGTGCAAACACTGCACATATTTTGTCCCATGTAAATTCTCACCACATTGTTTCTTTAGCAGAGAAGGATTTTTTATAATCAAGTGGATAGGATGACCTGTTTTGTGAATACCCTTTAAAATTTTTCCCAGCCATTGTCCAAAAGGCTCAGGGAAAAATAGTGGCCATGATGGTTCAGATGGAGGTTATGCATGGGCTCAAAATCACAGACTCCACTCACCAAGACCAACATGGATATTGCTAATTCTTGGTGCTCAATCTGCCAGCAACAGGGGCCAACAGTCAGTCCCCAATATGTCACCATTCCCTAAGGGGTTCCCTCAGCTACCTGGTGTCAGGTTGCTTACATTGGACCACTTTCATCATGGAAGGGGCAGCATTTTGTTCTTTCTGGAAAATACTCTTATTCTGGATAATGATTTTCCTTCTCTATATACAATGCTTCTTCCAAAACTAACACATGTGTGCCCTAGAGAATGCCTCTTCTACCAACATGACATTCCACAAGCATTTCTTTTGCTCATGAAAACCACTTTACAGCACATAAAATTTGGCCAGAGGGTCCATGCTCATGAGATTCAATGACTTTACAATTTACCCAATCATTCTGAATCAGCTAGATTGAGAGAACCATGGAATGGCTAACCACAATGTCAGCAGAGGAGCAATACCTTGTAGGGCGAAATAAATGTTCTTCAAGAGACTGTATAGCCTCTAAATCATGGTGTTGCTTCTCCCTTATCCAGGATTCATTGAGCCAGGATCATGGGATGAAAATGGGAGTGGCACCAAACATTATAAGCCATGTAATCAACTAGCAATATTTTTGTTTCTTATCCTTGCAACTTTTAGCACCTTTGGACTAGACATCTTCAAAGAGAGGACTGCTTCCACCAGGAGACATACCAATAATTCCATTGAACTGGAACATAAGACTACTAGGTGGTCTCCTCATACCTCTAAATCACCAGGCAAAAAGGGAGTTGCTATACTGGCTAGGGAGATTGATTCTCATTACCAAGGGGAACTTAGACTGCTAAGTGATGTAAAAAAGTATGTTTGGAATATAGGAAATTCATTTTTATGTCTTTTATTACTACCATGCCCGGTGGTTAAATTCAATGGAAAACTACAACAACTCAATTCTGTCATGACTAGTCATGGTACAGAACTTTCAGGAATGTAGTTGTAGGTCACCCCAATAACCAAAGGAGCATAATCAGTTGAGGTGCTTACTGAGGTAAAGGGAACATTGAATAGGTATCTGAAGAAGGTACCTATAAATACCAGCTATGAGCCTATTACCAGTTTCAAAAACAAAGAATGTAATTGTTGAGTATTTCCCCTTATGTTGTTTTGAAAATGTTTATATATATATATATATATATATATATATACACACACACACATACACACAGGAATACACACACATCTATGGAATAAATATCTGTTTTCTTCTAACTCTTATCATCTTATCATAGAATACAAGTACTAATTTTATGTCATAGTATTAAATTTACAGGTTAAGGGTGACTATCACACATGGACTTGCATCCTCTCCTGGGGAAAGTGTTAATGCATTTTCTGTTTTATGCAGAACAGTTGTAACATGTTAGACAGAGGTATGACAATGTTTTTGTATTTATTTGAGGTTTAAGTATGGTTTAATTAGGTGTATATGAGTTCCAAACAGAAAAGCAGTACACTGTGATGGGTAATTCATGTTTCAAGTTGGGCACTTTTCAGTGTCCAGTTGATTGATCAAGTTAATACTGGTATGATTTTTACTGAGAAAATATTTCATAGATGACTGTCACTGTGAAGGTATGGGTTTCAAAAAGTTTAGATCTATGTTGGGAACTACTTTTAAATATCAGGCTTATTGTAGAAAGATGGAAACTTTCCCTTTCTGGGTCAGTCCAATTAGTTTTACCATTCAGGATTTAGCATCTCAGATTCCAACCAACATGTGTACAGGTTGCAATATATCAGTTAACCCTGAATCATATGCACACAAAAGAACTCAAAATTCATCTATGAATATTTCCTGGTCTTATTTGGGTTTAGAGAAAACTTTCTATTATATGTCTTAATTCAGTTTAGGTCCATGGTTTAAATTTCAGAGTTGTCACATATCTGCCTCCCATCTGTCTTCATAGGCAACTGCCATTTTGGGATTTGTGGAGAGTCTTTGGGAAAAGATAGAGGGTCTATACAAGGAGAAAAATACCTGAAACATCTTCAATAAATATTGATTGGACAAAACAAAATTCAATCATATGACAGAGGATAAAAGAAATAGGAGATTTTTATGAAAAACTAGAAACTAACTTCTGACAACATTCAGGAACTAAGAAAGTGAAAATGTACCAGCAGCCCTTTCATTTTCATTTCATCAGTGAAATAAAAGATATGATAAGACACCTTATTTAAGACCAGAAATCAAAATGAGAAATAACCCCTTTGTTTCAACTAAACATTCAGAATGATAGAACATTTTGAAAGGGCTATGGAAAAAAAATCAAAGTAAAATTATTGTCCTGCATATCAGACATCTAGGTGACCCACATATGTGACAGAGTCATCTAGGATCACTGAAAGCAAGAGGTTAGGAAGAAATGCATCACCTTGATGATGACTTGATTTGGACAACCTCATGTCTTCAAAACAGATTTCTGGGGAAGATGTCACAGTAGGGAGCTCCAGAACTCAGTACTTCCACACAAACAAGTAAGAAACAGGCAGTAACTCTCAAAACAACTGTCCAGGGGCTCCCAAGGCTAGAAGAACACTTTACAGCATCCAGGCAAGAGTTGGAGGTAGAGGCTGACAAACTACTGATTTGGTCTATCCATTCCCATCCCTCACTCACATGGTAGATCCCCTTGGGTTCCAGTCCCTGGATAGCACTTGGACGGCAGAAAGGGATATAAAAGTCCACAGCCAATCATTGATCATGACTTTTGATTAGCAAATTTGTATCACTGGGTCCTTGGCTCTGAGTTATTGTTTCAATCAATGCTGGACAAGTATATGGAGATTTTGGAGATTTAATTATGCTATCATTCTTCAGGTCTTAAAAGGACAATTAGTTAAAGGACTGCTTTTGGTGAGCAGAATGGGAAAGCACAGCTTTCGGAAGCTATAAAAGATACTTTTATTGTCCTTCCTGACCCCCTGCCCAGGGCACTTTGGAGCTGGTCTGTGCCTCCTTCATTGGTCCCTGGCCTTGTTTTGGATCAGACATATTAACTAGGGAAATTTCTCTTCAGGGTGACATTCCTCCAAGAATTCACCCTCTAACTAGAGAAAATGAAAGGTGTGTAAAACTATAGAAGCTAAACAAAAGCAAATAGAAAAGATCAAGGTTCTCACAGAAGGAAAAGCAGTAAGGAAGCTTTGTCTTGGAGGTGAAACAATTGCACAAAAAGTACAATCTTAAAATTGTACTGCATATACAGTGAGAGTATCAGATGAAGTGCTGCAAAAGTCTGACCAGTTAAACACAGTCTATTATAAAAGTTTGGAATAAGACAGGCTAAGCATCAAAGAAGAGACTTAACATAAAGCCAATCATCAATGAAACCCTAGACAAGAGAAAGAAACTGACCTTCAGAGTAAACTCATCAAGATAATCTGATGGTTAGAAATTAGCACATAATTACAAATCATAATAAGAAAGAAGATAAGGGTCAGTCAAGTGATCAAATTAAAACTTCAGAGGAGATGCAGAGTTTGGAATAGCTAATCAAAGATATTCAAATAAATCACCTAAATCAATTCAAGGAAATGAAGGAAAAAATATGGCTTAAGAAATAAAGGATATTAAGAAGGCAATGTGTGAGCATTCAGAATAATTCTAAAGTGAAAAAAAAGAAACCTAAAAGAAATTATGGGGCAAAAGGTACAATAGAAGGGAGTAAAATACATTAGACAATGTTAGCACAGATTTGAACCGACAAAGAAAGAATCCATGAGCTAGAAGTGAGGAAAATCAAAATCTTATACATAGAAGAACAGATAGAGACAATAATGGAAAAAAAATTGAGCAGGGTCTCAGGGATTTGAAAGACAGCACAAAGCATACCAAAATACATGCCATGTATATCCCAGAAGAATAGAAGAGAAAATGGTCAGAAAGAATATGTGAGGAAATAATTACTGAAAAAATTTCAAATTCTTATGAAAGCCCTAAATATACATGTCAAAGAAGTGCAATGTACTCTGAAAAGAATAATTCTTAAAAGACTTTCAGCAAGACACATACTAATCTGAATGTCAAATATGAAAGGAGAATTCTGAAAGCGGCAAGAGAAAAGTGATTTGTCACATACAAGGGATCCACAATAAGCCTGTGCCTATTTATCATCAGAAATGGTGGAAGTGAAAAGGCAGTGGTCTGATATATTTAAGGTACTTTAAGAGAAAAACTGCAAACCAAAAATTCTTTATCTGGCAATACTATTCTTTAAAAATGAGGAGACTTTAAAATATTCAGAGATTAACAGGAAATGAGAAACAACAAGGAACTGAGTTCCCTACAAGAAATACTAAAGGAAGTTCTGCAGGCTGAAAGGAAAAGACAAGAGAGGTAGAGTTTGAATAGTGTGAAGAAATGAAGCTCATCAGTAAGGGAAACTAAAAGGCTAAAAAAGATATGGCCTAAAAACCTAAGGATAAAATAGTTGAAGAAAGTACTATCTTTACAGTAATAACATTGCTTATTAATGAATTTAAACTAACAGTCAAAAGACACAGATTGGAAGAATGGATAAAAAAGCATGATTAAACCAAATGCTATTTATTTATGTTTATTTATTTATTTATTTATTTATTTATTTATTTATTTATTTCCCTTCTCTTTTTTTCTTTAATTAATTTATTTTTTATTGTGGGTAAAAATCAAAATTTTCACAATACATACCAAAATTTTTAAAATGATATATAAATATATATGCATATATGTGCATTTGATTACAAAAATGTTATTTATATATATATAAATATATTTTAAGAGGTGCTTAGATTACCGAAAATATTACATGGAAGCCACTGGGATTCCCATATTGCCCACCTCCTACACCTCCCACCACATCCCACACAAACATCTCCCACAAGTGTGGCCCACCACCCTCAATGGACTTACACATCCTGGGGCCATGCCACCAACCATAGACCACAGTTCACATCGTAGACCACACTCTCTCCCAAACAGTTCTGAGTGGTGTGGGCTGATTTAAAATGGCCTACATCCGTTGCCAAAATGGTACTCAGGACAACCTCCAAATCCCAAAGAAGCCCCTGTATTTCAACTGCTCGTCCCCTCCCTGCCCCAAAAGTGTCAAGTGGCCACTGGCTCCACTTCATTGTTATAATTTCTTCCATTGCTAGAATCACCATATTTGTACAACAGAACACCATCAAGTCCACTCTAGTCCATAGTTCTTCCCCCAATTCTGAGGGGACTGGGATGGTGATGTCCACTCCACCTCCAAGTGAGAGAGGGCTTATATCCCATGGATATGGTGGGTAGGATGATCCTGCCTGCAGATGCAGGCCCTCTCCATTCCCTGGGATAGCCTTTGCCCATCATTGTCTCCTCGCCAGGTGACTTGGATGAGTCCATTGAGCTGTAGGGTAGGAGTTGCAGCTCCACCGAGATTCCATGCACACCTGGCACATAGGTAGGCCAGAGGCTCCAGTCTCTAGAAGTATACCTAAAAACTCCAACATCACATACAGGTTTGAATAGAAGGGAATGATGGAGCATGTGCAGGGAGGACTTATTTGAGTCCCATTCTGTCACTCTCAAGAGCACAAATTCCAAAATAGAGCCCACTGATGAGGCATCAGTCTCTGGGGCTATCCCCCCTTATATAGGACCTGTGTGTCTCCAGAGCTCTCAGGGGTCCCTCTGTGTGGGATGATAGGCCCTTAAATGTTCTATGAGTTCCTACTGAGGTGTGCATAAGAGTTACCTCTGGGATGAACTCCCGACTCTCTTTAAAGTCACTTAGCCACTTGAACTCATTTGTCTTTACCTTTTCCTCCTTTTATTCAAGATATTTTCCACTTGTGTTGCCAGTTGGCACTTGGTATTAATCCCTCGTTGCCAGGGAGGCTTAACCCCAGGAGACATGTCCCACGTTGGGGGGAAGGTAATGCAATCATATGCTGAATTTGGCTTAGAGAGAGGCCACATTTGAGCAACAAGAAGGCTCTCAGGTGGCAACCCTTAGGCACCCCATAAGTAACTGCACGCTAGGTCTCAGTTACAAGAGCAAAGACTCACAAGGATAGTCATCAATAAAAAGAACACATCAGTGGGTCATTCTCTTTTGACAGACACTGTCCCTACACTCAGAGGACTATTGTTGCTCCCTTGGAGACTGTGACAGAGCTCTCCAGGCTAGGAATTCAGAATCCCTCATTTATTGTGTGATTGTCCACCTATAGTGACCATGCCCCATCTTTTGATCTTTTGAACGATTTTGTATATCTTTCATGTATATTTGGATGAATTAATTCCCATGAAACCCCCCTCCCAGACACCCCCCATCAATAATCCCCGGCAGTACCCATTGTAACCCTTCTGTGATCCAATAACATGTAGTCCATAAAATAATCAATACACATACTAGGAAAAAGAAACAACTATGATAACCTTACATGCAAGGGACAAACATAAGGAAACTCAGGGAAAAAAAAGACAAGCAAAAAAAAAAAAAAAAGAAATAATTAAACAAAAAATAATACAAAACAAAATATAATTAGTGGATTGGGACATTCAAAACAATGGGGAAAAAAGCAAAAGAAATGCCTTAATATATATATATATATTTTATATATATATATATATATTCTTTTTTTTTTCTTCCTTTTTTTTTCCTTCCTTTTATCACTGTGTTATCGGGTGTCCAGTGTGCCGTGATACGTTCCCTCTCTCAATCCCCATTGTCTTCCAATTTTTCATTTAATTTAAAAAGATGTTTTAGGTCAAGGCAAAGTCACACATGGAATGCTGGAGATGTCCAGATACCAAACCAACCCCCCTTCCCAACCGCATATTAACCCCCCCCTTTTTTTTTTTGTTTGGATGTTAGCATTGTTATAACTGTTATACAGATAGCAAAATATAGCAACTAAACATTGTCAATGATTTACAGTATAGTTTAAAATTTAGATGATACAGTTTAATAATTTTGATGATATTTACCATGTCCTGTGTCCATTACTGTAAGGTAATGAAAAACCTTCCCCATGACTACCAAACACCCCATTAGATCTTGACTGTTCCCTTCCCCCTAGCCCTCCAAGGCCCATGATACCACACTATCCCGACCCATGGAATGTCAAGATTCACAGTTACATGCCCTGGGAATTTGAACCTGCCCTTCCTAATCCACCCACCCGCAAGTGCTGCACCACCAAACCCAGGAACACCACCACCCATCTGCCCCATTCCCCAACATGCAACCACACTCTAACCCTTTACCATAGATTATGTCTATATGGGTGATGGCTCAAAGCCTGCTCTTCTCTTACTCTCACTTGTTAACCTATCTTTCAGACAATGGTTCTCAGAGCCTGCTCACTTTCCTCAGTTCGGGTCAGTGAGGTCATATACTGTTCATCCTTCAGTGCCTGGCTTGCTTCACTCAAAATAAGGTCTTCAAGATTCATCCATGTTATTCCATGTGTTAGCACTTTGTTCCTTCTTACAGCTGAGTAATATTCCATTGTATGTATGTACCACATTTAGCATATCTATTCATCTGTTGAAGGTCACCGGGGCTGATTCCAACTTTTGGCAATGGTGAACAATGCCGCTATGAACATTGGTGTACATATATCTGTTTGTGTCTTTGCTTTCAGTTCTTCTGGGTATATACCCAGCAGTGGAATTGCTGGATCATTCGGAAGATCTATTGTTAGTTTTCTGAGGAACCGCCAAACTGTCCTCCAAAGTGGCTGGATCATACCACAGTCCCACCAGCAGTGGATGAGGGTTCCCATTCCTCCACATCCTCTCCAACATTTAGTGTCTCCTGTTTTTTTAATAACTGCCATTCTGATGGGTGTAAGATGGTATGTCATTGTAGTTTTGATTTGCATTTCCCTGATAGCAAGCGATGTTGAGTATTTTTCCATGTGCTTTTTGGCCATTTGTATTTCTTCCTTGGAGAAGTGTCTTTTAGGTCACTTGCCCATTTTTTAAATGGGTTGTTTGACCTTTTATTTTCAAGGTGTAGGATATCCTTATATATGCAGGATATTAGGCTCCTATCAGATATATGTTTGACAAATATTTTCTCCCATTAGGTAGGCAGCCTTTTTATTTTCTTAATAACATCCTTTCAGGTGCAGAAATTTTTAATTTTGATGAGATCCCATATATTTAATTTTTCTCCTGCTGCTCGTGCTTTGGCTGTGAAGTTCATGAAACCATTTCCTATTAAAAGGTCCTGTAGATGCTTAGCTACATTATCTCCAAGGTCTTTATGGTTTTGGCTCTTATATTTAGATCTTTGATCAATCTTGAGTTGATTTTTGTATAAGGTGTGAGATGGTATTCTTCTCTTATTCTTTTGGATATGGATATCCAGTTCTCTAAGCACCACTTGTTAAAGAGGCCATTCTCTCCCAGCTGAGTGGGCTTCCTGGCCTTGTCAAATATCAGATGACTGTATATGCGAGGATCAATATCAGAACTCTCAATTCGGTTCCATTGTTCAGTAGCTCTATCCTTGAGCCAATACCATGCAGTTTTGAACACTGTAGCTTTGTAATATGTTTTAAAGTCAGGTAGTGTGATACCTCCAACTTCATGTTTCTTTTTCAATATGTCTTTGGCAATTCGGGGCCTCTTGCCTCTCCAATTATATTTTTTGGTTAGTTTTTCCAGTTCATTAAAAAATACAGTGTTGACTTTTATTGGGATTGCATTAAATCTGTGAATTAGTTTAGGTACGATAGACATCTTGATGATGTTTAATCTTCCTATCCATGAACAGGGAATATTTTTCAATTTATTTAAGTCTTCTTTGATTTCCTTTAACAGTGTTGTTTAGCTTTCTGTATATAAGTCCTTCACATCTTTACTTAAATTTATTCCTAGGTATTTGTTTCTTTTATTTACTATTGTAAATGGTATTTTTTTCCTGATTTCCTCCTCAGTTTGCTTGTTAGTGGTGTACAGAAATGCTACTGATTTTTGAGCATTGATGTTATAGCCTGCAACCTTACTGAAATACTATATAAGTTCTAGAATTCTTGTTTTAGATTTCTCAGGGCTTTCTATGTATAAGATCATGTCATCTGCATTAATGAAATTTTTATTTCTTCTTTTCTAATCTGGATGATTTTATGCCCTTTTTTTGTCTCAGTGCTCGTGCAAGTACTTCTAAGACAATGTTAAATAGGAGTGGTGATAGTGGGCATCCTTGTCTTGTTCCCGATCTCAGAGGGAAGGCTTTTAGGATTTCACCGTTGAAAATGATGTTAGCTTTGGGTTTTTCATATATACCCTTTATCATTTTCAGAATGTTTCCATCTATTTGTATCTTTTGTAGTGTTTTTATGAGGAAAGAGTGCTGTATTTTGTCTAATGCTTTTTCTGTATCTATAGAGATGATCATGTGATTTTTTTCTTTCAATCTGTTTATGTGGTGTATTACATTAATTGATTTTCTTAATTTGAACCATCCTTGCATACCCGGGATGAAACCCACTTGGTCATGGTG
>JAKSZT010054068.1:903622-947114 GCA_026826555.1 Tolypeutes matacus | reverse complement strand
ACTGCATTTTTCCTTGCCTGGATGATTAGTAAAAGGATTTGAAATCTTTAGTCATATTTGAGAATTGCAGAAAAGCTAAGCCTACAATAATCGAAGGAAAGTAAACATAAGGTCAATTTTAAGTTCCTAAAGGAGTGATAACAGGTTTGCCTAAAGAAAGACAGTGTTGACAGTGGTAAAGAGCTGGACTCAGGAGCCACTTTGCCTAGTTTTGAATCCAAGGTCTGGAACATTTTAGTTGTGTGACCTTGGGTAAATGTGTGCCTCAGTTTATTCATCCACAAAATAGGAATAATAATAGTAGCTATATCATGGGTTGCTATGAGAATTAATGAATTAGTGTTTATAAATGCTATTAGAGGAGTATTGAGCACATGGGGCTATAAAAGTTATCAGTGAAAAACAAGCTTCTCACAAAGATGGCACTGAAAGTGAAGACAGAAGCCCTCACCCCTCCCATAACCAAAGCCAAAGGCAAAGCAAAGCAAAGGCTTTGAAGGCCAAGAAGACAGTGCTGAAGGTTGTTCACAGATACACAAAAAAAGAAGCACACATCACTTACCCACCGGTGGCCCAAGATGCTGCATCTCTGAAGACAGCCTAAGTATCTGTCTCTTAGTAGCCTAAGAGACAAGCGCTCCTGGGAGAAACAAGCTTGACCACTGTGCCAGCATCAAGTTTCCCTGGATCAACAAGTCAGCCACGGAGATGATGTACACTGTGGATGTCAAAGCCAACAAGCATCAGATCAAACAGGCTGTGAAGCAGCTCTATGATGTTGACATGATCAAGGTCAACACCCTGATCATGCCTGATGGAGAGAAGGCATATGTTCAGCTGGCCCCTAACTATGATGTTCTGGGTGTTGCCAACAAAATTGGGATCATCTAAACTAAGCCCAGCTGGCTAATTTTAAATATAAATAATTTCACCATAAAAAAGGAAAAAAGCAAATTTTGTATCCTAATGGCACGGGTGATAGCCCTTAAATCTCTGGCCTGGAGACACCAAGGGCTCACTCTGGTTTAATAATGATTTAGAGGGAAGCAGTTTCAGACTGAATCTAAGTGTGGAGTTTGCTCAGTTATTATTGTGCTAAAGTTAAATATCTGAATTTGCAGTTTAGGTAGGGGGTTCAACAATGGCAAATTATCAAAAAAGAAATAATTTCAGATTGAAGATGTATTTTTTTCACTCTTTTTTTTACTTTATTTTGTATATTTAATAATTGAAAATATAAACAATTAAAAACTAAAAAGTAAACACAGATGAATAAATATATACATTTCTCAATTAAATGTAATGGCTACATATAAAATTTTTTTTTTAATCAAACAATATGTTACACAATATATTTGGTTCATAGTAACACATTCATACAGTATTTGTCCTTTTGTGTCTGGCTTGCTTCGTTCAACATAATGTCCTCCAGATTCATCCATGTTGTCATATGCTTTACGACTTCATTTCTTCTTACAGCTGCATAATATTCCATAGACCACGGTTTTTTTTAATCCATTTATCTGTTGGTGGACACCTGGGTTGTTTCCAACTTTTGGCAATGGTGAATAATATTGCTATGAACATCGGTGTGCAGATGCCTGTTTGTGTCACTGTTCTCAGTTCTTCTGGGTATATACCCAGTAGCGGTATTGCAGGGTCACGTGGCAAATCTATATTCAACTTCTTTAGGAACTGCCAAACAGTCCTCCATAGTGGTTGTACCATCCTGCATTCCCACCAACAGTGAAGAAGTGTTCCTATCTCTCCACATCCTCTCCAACACTTGTAGTTCTCTGTTTTTTCAATCGTGGCCATTCTGATAGGTGTGAAATGATCTCATTGTTTGCATTTCCCTAATCATGAGTGATGTTGAACATTTCTTCATGTGTTTTTTTGCCATTTGTATTTCTTCTTTGAAGAAATAGCTATTCAAGTCTTTTGCCCATTTTTTAATTGGTTTGTTTGTCTTTTTATTGTTGAGTTGTAACATCTCTTTGTATATCCTGGATATTAAACCCTTACCAGACATGTGATTTCCAAGTATTTTTTCTCATTGAGTTGGCTGCCTTTTCACCCTTTTGACAAAGTCCTGTGAGGTGCAAAAGTGTTTAATTTTGAGGAGGTCCCATTTATCTATTTTTTCTTTTGTTGCACATGCTTTGGGTGTAAGGTCCAAGAAACCACCACCTACTACAAGGTCTTGAAGATGTTTCCCTACATTTTCTTCTGGTAGTTTTATGGTCCTGGCTTTTATATTTAGCTCTCTGATCCATTTTGAGTTGATTCTTTTATAGGGGGTGAGATAGGGATCCCCTTTCATTCTTTTGGTTATAGATATCCAGTTCTCCCAACACCATTTGTTGAAGAGACTGTTTTTTCCCATTAGCGTGGGCTTGGTAGCTTTGTCAAAAACCAGTTGACTGTATAGGTGAGGGTTTATTTCTGGGTTCTCAATTCTATTCCATTGATTGATGTGTCTATCTTTATGCCAGTACCGTGCTGTTTTTAACACTGTACTTTGTAATATGTTTCAAAGTCAGGCAGTGAAATTCTTCCCATGTCATTCTTTTTTAGGATGCTTTTGGCTATTCGGATTCACTTACCCTTCTGGATGAATTTGGTAATTGCCTTTTCTAATTCTGTAAAGTAAGCTGTTGGGATTTTCACTGGTATTAGATTGAATCTATAAATCAGTTTGGGTAAGATTGACATCTTCACGATATTTATTCTTCCAATCCATGAACATGGAATGTCTTTCCATTTGTTTAGGTCTTTTAAAATTTCTTTTAGCATTGTTTTGTAGTTATCTGCATATAGGTCCTGTACTTCTTTAGTTAAATTAAATCCTAGGTATTTGAGTCTTTTTGTTGCTATTGAAAATGGAATTTTTTCCCTTATTTCCTTCTCAGGTTGTTCAGTACTAGTGTACAAAAACATTATTGATTTTTGTGTGTTGATCTTGTATTCTGCCACTTTGCTGAACTCATTTATTAGTTTAAGTAGCTTTGTCATGCATACTTCAGGATTTTCTAAGTACAGGATCATGTCATCCGCAAACAGTGAGAGTTTTACTTCCTCTTTTCCTATTTGGATGCCTTTAATTTTTTTTTTTCTTGTCTAATTGCCCTAGCTAAAACTTCTAGTACAATGTTGAATAAGAATGGTGACAGCAGACATCCTTGTCTTGTTCCCTATCTTAGAGGGAAAGCTTTCAACCTTTCCTCCTTGAGTATGATGTTGGCTGTGGTTTTTCATATATGCCTTTTATCATATTGAGGAATTTTCCTTTTATTCCTATCTTTTGAAGTGTTTTTTATCAAAAAAGGATGCTGGGTTTTGTCAAATGCCTTTTCTGAAACTATTGAGATGATCATGTGTTGTTTTTTTTTTCATTCAATTTGTTAATGTGGTGTATTACATTGATTGATTTTTTAGTTGAACCAGCTTTCATACCAGAAATAAATCCCACTTGGTCATGATGTGTAAGTCTTTTGATATGCTTTTGGATTTGATTTGCAAGTATTTTGTTGATAATTTTTACATCTATGTTCATTAGAGAGATTGGTCTATAATTTTCTTTTCTTGTAGAATCTTTATCTGGCTTTGGTATTAGGGTGATGTTGGCTTCATAAAATGTGTTGGGTAATTTTCCCTCCTCTTCAAATTTTTGGAAGAGTTTAAACAGGATTGGTGTTAGTTCTTTTTGAAATGCTTGGTAGAATTCACCTGTGAAGCCATCTGGTCCTGGACTTTTCTTTGCTGGGAGATTTTTGATGATGGATTCAATCTCCTTAATTGTGAATGGTTTGTTAAGTTCTTGTATTTATTGTAGCCTCAGTGTAGGTTGGTTGTTCATTTTTAGAAATTTGTCCATTTCATCTAGGTTGTCTTGTTTGTTGGCATATAGTTTCTCAGAATATCCTCTTATGCTTCTTTTTATTTCTGTGAGGTCATTTGTAACTTCCCGCCTTTCATTTCTGATTGTATTTATTTGCATCTTCTCTCTTTTTTTTTCCTTTTTAGTCTAGCTAGGGTTTTGTCAATTTTATTGATCTTCTCCAAGAACCAGCTTTTGGTTTTGTTGATTTTCTCTATGTTTTTCTGTTCTCATTTTCATTTATTTCTGCTCTAATCTTTATTATTTCTTTCCTTCTGCATGCTTTGGGATTGGTTTGCTGTTCTTTTTCTATTTTCTCTAGTTGTTCAGTTAAATCTTTGAGTTTAGCTCTTTCTTGTTTTTTAATATAGACATTTAGGGCTATAAATTTCCCTCTCAAGACTGCCTTCGCTGTATCCTATAAGTTTTGATATGTTGTGTTCTCATTTTCATTTGTCTCAATATATTTACTGATTTCACTTGCAATTTCTTCTTTGACCCACTGAGTATTTAGGAGTGTGTTGTTCAGTCTCCACACATTTGCAAATTTACTTTTTTCCTGTCTATTATTGATTTCTAGTTTCATTCCATTATGACATGAGAAAGTGCTTTGTATAATTTCAATCTTTTTATATTTATTGAGAGCTGAATTGTGACCTAACATGTGGTCTATTCTGGAGAAAGATCCATGGGCACTTGAGAAGAATGTATAACCTGCTGAGTTTAGATGCAGTGTTCTGTATATGTCTGTTAGGTCTAACTTATTTTTCATATTGTTCAAATTCTCTGTTTCCTTGTTGATCTTGTGTCTAGTTGTTCTATCTAATGATGTGAGTGGGGTGTTGAAGTCTCCAACGATTATTGTAGAAATGTCTATTACTCCCTTCAGTTTTGCCAGAGTTTGTCTCATATATTTTGGAGCACCCTGGTTAGGTGCGTAGATATTTATGACTGTTATATCTTCCTGGTGGATTGTCCCTTTTATTAATATATAATGGCCTTCTGTATCTCATAACTTTTTTGCATTTCTAGTCTGTTTTGTCTGATATTAGTATAGCTACCCCTGCTATTTTCTGGTTACTATTTGCATGGAGTATCTTTTTCCCATTTATCTTCCTCCATTTATTCTTTGGTTTTCATATGTCATCTTGTTTTTGTCTCTCTTTTTACTCTTTAGGTAATCCTTTCTCCTATTCTTTCTTCTATACTCTCCTCCAAGCCTCTCTCTTCTGTCCTTTTCTTTCAGGTTCTAGGGCTTCCTTTAATATTTCCTGCAATGGTGGATTCTTTTTTGCAAACTCTCTTAGTTTCTGTTTGTTTGTGAATATTTTATACTCACCTTCATATTTGAAGGACAGTTTTGCTGGATAAAGAATTTTCGGATGGCAGTTTTTCTCTTTCAGTTTCCTAATTGTATCTTACCACTGTCTTCTCGCCTCCATGGTTTCTGAAGAAAAATCTGCACTAAGTCTTACTGGACATCCCTTGTACATGATCATTTGCTTCTCTCTTGCTGCTCTGAGAATCTTCTCTTTATCTTTTACATTTGACATTCTGAGTAGTATGTGTCTTGGCATAGGTCTATTTGGATTTATTCTGATTGGGGTACGGTGAGCTTCTAGGACATGTAAGTTCATTTCTTTCATGAGAATTGGGAAATTTTCAGCTATTATTTCCTCAAATACTCTTTCTGCCCCTTTTCCCTTCTCTTCCTCTTATGGAACTCCCATAACACGTATGTTGTTGCAACTTTGATGTATTCCTTTTCTTGGGCCATGTCTTCTATTTTCTTAGTATGGCTTATAATGAAGATATATTTTTAACACAAACTTTTTATTCTGAAAATTTTACAACCTACAGAAAATGTGAGACTAGTACAATAACTGCCCATATGTCATTCACCTAGTTTCATTAATACTTTACCTTGTATCTCCTAATAATGGAGACATTCTCTGTGGTAGATTGAATTGGGTACCTGTTTGGAAATGTTCTTGGTCTTTGTCTACATTTTGGTGGATGTGGACCCATTGTGAATAGTATTTCTTCAGTTAAGGTATGCCCCACTGAATTAGGCTGGGCTTTAATTTGGATTATGGGGTCTTTTATAAACAGAATGAAATTCAGTCATAGAGAGAAAGCCATGGGAAGAAGCCAGAAGTCAGTGGAACCCAGGAAAGAAAGGAGAAGCCATCACCATGTGCATTGCCATGAGGCACAAAAGCCAAGGACTCAAAGAATAACCAGTAGGCAGCCCCAATATGCCACAGTCTTCGAGAAGAAAGCATCACCTTGTTGGCATCTCAGTTTTGGACTTCTGCTAGCTTCAAAACCATGAGACAATAAATTCCTGGTTTTTATACCAACACATTGGGTGGTATTTATAATAGCAGCCAGGAAACAAACATTCACCTATATGATCACAATATTATTTTCACACCTAAAAAAATAGCATGTACTGACTTCTCCAATGACAGCTTTTCACAAGGTAATTACTTTATACTATTAGCTTTTCAAAAACTTACACATGTATCTAGGCTAGATTCATTCTGCACCTTGCATAGTACCATTGCTTTGTGAGGAAACTGAATACTCTATGACATAACTCATATTGGAGTAATGATTTTTAAATTACACAGTCTTTCAAAAATTCTGTTAAAGCACTTTTCTAACCTTTTAAAGTTAGTAGGTTGTATCTGAAAGTTTATATAATCAGGAATTTTTGAACATCATCAACATTTTGTTTCTTTTGCAGTGTTTAAAAAGTAGTCAAATTAGCTATATGCAAAAATACTTGAAGAATCCAAGGCACAATTCTGGTTGACCAAGATTTCAGAGTGTAGGAAATTCCCGGATGCCATTTCCCCACAGAATCTTTGAACAGCCAGCAAAAACTAGCAGAGTTGTATTCCTCAAAACTCTGGAAAACAGTTAAAGAGTTGCAATAACTAGGTGAGTCCTGAATTAAAACACAACTTGAGAAATGGTAGGCAAATTTCATGGCACCCTTGCTCCTCTACTCCCTCCCCAGGGCAATGTGGAGCCAGCTGCACTCTCAGTTAGGCCCTGTGCTGCAGGGAACAGAGTAGCCCTATGCACATAGTAGGGTGCCTGTGGCTTGGTGCTAATTTGTTTGGTGGAAACACAAAAGACTGAACCAGAAGACTTGTCATGGGCTTGTCCTCCCATACTTGTCCTGCAGAAAGAAGCAGTTTGCAGAGATAAAGCAGAGTCAGAAATTATTAAGTCAAAGTGGCCTAGAACAAAAGATTCCTTGCATTATGTCAATAGAGCACCTAGGAGGGGGTAAAAGTCTTATTTCATAGGGAGCAGAGAGGGTATTTAAATTCCTGTAAACAGGAGAATCCCTAAGACCTTGGGCAAGGACTAATCCAGGACAAAGAAGCCTCCACACAGGCTCAGATAAGACATAATAGACACTGTACTTTATATTTGCCTCGGGTTGATCTTCTTGGTAGGAGGGCTAATCTCTTAAGGAGATCACCAGCCAAAGCCCAGCCAGTTTTCAAAGACTGTTCAAGGTGCTTTTTGCATTAATTTGTTTGTTTTTAATAGCTTCTAGAATGCAAGGAACTCTCTGTCATATCACTATCAGGATGCAAACATAAGGAACAGACAGCTCAGGGACTAAATCCCAGAGTTAATACTTTAAAATATTGTACAGTGTGCAACAAAAGATTCCAAGACAAAAAACAAGAAATCCTAGCCGTTCCAAAGGAATAAGACTAAAACCCAGAAACCATCAAAGAAGAGGACCAGAATGTGGATACATCAGATAAATACTTAAAATAAAATGTTTCTCAATATGCTCAAGGAGATGAAAGAAAACACAGAAAGAACTAAAGAATATCAGGAAAACAATGAGTGGAAAATATGAAAATCTAAACATAGAAATTTTAATATGAGAATATTCTTTCATAAAGTGTACAAAGATAGCACACTAGTGCAAGGTGTTAATCATAGGGGTGGTATAATAACTATGTCTGCCAGGCCAAACAACTTGAGCCTGCCTTTGGCTTGCCCCATGGAAAGTGGAATGATATTGTACTCACAGCTAGGGAATTCATTGCTAGCTTGCCAGGACCAAGACCACATCTACTTTTACTATTTTGTAATCACTTCCCGTATAAAAAACAGTTGAAGTTCATGTTCCCTATGTTACTGTAGGGTAATTTTGGAACAGCATCACCAGACGAACCTCAGGCAGTAGAATGGCCCTTTTGAAGAAACACTTTGACTGACAAGACAGTCAGCAATGTTGCTTAAGGGCCCCATGTCTGTCTATGAGTCATTTGAACCCTGAACTTGAACATCCAGGCCTTATAAAACTAATGGATGAAATTCCTGGTGTTCCCCTTTCTGCTTGTGCACAAAACCCACTTTCAGACTTCTCCACCTTCCATCATCAGCCACATCCTACCTTCCCTTGCTATTTACCTTTTCCTCTCTGTGAGTCTTTTCTTTTCCAGAAGATTGGAAGCTTCTTTAGGGCAGCAATTACATTTTATGTGTCTTTTTAGTTATTGATGTGATGATATAGTGATTCCTCCATTTAAGAGGCACCGACCATGTCTCATTCCATACACACAGTACTCTGTGAAGCAGGTGGTTTTATTTCCCTCTTACAGATAAGGAAACAGCCCAAGAGAAGAGAACCTCTTTGTACCAGTTGCAGAGTCAAGATTTGAATTCAGGTCTATTGTTCTCCAAAGTCAACTCTCCATCCACCTTTCTCTACTTGCCTCCTCTTTGCTTAGTGCTACACACATACTAGGTATGCAGTAAATCTTTATGAACAAATGTCAACAAACAGCCTGTCAATGAGGAGATACTGATGTCACAAGTTTTCCAACAGTGACTCCAATTGGGAGGTATAATGAGTTGATGTAATCACTGGAGGACATAACCAGTCTTTGTTAGCTAACAGGAAAGCTGCCTGAAAACCTCAGAGGTATTCTGCCTCCAGTCCACATCCCTTCCCTCAGTCATCTTCCATAGGGGAGAAAACTGACAATTACAGATACTGTGACTTGCTCAAGGCCACAAAAGTGCACTGAATCACAAACCATTTTTTTTAAGATTTATTTTTATTTATTTATTCACACACACACACACACACACACACACACACCCTTGCCACTTGTGCTTGCTGTCTACTCTCTGTATCCATTTGCTGTGCATTCTTCTGTGTCTGCTTGTCTCCCTTTGCTGCATCATCTTCCTGCACCCGCTCACCGTGGGCACGGGCTATCAACTCTCCATGGGCACAGGCCGTCAGTCACTGTGGGCACAGGCTGTCAGTTCTCTATGGGCATGGGCCGTCAGCTCTCCAAAGGTGCAGGCCAGCTTGCCTTCACCAGGAGACCCCGGGAATTGAAACTGGGGCCTCCCATATGGTAGACAGGAGCCCAATTGACTGAGCCACATCCGTTTCCCAACACAAACCATTCTTTGCCCAACACCAGGATACCTCTTTGAGCATCTTCCTGGAGCATAAAGCATTTTATAATCTGAAAACAATATTCAGAGATTGTGTTGACCCTCTTTTGTGTGCCAGGTTCTGGGTATACAATGGTGAGAAATGTAAGCCTGGCCCTTTAGAGCGGGAAAACTTGAGACAGTTTATTTTTAGCAATTAGGTTTGACTTTGATTTAGAAATAGAAATACATTTTCACCATGACCCAGTAAATTTTAAAATTATAGTTCATAAGCAAAATATATACATATATAACTGAAATAAAAGTTTTACAAAATAATACTTATCCTTACTATAATGCATATATTCTGTAATTTTCTATTCTAGTCTGTTTAGTAAGAAAAAAAAATGCTAATTACAATGTCCAAATGATCTCAGGATCCACTAACAGTCACACCTTTCAGCGTGAATAACTCTGCTCTAAATACTTGATTCCAACTGGAAAGAAGTTACTAACCCTAAACTTTTATCACAGCATGTCATATGGTCTAGCTTGGGGTAGAGGTAAGAAGTTATCATAACACAATTGACATAGACAAAACTTCTTGGAAACCCAACCAAGAGGAATGAGTACTGGCCAGAGGTAGGAATCCTATCTTAACCATAAAATCAGCATTTACAAGAATGAATATGGAAGTTGCTGGAAACCTATTCTGCTATGATCTGAAGAGGGTTCCTACCTGAAAAGCTAAGCGTTCAAGTCTGAAAAAGTGCACTTTTACATGTAAGTACATTAGACAAACATCATCAAGGACTAAAAATCTACAAGGTTAGGGACATAAAATCATTGTTTGGGACTCCTGAGTCCAAGGTCTCAGTCCCTGAGCAGGGGTCCATATCACTGTGGTGAAATGGTGGCCTGACAGCAGGTATTTTTGGTGTTTGTTTCCCCCATTTGTTTTTGTTCTGTTTTTGCTGAAAATCTGCAACACGTATCTTAAACTTTAATGTGCGTAAGAATCATTTGGGGATCTTGTGAAAAATGCAGATGCTGATGCAAGATGAATGGAGAAGGGCCTGAGAGTCTTCATTTTTAAACAAGCTCCCGGGTAATGCCAAGGCTGCTGGATATTCTACACTTTGAATAGGGGGCTAATTATTCCTTCTATTTAGAGGGAGACAATAGAGAGGAGGGTCTGACAGGCATGTCCAAGCTTAGCCAAATGCCTGTTTTTCTGCAGATGTAGAAAAGGGCTGCCACTTCCTGCACATCTTGGCCTGTGCTCACCTGAGTCTCAACCCACGCCTGAGTGAAGCTTTGCTGCAGCAGGTGCTGGAGTTCCTGGAGGACCAGTGTGACATTGTCAGCACTATGGAGCAGTATTACATGGCATTCTGAGGAGAGGGATGAGACAGCAAGGGCCAGAACTGGGCCAGGCTAGGGTGAGCCAGGCCGAGCTAAGAGGTGCTGCCTGGAGAAAAAAGATGGGGTGTTCATTCCTAGGCTCTGATTTTAAAAATCATTTAGGAGCTTATATGTCTAGAGGCAATTCCTTAAGAATAAAATATAAAATATGGTCATTTGGGGAGTGTAATTTGGTTTAAAAACTGCAGGCTGTCTTGTATCTGCTGAACCCCTGGAAAAAAATAGCTTTAGTTTTCAAAATGAGATCCAAGAATCTTGGGAGTCCCTAAGACCCTTTCAAGGGATCCATGATGTCAGAATTATTTTTATAATAATGCCAAGATATTATTTGCTTTTTATACCCTTATTCTCTCATAAATGTATAGTAGGGTTTTCTAAGAGGTTACAAATGACATGTGATTATATCTTTGCTCCCATGACTAGTGGAATGTGTATTTGTGTATTCTTGTATTTCAATTTTATCTTAGTTTCCATTTCTAATAAGGTAAATAACAATAAACATAAGCCACAATAATGAGAAAAAAAATAGCTTTTATGTCAGCCATGATTTGTTTGCCGTCCTAGCTGGCCTGGACATCGCTCATGTTGCAGAAGGGAGAGGAAATAAGGTTGGTGGTTTAATCAGAGTGTTTGGGATTCAAGGCTCTATCATGGTAAAGAGACATGACAGGGTAAAGGCACATGCACTCCAAAATCTGAGCAGCAGAAACCCAGACCACACAATCCTAAAGCTTCTTAAAACTACAGACCATCAGCACATTCCTGTGGGCCTCTCGGTGGTTAGATGGTTAAGAACCCGTAGAGGGGAGTAGTTCTCCTTGAGGAGTGTCACTCTCCTGCAGTGTTTGTGGGCTCAAGCACTGGTGGTGGGAGTTGGCCCTGAGTCCTGGGTTTCAGGCTGTTCTGAGACCCGAGCCAGAGATGGGAATAAATGGGGATCCAAGGCATGGCTCTGTGCTGCATTTAAAGATGTGCATGGCTAAATGCTGAAAATCATGAAGACTGTCAGTGAATTGCCTGGCCAGAAGTAAATGTTATTTTCAAGGTTGCCATGAATCCAGAGTCCACCCTCTTTCCCCCATTGCTCTCCTCTGCCTTGTGTGAGTTCAGACAAGCTATTAAGGGGAGATTTATTTTTATTTTATTGTGCCCTGAAACAAGTTGGCAAAATGTAGTGGTGACATGATACAAATGGTGGGAGAGTGGTGAGGATGTAGTGATTTCTATCAAGTGGAACCTGCACCAGGTTTAAGCCATCATTATATGATACATATATCAAGCATTATCCATTATGAAAACAGCATCTTAAAATGTGTTTCATATGCCATTTCAATAATGTCAAGTTGCAGTCTTCACATTTAAAAACTTTTTGACTTTTTAGAGTTATTATATGATATGGGCAGTGATATCCAGAATTTAATTTTTTGCTTTTCAGGGGAGAGCAAGATGTTGGCATTTCAAGTGAGACAAGCATTTGCTTTTATCTGATTAAAGAAAAATATTAGCTAAATACCTCTCAAATTTTTAAAAGAATGCCATGCTGATATTTTTATGAAACTGAACAGTGTCAGATTGCATTATTGATGTTTTGTTGTGTTTAAAGCTTGAAGTGTTAGGAATAAAATAAAACTAAACCTAGGCTCTGTATTAAAAAATCGTAATTCTGATTTGAAAATTTGCAAGATGTCTGACACATTAAAACTCAAAGATATCAGATTTTTTAGATGGCATCACTAAAAATTTTATAAGATTACAAAGTAGATCTGAAAAGTTTGCTTTTGTTTTGCCAAAAATTGAAGGGAAAAAAATAGCAGAACTTTTCCTTGACCCCACCATCTTTGAAATTGAATCAACTGAAGAATGTGAGCAGTTGCTGGGTATTACTTGTCATTTAACTTTGAAACAGAAAATTCTAATTACTCCTCTTTCAAGCTTTTGTATCAGTTACATGGAAGACTATGAGAAGACTGAAGGCAAATTGCTTAGATTGTTACTGGTTGCAACTACTCCTTGAGTGAATCAAGAGATACTTGTTTCGTGCAAATAAACAAAATATGGAACTAGATTGCTGACACCAATAAGAAACCTGAACTGACATCCATAATCACCAATTTATCAAAGCATATTCATTGTCCTTCCCATTTTATTTTATTTTTTGTGTTTAATAAATTATTTTAAAATCATGAATATTTCAAACATGTTTCACAGTACAGGAATAATATAGAAAATAAGTTTGTACCTGAGTTTTAACAAACAATAACATTTTAGCAGAATTTATTCAATCCTTTTTTTAAAAAGACATAATACTGCAGTTACAGAATCCTTCTGTTGCCCTCTCACCAGAGGCAATCCTGAATTGGTGTGTGTTCTTCCTGTCCATTTTACTACTTTTACCACAGATGCATATATCAAACATACACATATTATATATGATGGTTAAGTTCATGTGTCAACTTGGCCAGTTTATGGTGCTCAGTTGTTTGGCCAAGCAAGTACTGGCCTGATTGTTACTGTGAGAATATTTTGTGGATTAAAATCATCAGCGAGTTTATTGCATCTATGCCTGTTTACATCTACAATTAACTAAGGAGATGGTCTTCAATAATGAAAGACGTCTCATCCAGTGTGTTGAAGGCTCTAAAAGGAGAAGGGATGATTTCAGCAGTCAGAAGAATTTGCATCTACTTCAGCCAGCCAGCTGAATTCATTGAAATCACTTCTCTTGGGGAATTCATCAAAAACCTTCATCGGAGTTCCCAGGTTGTGGCCTGCCCTTTGGAATTTGGACTTGCCTAGCCCCACAGTCACATGAGAAAATTCTTATAAAAATCTCACAATATTTACAGATATCTCCTGTCAATTCTGATTCTCTAGAGAACCCTAAGTAATACAATATTTATACTATTATTTTTATTATTAACATTTCTATAAAATGTATAATGTACATATCCTTCTGCAACTTGCATTGTTACTCACCAGATCATAGAGATTTGTTCAGACTGATTTGTTTAGTTCTATCTCATCCATTCTTTTCTTTTTCTTATTGCAGTAAAAGATACATAATTTGATTGCACAACTCTAGTGCACAGATCAATAACCTCCACCCAGACCATTTCCAGCACTTAACAGTACTCATTTGTGCCCCTCCCAGTTCATACTTCTCAAAGGCAACTGTCACTGTGATCTCTAAGAGTATAAATTATTTTTTGTTATTTGTGAACTTTATATTACAGGAAGCATACAGTATGTACTGTTCGAATCTGTTTTTGTTCAACATTGGGTCTGTGAGAGTCATCCAACTTGTTGCATATAATAGTACTTGTTAGAGTTTGAAGTTCTTTCGTGAATCCAGAAAAGCATATTCTTAAAACTAATCCATTCCTGTGGGTGTGAGACCCATTGTTTGCATTAGAGTCAGTTAAGGGAACTTTGATTAGATCACTTTTGGTTAGATCACTTTAGGGCCTTTGGACTCTATCTGTGAGGCATGACCCAGATTAGGTCTCTGCCCTCTTCTGGAGTTTTATATAAACTGAGAACTGAAAGCAGAAAGACAAAGAGAAACACAGCTGCCATTTTTACCCTGCCATGGGAAAAGGACTCCAAGATCAGCTACAATTGAGAGGTCGAGAGAAATCCTGAGAGGCCAAGAGAGGCCAGAGCCTGTAATCAGTGGAGCACAGAGACACGGAAAGATACCCCTGAGAGGCTAGGCCTCTCACAATGCCCCGTGAACATTTGAACACATTTATATACCTTATATGTATGCCCAGGTGAACGTCCTCACATGTATCCCCCATCACTGACATCCCACACCAATGATCCTCCCCTGCCCCAGTTGTAATCCTTCTGTGATCCAAAGCTTCTTCAAAAATGAAGCCAATAAAATAGCCAAATACAATTAACAGGAAAATGAAATAATATGTTTAAATATAAGAAATGAAGTACATAAGAAATTTTTTAAAAACTAAAAATTTGCAAATTGGGATATTAAAAATAAATGAAAAATATTTAAAATTTTTTTTGGCATTTTGCCTTTCATCGCTGTAATATCTGTTGTCCCGTATGTACAGTGACATTTTCTTCCATTTATTCCCCAATGTCTTACTTTTTTTTTCATTTTGTTTTCAAAGAAATTTTAGGTCATAGTAAAGTCACATACAGAATACAGCGGACTCCCATATACCCAACATCCTCCTGCTTTTCCCCCTTCCTGTTTTAATACCTTTCTATATGTGGATGATACATTTGTTACAACTGATGTACAAATAGTGAAACAGCTACCAACCATGGTCAATGGTTTACATTATGGTTTACGTTTTAGACCGTACAATTTTATAAATTTTGATGATATTTAACATGGCCTGTGTCCATCACTGCAATATCATGTAGAACACCTCCATTGCCCATTAAATAACCCCCATTCCATCTATTCTATTCCTCCCTCCCCTTCTCCTCAGGGCCCATGACGACCACTTAGCTTCACTCCTTGGATGGCAAGATTCATAATTACTTGCAACAACACTGAGGTCTTGACACACTGATTTGCCCTCCCTTATTAGGAACAGGCCATGCTCTCAAGAGACTCCTGCCCCTATGTCTGAGAGCATATTGGTCCTCCCCAGGATGGGAGTCAAACTCCTTCCTGCTCATTATGTGGGTCTCCAGCCACTGATATAACACATTATGACAAAAGGATCAGTCGCACACTCCCTAGAAGCCTGCCACAGGTGCATCCTGTCCTGAATGCCCCCCCCCATCTAACACCCTAAACCAGTAACCTTTCCTTGTCATATTGCCAGAAGACCATTCCCAACTTTGTACTTTCAACCACATACCCACCAATCCTTAGTGTTCACCTGTCCCTCCCCCAACCCTCCCCCCAGTTCCCTGGACTTTCAGCCCACCCTCCCCACTCTACCCACCTGTCACACCTGTACCACCCAACCAATAGTATCACTGCCCTCCTGTCATATCCCTTCACTGCCCAACTACACACTTTCACCTTATCCTAGATCTTGCCCATATGGGCGTTGGCTCACAAACTTCTTCTCCCTTTCTATTTCCTATAAACCTATCTTCCAGACTCTAGCTCTCTGCGTGTGCTTGATTTGCTTAATTCCTATCAGTGAGGTCATGTAATATTTGTCCTTTAATGCCTGGCTTGCTTCACTCAACATAAGGTCCTCAAGATTCATCCATGTTATTCCATGTGTTAGCACTGTATTCCTTCTTACAGCTGAGTAATATTCCATTGTATGTATGTACCACATTTTATTTATCTATTCATCTGTTGATGGGCATTTGGTTTGATTCCAGCTTTTGGCAATAGTGAATAATGCTGCTATGAACATTGGTATGCATATATTTGTTCATGTCCTTGCTTTGAATTCTTTTGGGTATATACCCAGCAGAGGAATTGCTGGATCATATGGCAGTTCTGTAGTTAGTTTTTTGAGGAAGCACCAAACTCTCCTCCACAATGGCTGGACCATTCTACATTCCCACCAGCAGTGGATGAGGGTTCCCATTCTTCCACATCCTCTCCAACACTGGTAGCACTCTTTTTTTTTTTTTTAATAGCCGCCAGTCTAATTGATGTAAGGTGGTATCTCATTGTAGTTTTCATTTGCATTTCCCTAATAGCTAGGGATGTTGAGCATTTTTTCATGTGCTTTTTAGCCATTTGTATTTCTTCCTTGGAGAAGTTGCTTGCCCATTTTTAAAATGAGTTATTTGCCTTTTTATTTTCAAGGTGTTGGATTTCTTTATATATGCTGGATATTAGGCTCTTATTAGATATATGGTTGCCAAATATTTTCTCCCATTGGGTAGGCTGCCTTTTTACTTTCTTAATAACCTCTTTTGAGGTGCAAAAGTTTTTAATTTTGAGGAAATCCCATTTATCTATTTTTTTTTTCACTGCTCATGCTTTGGGTGTGAAGTTTGTGAAACCATTTCCTATTACAAGGTCCTGTAGATGTTCCCTACATTATCTTCCAAAGTGTTGAAGGTCTTAGCTCTTATATTTAGATCTTTGATCCATCTTGAGTTGATTTTTGTATAAGATGTGAGATGGTGTTCCTCTTTCATTCTTTTGGATATGGATGTCCAGTTCTCCAAGCACCATTTGTTGAAGAGGCCATTCTCTCCTAGTTGAGTGGGCTTGGTGGCCTTGTTGAATATCAGATGACTGTATATGCAAGGATCTATATCAGAACTCTCAATTCAGTTCCATTGGCCAGTATGTCTAGCCTTGTGCCAATACCATGCAATTTTGACCACTGTAGCTTTGTAGTATGTTTTAAAGTCAGGTAGTGTGATTCCTCTGATTTCATTTTTCTTTTTCAATATGTCTTTGGTTATTTGGGGCCACTTGCCCTTCCAAATAAATTTCATAGCTAGTTTTTCCAATTCAGGAAAAAATGTTGTGTTGATTTTATTGGGATTGCATTAAATCTGTAGATCAGTTTGGGTAGGATAGACAACTTAATGATGTTTAGTCTTCCCATTCATGAACAGGAATATTTTTCCATTTATTTAAATCTTCTTTGATTTCCTTTAACAGTGTTGCAGTTTTCTGTGTATAAGGCATTTACATCTTTAGTTAAATTTATTCCCAGGTATTTGATTCTTTGTTACTATTGTAAATGGTAATTTTCCTTGATTTCTTCAGATTGCTCATTATTGGTGTACAGAAATGCTACTGATTTTTGTGCATTGATCTTATAACCTGCAACTTTACTGAATTCATAAGCTCTAGAAGCTTTTTTGTAGATTTCTCAGGGCTTTCTATGTATAGGATCATGTCATCTGCAAAAAATGAAATTTTGAACTTTTCCTTTCCAATTTGGATGCTTTTTATATCTTTTTCTTGCTTAAGTGCTTGAGCAAGTACTTCTAACAGTATTAAATAGTAGCGGTGATAGTTGGCATCCTTGTCTTGTTCCCGATCTTAGAGGGAAAGCTTTTAGGGTTTCACCATTGTATATGATGTGGGTTTTTCATATATACCCATTATTATGTTGAGGAAGTTTCCTTCTATTCCTATCCTTTCTAGTGTTATGTGATTTTTTTCTTTCGATCTGTTTATGCGTTGGATTACATTGATTGATTTTCTTATGTTGAACCATCCTTGTATACCAGGGATGAAATCCACTTGGTTTTGGTGTATAATTCATTTGATGTGTTGTTGAATATGATTAGGTTATTTTTGGGGGGATTTTAGCATCTTGGTTCATTAGAGAGATTGGTCTGTAATTTTCCTTTCTTGTGGTGTCTTTGTTTAGCTTTGGTATTAGGATATTGTTGGCATCATAGAATGAGTTAGGCAATGTTCCTTCTAGTTCTATGTTTTGGAAGAGTTTAAGCAGAATTGGTGTTATTTCTTTCTGGAATGTTTGGTAGAATTCATCTGTGAAGCCATCTGGTCCTGGGCTCTTCTTAGTTGGGAGGTTTTTGATGACTGAGTCTATCTCTTTACTTGTAATTGGACTGTTGAGTTCATCTATTTCTTCTTTCATCAATGTAGGCTGCTTGTGTGTTTCTAGGAATTTGTCCATTTCCTCTAAATTATCATACTTGTTGGCATACAATTTTTCAAAGTATCTTTTTATGATACTCTTTATTTCTGTGGGGTCAGTAGTGATATCCCCTTCCTCATTTCTTCTTTTGTGTATTTGCATCTTCTCTCTTTTTTTCTTTGTTAGTCTAGTTAAGGGTTTGTCAATTTTATTGATCTTCTCAAAGAAACAGCTTTTGGTTTTGTTAATTTTTCTAGTGCTTTTGTATTTTCTATTTCATTTAGTTCTGCTCTAATCTTTGTTTTTCTTCTTTGTACTTCCTTTGGGGTTAGTTTTTTGTTTTTTTCCAATTCTTCTAGGTGTGCAGTTAGGTCTTCAATTTTCAGGTCTTTTTTCTTTTTTGATATATGTGTTTATGGCTATGAATTTCCCTCTCAGTACAGCTTTTGCAGCATCCCATAGGTCTTGATATGTTATGTAGGCATTTTGGTTTGTTTCAAGGTAGTCACTGATTTCTTTTGAGATTTCCTCCTTGATCCACTGTTTGTCTAAGAGTATGTTATTTTACTTCCATATCTTTGTGCCTAATCTGGTTCTCTGGCCCTTGCTGATTTCCAGCTTCATTCCATTGTGATCAGAGAAATTACTTTGTATATTTTCAATCTTTCTGAATTCACTGAGAGTTGTTCTGTGGCCTAGCATGTGGTCTATCTTAGAGAATGATCCATGTGTATACGAGAAGAAAGTATATCCCACTGTGTTTGAGTATAGTATTCTGTATATGTCTATTAGGTCAAATCCTCTTATGTATTATTAAAAGTCTTTGTTTCTTTATTGATTCTCTTTCAAAATGTTCTGGCTAATGGTGATAATGGTGTGTCAATGTCCCCCACTATAATTGTAGAGGCATCTATTTCTCCACTTAGTTTTTCCAGTGTTTGCTTCATGTATTTTGAGATGCCCTGGTTAGATGCATAAATGTTTATGATTGTTCTTTCTTCTTGAAAGATTATCCCTTTTATTAATATATAGTGTCCATCTTTGTCTCTTAAAATAGTTTTGCATTTAAAGTCTATCTTGTCCAATATTACTATAGCTACTCCTGCCCTTTTTTTGGTTGTTGTTTGCTTGTAAAATTGTTTTCCACCCATTCACTTTCAGTCTCCTTGAATCCTGGGTCCAAGGTGGGTTTCTTGTAGACAGCATATAGATGGGTCATATTTCCTTATCCATGCTGCCAATCTTTGTCTCTTGACTGGTCAGTTTAATCTATTAACATTCAGTGTTATTACAGTCAAGGAATTGCTTACATCAGCCATATTTTCTTTGGGTTTATGTATGCTGTAACAGTTTGGCAGTTTGATGTAATTATGAAATCCAAAAATAGTTATTGGATTATGGTTGTAAACTGGTTTGCTAATCTGGGCTTGATTAAGTTATGATTAGGGTGTTACCTGAGCCACATCAGTAGGGCGTTGAGCCTCACCCCTTGGTGGGTAGGGAATCAAATGTAAAATGCATGGCAAAGGACAGTGTTGGAAAAGTTTTGATGTTGGAGTCTTAAGCTGGAGCCCTGGGAACTAAGAGAGCTTGGTTGTGAGGAAGGAGAGAAGGCCCTGGGATAGAGACAAGCCATTCACCTGATAGTCTACAGCTGGCCTCGTGGAGGAAAGAGAGGAGCTAAGCCCATAGAGAAACAGAGCCCCAGAAAGAGAGGAACCTAAGAAGCCTGAACCCTGGCAAATGTCGGCAGCTGTGTTGCTCCAACATGTGCCAATGGACTTTGGTGAGGGAAGAAACTTATGCTTTATGGCCTGGTAACTGTGGACTTCTACTCCAAATAAATACCCTTTATAAAGACCAACCGATTTCTCATATTTTCCATCAGCCCCCCCTTGGCTTACGAATACATATGTCATATGTTGTTTTTATTTCTCTCTCTTTTCAAAAATTTTTTCTTACACTCTCCTCCAACTCTTTTTCCTGTTTTTTTCCCTTCAACCTGCAGCACTCCCTTTAGTATTTCTTGAAGGGCAGGTTTCTTATTGGCACACTCTCTTAATTTCTGTTTATCTGTGAATATTTTGAATTCTCCATCATTTTTGAATGCCAGCTTTGCTGGATAGGGAATTCTTGGCTGGAATTTTTTTTTTCTTTTAGCACCTTGTCTATGTCATACCCCTGCCTTCTTGCTTCCATGGTTTCAATGAGAGATCAGCACTTAGTCTTATTGAGCTTCCCTTGTATGTGATAGTTCTCTTTTTCTCTTGCTGCTTTCAATATTCTCTTTTTGTCTTGAGCATTGGACAATTTGACAGGTATATGTCTTGGAGTAGGCCTGTTTGGATTTATACTGTTTGTGGTGCGCTGTGCATCCTGGTCATGTACATCCATCTCCCTCAATAGGGTTGGGAAGTTTTCAGCTATTATTTCTTCCAGTATTCCTTCTTTCCCTTTCTCTTCTTTTCTCCCTCTCGGATGCCTATAATGTATATGTTTGTGCGTTTTGTGTTGTCATTCAGATCCTTAAGTTCCTGCTGGATTTTTTTCTATCTTTTTATCTATCTGTTCTACTATCTGTTTGATTTCACATGAACTGTCTTCCACATCACTAATTCTTTCCTCCGTCCATTGAAATCTGCTGTTATGTGGTTCTAGTGTATTCTTGATTTCTTGGATTGGGCCTTTCATCACCATCATATCCGTTACCTTTTCATGTATGTTTACAATTTCTTCATTATATTCTCCCCGTGTCTTTTTACTATCCTTAATCTCTTCCTTCACTTCATTAAGTTGTTTCATGATATTTGTTCAGACAGCTCTGATGAGTTGTTCCATGTTCTGCATCTCCTCCTGGTTTTTAGTTTGTTCATTGGACTGGTCCATATCTTCCTGTTTCTTAGTGTGGTTTTTAATTTTTTGTTGGTGTTTAGGCATCTCTTTATCTTGATAGGTTTATTCAGTTGATTAATTTCCTTTTCTATGGTTTTATTTAGTTTCTGTTTTTGTGTGTGGTATAAGTTTCTCTTTGACATTTTGTTACTCTTTTTGTATTTCCTTGCTATTGTCTGTATTCCCTTGAAAGAAAAAGATTAGGGCCAGGGAAAAGGAAAGAGGTAAGAAGAGAGAAAGGATAATAGTAATAATAATACTAGTAAAATATAGAAGAAGAACTGTATAAGACCTAGGAAAATAAATACTTAACTCATGTAATAAGTGCAGAGAAGTAAGAAAAAAGAAGTGGGGTACAAACAATGAAATGAAAAACTGAATAAAGAAAAATATCTAAAATGAATTAAAAAGCCAGAATGATAAGAAGTGAGGGAGGGGGGCAGATGTAGCTCAAATGGTTGGGTGTCTGTCTCCCATGTGGAGGGACCTGGGTTCAATCCCCGGGACCTCCTGGTAAAATAAAGAAAAATATAGAAGGCGTGTAGGCTGCCAGTCCCTCCATGCGGACATGCCAGGATCCACCGAGCCATGCAGCAAGATGATGACATAACAGGAGTGTGGCACAAGGGAGAGCCAAGACAAGACATGCCGAAAAAAACAGGAACTAAGGTGGTGCAGGTGGCAGAATGCCTCTGTCCCACATCAGAGATTCCTGGTATCAAATCCCGGTGAAGACAGGAGGAGAAGGATGAGAAGAGGGGGCAGGAAACAGACACAGAGAGTTGCCCAGTAAATGGACACAAAAACAACAAAAATGGGAAGGGAGTAAAAATGGATAAAAGTAAACAAATCTTTAAAAAAATGGAAGTGAGGGGAAGAGAAAAGAAAAGACAATTAGCAAAAAAGTTTAAAATAAGAGAGAAAACAGAGAATAGAGGAGATAGAAATAAAAACAAGAAAAATTGAAGACTAAACAAAGAGAGGTAGAATGTAGGAAAAAAACAGGAGCAGAAGATAGGAAGATGTAGGAAAAAGAGTAGGTAGAAAAAATTGCTGTACAAAAAAGTGGGGGGAACAAAGGGGGAAACACAGCAAATAAGAAACAAGACAGCAGCACCTAAGTTTTAAAAAATGGGGTGGGGGGGTGTTGGAAGAAAGAGGGGGAAAAAAAAGGAATGAAAAACAAATACTCAAGCAAGCATCTCAGTCTGCTGGTGTTGATCATTCAATTATCCTGCAGCCTGCCCTATGCAGGTTTTAAATTGGGTTTTAATGAGTAAACTAAGTTAAATAAATTAAAAGAAAAGAAACCTTTTTATAAGAAAACTAAGAGACCCAAGAGAAGCTAGTACAAAAACAATGTCTATATATTCCCTGTCCTAAAGTATCAGCTGGGTGTTTGAGAACACAGTGGATCACTAATCTAAGGAGAGCCAGGAATTGAACCAAAGACCTCGTATATTCAAAGTGGAGACTTATCCACTGAGCTAAACTTTCTTGTTGGGTTGGTTAGCTAGAGAGCTATCCAGTCACTTTCCCTAAGGCAGGTTTGACTCTGTGCAGTTTGGTTGATTCTGCTGATTAGGAGCCTGTGTGTCTCTGCTACATTTTCTGTTCTTATTTCTTTCTCTTCCTGGGCAGCAGGATGTGATAGCATGTGTGATCAGATCCTCCCTTACCTCTCCTGGCCAGGTTGAGTTCACTTCTGAAATTTAAATGGGACCCTGGTATCCAAACTCACCACAAACAAATGATTCTCAACCCTCTTCCAGACCTTCCCCTCCTCCCAGGGGACCCTAAATAGGGCCTTTGAAGGTTATTAAAGAGCTTCTTACTGCCCGCCTCCCTTAGGGGAGTTGGAATTTTGATAATTTTCAGCACAGGACAAGTCAATTACTGGACTCCACCCTCTATCAGCCCAAGTTCCTCTTTCCCAGGTCAGCTAGGTAAATCAGGCTGCCTAAGCAGATTCACCTCTCCCCATTCCCGGGGCCACCCCTTGCCAGCTGGTATGCTCCCTAAAGTTTAGTGGGAGTCTGGGTATCCAAACCTACAGAAATGAAACCCCTTTCCACCTTCGCCAGAACCCTCTTAATCCTGGAGAAGGCTCCCTCCTGCTTGGTAGTTGGAGGGATTTGGGGCTTGCGGCTTTTCGCCTTGAGGGTGGGGCTTAGCCGCCCACTGTTTCCAGCCACTGGGTTGAAAAGCTCACTGTTTTCCCTTGGGATTTTTATCTCTTTGTCCAGTTCCTTCCAGATCATTGCCTTAAACCTCCTGCTCTGTGGGTTCCCAAAACACTTAGGCAAGATCTTGTCCCTTCTCAGCCTTTTTTTGTGAGAGAGATGGTGAGTGTCCACTTGAACTGATGCCATCTTGCTGGAACCCTCCCACTTGTCTACTTTAAATGGTTAAAATTATTTATGTATGTTTGGTCACATTTTAAAATAATTATTTTTTTTAAAGGAAGAGGCAATGGGCAGCATAATGTTAGAATATTCTGCCATCAGTGTCCTAAAAGTGTGTTTGTGTGTGTGCATGTGTATGTGATGTTTCTATGTGCATAGACCATCTCTTTGGAAGGACACTCCAAAACTGTAACTGTGGGAACCTCTGGGAAGAGGATGAATATATAGATGGTTGGGAGTCAAGAAAGGAAGGGAGACTTTTCACTAGAAATTTTTATACCATTCGAGTGTTATATCTGGGTATGTGTTTTCTATTGCAAAAGATAAAATAAGTACATAAGTTTCACAAAGAAAGAAATAAGGACTGAAAACTTCCCCAAAGTGATGAAAATATTAATCTACACATTGAAAACACTAACAAACACCAAGTAGGATAAACACAAAAACAGCAAGACACATGGTCAAACTGAAAGACAGAGACAGAAAATCTGGAAAGCAAGATATTTGGGAATGCCAATATGTAAAATGAGGAAAACCACTTATCACATAAGGGAAGCATCAATATGATTAATAGTTGGAGGCCACAAGACAGTGGGATGACATTCAAACTGATGAAGAAAAACACTCTCAGCCAAGGATTCTATATCCAGCAAAGCTATCCTTTAAAAAGGAAAGTAAAAAGGAAAACCCCAGGTAAACAAAGACTGAGAGAATTTGTTGGCAGCATGCATTCCCTACAAGAAATACTAAATGAAGTACTTCAAGCTGGAACGGAGTTATTCCAGATTGTAACTCAAATCCATAGGGAGAAATAAAGAGGACCAAAAATGATAAATATGTGGGTTAATGTAATAGACTTTGTAGTTATATGTTTTATTATTTCTTGTCTCAACTTCTTTACTCTAGTTTCTTGTCCATCAGTTTGTGAATATCCGTAAAAAAAATGTTTTGGTTTCCTGGGCTGCTCAGAGCAGATAACATGAAATGGTTCAGCTTAAACAAAGGGAATTTATTAGCTTACAAGTTTACAGTTTTGAGGCCATAAAATTATCTAAATAAAGTCAACATCAAGGAAATGCTTTCTTTCTGAAGACTGGCTACCAACAATCCTTTGTTCTTCTCCCACATGTCAAGGCTCATGGAGATGTCTTCTGGTCTCTCCCTTCTTTTCCAGGTTTTGTTGCTTTCAGCCTCTTTGTTTTGTGGATGGCTGCGCTCTCTCTCTCTCTCTCTCTCTCTCTCTCTCTCTCTCTCTCTATTATATTTTTATGAAGGACTCCAGTAATAGGATTAAGAACCATTCTGATTGAAGTGGGTCACACTCTAACAACCTTATCAAAAGGCCCTACTCAACAATGGATTCACACCCACAGGATTGGATTAGATTTAAGAACATGTTTCGGGAGCACATATAGCTTAAAACCACCATAACAGGAGACTCTATAAAGCAGTTATATATAACAAAATAACATTGTATTGATGGGTTCATCATATATAAGTGCAATGTATATGACAGTGAGAGCAAAAAGGAGGGGACAGGAAATGCAGGTATATTAAAGCAAAGTTTGTATATTTTTCTGGAATTAATTAGTATTAATCTTAAGTAGATGTGATATATTAAGATGCATATTATAGTTCTTGAATTACAATCTCTACAAGATAACATTGTCAAATTTGCATTTCCTAAAGATCATCTTAATAGCACTATAGAGGATGGATTTGAGGGAGTCATGGCTAAAGGCAAAGAAACTAGTCTGAAGATGTTGGCAGATTCCAGGCAGTAAGTGCTGGAAGCCTTGACTAAGACTAGGGCAAAAGAAACAATATGGTGGGTGTAATTAAGAAAACATATTTAGGAAGTGGAATTGACAGACCTCCATTAATAATTATATGTTAGGATAAGAGAGAGAGAGTTGTCAAGGAAACCTTCCAGTTTTCTGGCTTAGATAATTGGGTAGATAATGGTAACAATCATCCTGACCAGGAAGAGAGGGTACTAGTTGTGGGGGAAGAGCTTTAGTTTGAGGTACCCATAAGAGTCAAGGTGGAAATTCAGATGTGGGGCTCTGGATGCAAAGAGTTGGGAATCACTGGCATATTGGTTCAGTTGAAGCTATCAGTTTGGATGGCATCACTCAGTGTACATAAAGTGAGATGGGAAATAGGCAGGAGATTGAACCTCGGGAAACACCAATATATAAGGGGTAAACAGTGGACAAAGACAGTGAGAAGAAGAAACATAGAGGTAGGAGGGGAACCAAAGAGTAGGATATGAGGAAGTGAAGCTGGAGGTATGGAGAGAATATAATCAAACCAACATAAAATGCTGCAAAATTAGAAAAAATGATCAGGAGTGATAATGAAAGGAACGTACCCATTATATTTGAGAATTTGAATGTAGTTGCTAAGCTTAGGAGAGCAATTTCAGTAGAGTGGAGGGCTAGTTTGAGATGAGTTTGAGATCATGATGAGCCAAATGGTGTCTTGAATTAGAGATTTGGAAGTGGGTACAGAGAATGCACATGACTCTTGTAAGCAGCTTAGTTCTGAAAGGAGAGCAAGAGGGGTTAGGGCTTTGGAGAGGTTATTATCTTAGTGTTTGATAGGACTTAAAGAGCGGGGAGACTGTGTGTGGGTGCGCCGCCAGGCCCCACAAATGGTGAGCCCCCCAGGCCCCACGTGCAGGTGCGCCATAATCCCTGCGAGCCATGAAGCAAGATGATGATGTAACAGGAGAGTGATACAAGGCAGAGCCAAGACGAGATGTGCCAAAAAAAAAAACAAACAGGGACTAAGGTGGTGCAGGCAGTAGGATGCCTCTCTCCCACATTGGAGGTTCCAAGGATCGAATCCCAGTGAAGACAGGAGGAGAAGGATGAGAAGAGAGGGCAGGAAACAGACACAGAGACTTGCCCAGCAAATGGACACAAAAACACCAAAAAACAAGGGAGGGTGTGTGTGGTAAAAATGGATAAAAGTAAATAAATAAATAAATCCTTTTAAAAAAGGTATAGGGGAGTAAGATACAGACTATAGTTAGTAGTAATACTTTGACGATGCTCTTTCATAATTTGTTAAAAAATATTTCACAACAATGCAATGTATTTGTGGTGGGGTGATGTGTGTAAGCCCTGTATGATGTTATGCATGTTTGTTTTGTAAGTTCACAATGTTTTTTGAACACTTATAGTTTATGTATGTTCATGTATGAATGATATACTTCAATAAATTGTTTTTAAAAAGCGGGGAGAGCATGCTTATGTGCCAAGAGGAAGCCAGAAAGAGGGAGAAGGTGACACATGGGGGTTGAGCTGGATTGTTGAGGAGGTAGCAGGAGAAGCACTGCAGGCAAGGCCCACCTTAATTGTCCCAGCATTATCTTCATACTCTAGTTTCTTGTCCATCAAGCTGTGAATATCTCTAAAAACAATGTTTAGGATAGATTTAGTAATCAGGTAGAGTCTACTTCTTATATATTTTGTATTTCCTACCATAGTATGCTAGACAGTTTTTTAATTCATTAAATTATTCCTCTTAGGAATAATCAACAATGTCATATTATTTACAGGAAATGAAAGTAGAAGCTAATTTTAGCCCTTCAGAATGTATCCCCAATTTTTTAACTCCAGCCTTGTCTCCTGCTATTTCCGCCACAGCTGTCCTCTCCAACCAGGCTTCTGTGTTCACTTGCCCACAAACATGCCTTGCTCATTCTTCTCTCTTGCTCCACCCATCACAATATTATGTACCCCCCTTTCCATATAGGGAGGTTGTGAATAAAATCCAAACTTATCACTGCCTACAAGGTTGCATGGACATTGCCTTCTGCGTATTTCTCCTATTGCTTATCCAACCCTCTTCCTCACTCTCTCCTCTGTACTTGATAAGGTGAAATGCTTTCCCACCTCCTGGTATTGCCTTTATTGTGATTCTTGCCTGAAATCTCCTCTCCTTAGCTGGCTCCTTCTCATCCTTCAGGTCTCATCCTGAGTGTCATATCATTGTCCAAATGAAAGAAGATCTCTTATTAGTGATCCTAATACCCCCCCCCTTTATTCTAATACCCTTTTTAATTCTTTCAAAGCAGTGAGAAAAATCTGTACCTCTTTTATTCCAGGGTTTCTTAACCAGGGGTCCACAGATCCATGGAAATATTTCAGGGGTTCCTTGAGCTTGAATTGAAAAAAAAAAATCAACTTATCTTTATTTTCTCTGACCTCTAACTGAAATCTGACATTCCCTTCACTTTTGAATGTATGCAATAAATAAATTACAGTAATATTCATTTCACCTGACTGGGAAAGGAGTCTGTGTAACAATAAAGGGTAAAAACCTCCCTTCTATCCAGTTATTTGTTTATTTTCCTCTGCTTCTCCCAAGCTTCTTGAGGTTTGGAACTTGACCTGTTATGACTCCATTTTACCTGAGTATGTAATAAAGTGCTTGAAAAGTACTTTATAAATATGATTCAAATACTTTTGTAAAAAAAGAATGAATAAATAAATAACAAATAGTTCCTTTATCTCCTCGAGCCAACTTAAATCCCAACTCCATAATGAATTGTAATACTATTACCTGTATTGAGTGCTTATTATTTCCTAGTTATTACATATATTATCTCACTTTATCAGAATGAGCATTTACCTCCTCTAGTTCATGCAGTAATTATTTTCCAAGTCACTCATTCTGTATTTAATCTAGTTAGCATCTTGCTTTTTTTTTTTTTTTTTTAACTTGTGGTGACATACTGGTAACATAAAATTTACCATTTTAATCATAAGTATACCATTCAATGGCACTAATTTATTTTACAGTATCTTGCTAGCATCATCATTTTCCATTAACAAAAAGTTTTCATCCCCTCCTTTCAGTCCCTAGTAACCTATGATCTGCTTTCTGCCTCTGTGAGTTTGTGTGGGGACCCAGGTCCCCCACCCCGGGTCCTCAGCACCTTGTCGCCTGCATGACCTAAACATAAGTTAAAGGTTAACATCTCTCCCCAGAGGGGAGAGAATGCATAGATGTTATCATAAAGTATAATCTTTCCAAAGCAGAAAATGTCCTTGGTAAACCTCTTTTCTAGGAGCAGCGAAAACATCACCAGAACCCATGTGTACGCTTCATGTGACCCTAGCATAAACTCTGTTCTCATACGCTATGGAATATCCTTGTTCTGAAACCTTTTATATATCACCTTTCATTTTCTCATCTCTTTGCGGAGCGCTAACTTCATTCATTCTCTGAACTGCCGCCAACAGAGATTCTCTCCTGTCTGTAAGTCCCAATAAAACTTATGCCTGACTAAATGCCAGGTATGTTCTTTGGTCTCACGGCCTCACCAACTCATGCCCTTCAGGAGCTGGGTCGTAACTATATATGGCAAGCCACAGCTAGGAGATGAAGGACAACCAGCAATAGCAGGCATGAGCTCAGAGAAAGGAGAGTCCACAGGGGAAATCCCGGGTTGGCCTTTAGCGTCCATGTGGGGAGGTGTGGCTGCCCTCCAGGACTAGTGGACACTGCCGAGAGAATATAGGGACACCCAAAAATAATCTGGCAGGTATGCTGGCTGTGCTACAGCAGATAGCAGAGCAGCTGCACTTAAATAAGGAAAAGGGAGACTGCCAGTTAGTGGCAGCTATAGTATGGCCCATTAGGAGACTTGCGGGTTGCTACCAAGGCAGAAGTGGCAAACGCCTCTGTTTGTTGCTTAGAAGGAAAGTTAAGTTTAGAAAGGGATAAGTCCTAGCACAGGCAGAGATGGAAGATTAACCAATCGCCTGTGCCAAGTTGATGATCAGTTATATTGTAATACTATGTAAACTGGAAGAGTTTAATGGGATGTTATTTTGACAATATTTTAAGTTTTAGTCACATTTTATTTTGATGAGAATTTTTATCAAGGTGTTAAAAAGAACTTTCAGTTTTGAATCAGTAGCTTACTCCTGAACTTCGAGTCTGTCTACGTGTATTCCGGAAGACTAGTAATCCAGAATATATGTGTTAAATGTCTGTCAAAACTACTAAATTAGTGCTTAACTGAATTTGTACTGCTCAAGTATTCCTAACTGGTTGCTGGGTACTATTAAAAGTGTTTCCAAGAATGAGCTTGCACATTACAGGCCACTGTTTCTAGAGGAGATCTTAAAAGCAGTAAAAATTAGAGCTGTGAAAGGATGGAGAGTTTGGACATAGCCATACCAAAGGAGTGAGAATTATGAGTCAAATGAGTGAGCTTTATGTTTCTGTTGGTGTGTCTTAACTCTTTTTGTGTTTGTCTGTTTGTTCAGTGTATATTTTTATACCTCTGGATGGTAATATCAAATTAATAAATGAAAATTCTTAAAAGAGCTCTGTTCAAATGGCCAAAAATTAAATAAGCACTTATATTGATGTATGAGTACTCCTGAAGCTCAAATTAGAGAAGCCAAACAGGATAAAAAGTCACTTAAACCTGAATAAAGAAACTAAG
This sequence comes from Tolypeutes matacus, assembly GCA_026826555.1. Taxonomy (NCBI): domain Eukaryota; kingdom Metazoa; phylum Chordata; class Mammalia; order Cingulata; family Chlamyphoridae; genus Tolypeutes; species Tolypeutes matacus. The sequence goes on along the minus strand of JAKSZT010054068.1, from coordinate 917,081 downwards.
GGAAACAAACTAAAAAAGTTTATCCTGAATTCTTCCATAATCTTTCTATAGCCTATCCTATCCACAGAATATTCTCCTAAACTTGACAGATTTCCAGTAAAACTGGTTTAGGACCCTTAGGGGATGGGCTGGGTGTGGAAAGAAAGGGGAGATGTGAGTTTGGCCTAGAATTCTGTCTGCTAGGCTAGAATTTAAAATGATAGGGACAGAGGAGATATTACAGAATAAATATTGTTTTGTATAGTCTGTCCCATAATTCCCTAATTACATTTTAACAGCTTTTGAGATGACAGTATTAATCCAATGGCCAAATTTCAGTAAGTAAAGAAAAAATCGTTCAAAGCTGTGGAAAGATTTTTAAATTATGATTATACAAATTAAACAATTACATTCCAGAACCTAGCAGTCAGCATGCTTTTAAGGTTATTCAGAAGTTTAGAATTTTATTAAAGAAAAAGGAGATTTTAGCCTCCTATGAAGAAGTAAGAAAAATAACATTTCTTACATGAACTAAGATTGTTTCAATTTTGCTTGGGTGTAATCTTGCTAGGTTTATAGGATGCTCATAAAATAAATTAGCATTATATGTATTAAGTCTTTAGGATGAGGAAAATTGTAAGTTTTTGGCTAAAGAAATTATTACAAACCTCTTTTTTAAAAATTGTTTTTGCTTAAATTGAAATTAAGGTTTTTTGTTTTCTTTCACTGAACAGAATGAGTGATATGAAACTTAAATGAATACAAGTAAAAATTTTGTGGAAGTGAATTCATAGTCAATGCTGACTAATATTTGACAAATTTGTTTAAGGAAATGTGTTTTGTCCTAAGATAAGATGGCACATTTTCATAAAATCAGGTTGGAAATATGTAAGACAAAGCTTGAATGAATTTAGAAAATTGTAGAAGGTATTGTAGAAGGTAGCATTAAGTAAGGGAATGTGTTTTGTAAAGGTGAAATTTGTCTTGAGATGAAGTAACTATAGTCTATGTGGTTATGGATAGTTATGGGAAGTTTGTAAGAGCATTTTCTAAACTGAAAGATTATAATGTAAGTGACTGATTCCAGGAAATCATTAAGTAGAAAAGAAGTTAATGTTAATAACAAAAAGTAACTTATGGTTAATTATAAGAAGTTTGTAAAGGCATTGTCTAAACTGAAGTATTTCAATGGCTAATTTCAGGAAGCCATTCTTAAGTAGAAGCTGAATTGATGTTGATAACAAAAAGTAAATTCATAACAGAGAAATTTGTCAGAGGCACCTCAGTCTGCATATTAAAGTGGTGGTAGGGGGGGAGATAATCTTGATTCCATTGGGATTTTTAGGTTTCCGTAAAATAAAGGAGAAAGTTGTTCCGTAAAATAAAGGTAAAATACCTGTTAATTAACATAATCATAGTAAAAGTATAGAAGTAAAACGTAAATTACTTAAAATAGTTCATTTCATTTAATATGTTATAAAATGCATTGGAAGTGTTTAGAAAGTATATAAAGTTAAGAGATAGACTTCAGTATTGTGAAACTGTCTTGTGCATTCAAACCAGGCCCCACTATTCTGCATTGTGCCTCTCCATTTGAGCTATTGGTTAGGTCAGTTACTAATACCCCTAAAATAAAAAAAGCATCTACCACATCTCTCGACATGGCTCATGAAGTGGATGGAAAGTACGTTGCTGTTTTGGACTCCTGCAGCAGCCGGTGATAGCTTGCTATGGCCAGATTTAAGGTGGACATCGCCTCCAGACTAGCACTGTTCCTTGGTGCCGAAGGGCACTGTGCAGCAGGTGAGTGAAAGCACAGAAGCTTCCCTCCAAGGGCCAATGGTGTGGCAGAATGCTGACTGTGTGAAGGATATACCAAGTGAAGCAACACTTACCAGAGTAATGTGGGCGGAACCTAAACAGACACAATTGGCATTATGGCCTGCTCACATGAAGAGACAACATGTATGGTATTGCAAACCTGGAGCTTGGATATATTAAGTGCTACGCAAAGAGGAACTTGTGCATTGATTAGTGTACTGATTAGTATTAAGTGCTATACTTATATACGTGATGACTATAATAATCTCTTCTATTCTAGATCACATGCAGAAGGATACTGAACATGTTAAAAGTCTTTGAATCTTAATTCATTTTCTAAGTAATTAATGAACATGCCTATAATATAAAAGAATGGCTTTGTTAAATATTGTTTTTATTTTGCTTGCCATATGCATATCTTGTTGCCTATATTGTCTTTGTGAGTTTATGTCTAGGGCACTGCCTCTCCTCATACCTCTCCTACCTGCCTCTCCTCCTACCTCTCCTACCAGTCCTAGGCATAACCACTTCTGTGGGAACTGGGGGTGGCAGTTTCCTAGAGAGTTTTTGAAACTTACAAGGTCAAGCCCATCAGCTTTGGGAGGAAGTAATCTCTGGAGGCACTAAGCCTTTCTCATTCCCATGGTCCAGTATGTCATGGCTGGCCCCCTTTTTGTGCTGTGTTCCACCATTTTCTTAATCATTTTAGTAGGACCCTGTATCTTCAGAATTCTAAGTAAGTTTATTTCTTCCAGAATCATTGCCTTGTAGAACAAGGTATTAATAAAGCAGTGTTTTCATACAGTTACAACCATGGTGCCAGACTCGCCTTCCTTCACCCTCAATAGAATAGCGAGAGAGTGTCACACCTTGTCAGGCAGAGTCTTCTCCCCCTAACCAGCAGGAAGCAGCTACAGAAGAATGACCATGGTTCTTCAGCTCTACCTTAAGAATAAGGGCATGAACGCTCTGAGGGAACGTTGAGGCCAGTTAGTATAGGAAACAGGGAAGGTGGCTGGTCAGAATTATGGCCTTCTGGAGACCCTGGTCATGAAGTCCAATTTGAAAGTACAAAACTCAAAGGAAGTCCTGCATAACTCCAAATAGAAAGGCTTTCTCATTGGTTCCCAGAAAGCTGGCAGGTGAAAGTAGAAAGGCAAACAATCAGGACAGCAAATAGCTGGGGCAATATATGTGTTCATGGAGACTTCTAGATCCCACCAAGCAGCAATTCAGGAACCTGCAATCTATCCTGATATAGACCTGTATGTCACCTTAGGTTTCAGTTGTAGCCTGTTTCTTCCGATTTTAAGTTAAAAAGAAAAGGGAGCAGCCACAGCCTCCAAGGAATCCTTTCTTCATTGTAAAAAATGGACATAAGGACAATCAGCTTTGGTTTACCCATGTGAGTGTTTTCTTCACCTAATCTGGCAGTAAGCTTGGAGTCCTCTAGTGTGCTTGCTTCCAGCACTCTATTCCTGAGAGTCATCGCTTAAATCACCTAGGTTCTAAGTACATCCAAGTGCTGTTTTTCTTCTCAGTCTCCACCGTGGAGCAGATGCGTGCAGTCAGGAAAATGTTGTTCAACGTGTCTCTCCCATCTGTCAGCTGGAAATACCTATCCTGTTGGATGTGCTCTCTTGAGGAGCACTTCCTCCTATTAGAGAGGGTATCTTCTCTTAATCAAATCCTAAACTCTAAAGACCCAACTTTTTATAGCTGTAAAATCTGGGTGATGCTGAACTTTTCCACGGCCTTTGTTTTTTTCACTTCCTCAATGATGGGATGTTCTAATTATACACATTATCCTTTCCAGTTGATTGAAGTTCCTTCTCTGATCAATGGATTAGCAATGATCCCTTTGTCCACCACCTTCCTCCCACAGGAATGGCCAGCCAGAGTGGCAGGTACTTCTCTTGACTTTTCACAGGACCCCTGTAAGTTACCAATGACTCTTCCTATCTTAAGTAATGGAATGATGTATCTTTATATTGTTATGTTATGTTTGTTTATTGAAATTGAATGGTGCCTATCTTTTCTCACTTAAATTGGGTTGCTGAGGACACAACACTATCCTGGTGTCCAAAATTTAAGAAAATGCTAGACTTTCAATGTTCCAGACTATAGACTGACAAAGAGCAAAGGAAACAAAATTGATTGTCATGCTCTTACATGGTGGTCTTCAGCAGGGCTAAGTCTTTCCATTCACACAAGGGCTCAAATTCAAAGACTGACATTATTATCTCTAAATGAGTCTGTAGAATCCTAAGTGTGTGTTGAGATTATAAATTGTAAATATTTTTAAAACACTACAATGTAATCCTGCTTTTGGCATGGCTTTATTGATTTGTTTATTGAAAGTGAGATGCCAAAAATTGATACAGGTATGCAGATAGAGTATATATTTATTAAATTATATAGAGAAGTCCCTGGGGAACCCATAGAGCCAAAAAGCATACAAACAACAACAACAAAAAAAACAAAAGCCCATGCCCTACTTCCTCTTTGAACTCCCTCTTGAGTTTAATCTTGATAGCTTTTGATTTTGAAATACCCTCCAAGGCAGCTGACACAAATAGCCAATCATGCTTGAATCCACCCCTATAAGAGGGACAAACAGTTCTCCAATCAATAGGAGTTAAGCTAATGCTCTTTTTTAAAAAAAAATCATATGCCATTTCTAGAAAGTGAAAGCTGATTCCGTTCTTACAGGTCATCTGGCTTCCTTTGCTCCAGCAAAACTCTGGAGTCCCGAATAAAATGCTGTAGTCTGCAAATGACTCCGATTTGTCTTTTGACAATATACATGGTATATGCATATACATAGTATATATAATCCCAACGTGTCCCAACCTCTTAAAGGCCCTGGCTGTGGATACCACCACCAGCACAGAGCAGGAGGGAAAGGGTGACTTGGCAGGAGGGAATTTCATTGCAGCTCCCAGTCACCAGCGATTTGCACCTAGCACTCCAGCCAGGCCCACTCAAGTCCAGGCACAAAGAGAGGCCAGACCAGGGAACAGGCCCAGTGGCAACTGTACAGACCTTCCAACAATGGGGGCTCGATGGGACTCAGCTGTGGTAGGGGCCGCTGGGGCTAATGAATTGTTTGGCCAGAGACAAGGGACTGTCTTCTGTTCAGGTGGGTGTCTGGCCTGGATTGATTCTGAGATAAAAGGCAACCACTGCCAACCACTGGTGCATAGGGCAGGTCAGATGCCTGACTTCAGGGCAGCTACAAGGGCCTCAAAGCCTATATGAGAAGGGTTGGGTGCATATCCATTTCTTAATGCCATTTTCTCCTTACTTGATCTAATTTCAAAAAGCAGAAAGTGTAACAAATAAGATCAATGACAAGAAAAATAACTTTAAAAAAGAGCAGAAAGTGCAGGGGCAGAGGCACCTACAGACCCTTCTCCTCTACCTCCAATTCCTAGGGTCAGGAGGGTGCCCAATCTACCCTGATCCCCTCCCATTAAAGAAATTGTAAGTTTTCCCTGTGTGGACGAATCCCCAAATAAAGAGTAGTGTTTACCATTTTGAAGTTTGTCCTTTTGGGGAAGGAGAAAATAACCATGTGACAGAGGGATTCCAGTGTCCCCATGATTTTTGTGGCCCCCATGATTTTTGTGTCCCCCATGAGGGACTACTGAGTAGTGTAGAAACCCTTTCAGGGTTGGCTGAAAGCCAAAGTCCTGTCTCCTGATGCAGTCTGGATCCAGCCAGTGTGCAGAGGCAGAGACCTCTTTCTTCTCCTAGGGTTGGGATGTTGATTTTTCAGATATTGCAAAATTCTATCTCAGGGATTTCCTGGATTTCAGGTAGTCTCAGCAGGTGTCAGGTATGTGGCTGGTCCTCAGGCTGACATGCTGCCTCTGCACATTATTTCTCCAAGGCTGCAGGAAGAGGGACTTAGGGGCTGTCAGGAAAGGTATCCCTGCTGCAGATTTTGAAATGACCTGGCCTGGACTCTCTGAATTTCTATGGAAGTTAAAAACAGCCTAAATCATTTAGTATTTTTGGATAATAGATCCCTGTGGAACTTACCTTTGTAATGAAGGAGTGTTTTTTACATGAGGTGGAGGTCTGTGAACAAATGATCAGGTTCTTTTGTGCGGAGGAGCGTGCTCATGGTGAAGGATCACTAGAGCAGGCATCCCTAGGCCTGGCTGGGTTTCCTAACTGCCAGTTACCTGACCTGGTCACATGACTCACCCTCTGTAAAGCTTAGGTTTCTGCTTTGTAAAAGTTGGGATTAACATGCCTCATTTTCTTTGGGGTTTTTGTTTTGTTTTGACTTAATCAGAATTAAAATAATACTATTTCACTGACAGGAAGATCATCTACCTTGTTCGCTGATGCAATCCCAATGCTTAGAGTGGTGCCTGGTATGTGGTGGACCCTCAAGATAGAGTAAGTGAAAGAACAAAGCATTATAAATATAAATTTAAAACAATTTATTTAGGATAATGGTTTCTAAAGATAGATTCTTTATACCTAAAATAACAAATATATTTGAGGAGTAGATTTAAATATTTCACAAAGCCGTAGGTGGATCTTCACATGGATAATGTAGTATATGAAGTTTGGTTTTATATCTTTCATATTTGAGTGATGATTTCCAGTATAGGGCCTTCTGAGTAGCAAAGTATAAGGTATAATTAATCAATAATATGAAATATCAACAGTTTTTATGAGGTGAGATTTTAGGGGTTTCTAGGTCTAAGCACAAATATTTGGATGACATCATTCTAAAGACTTCTGTCCATACTTTTCACCAGGCCTTTATTTTCCCATTATTTTTTGAAATGGTTTACTTTTCTCTAGGCAGGCAGCTAGTGTCCCCTAGAGTTGAACTGTTTTAAAGAACAATCTGGTAATCTTCATAGCTCATCTCCTTGGAAGGAAATTTATTCACAACCAATGTCAGCCTTGCTTCAGATCTCCTGTAGGTGCTCAAGGAAGTATCAGGTCATAACAGGGACTGTTTAGAGAAATTGACTCTTCCTGTTCCTGAGATGTATCAAAACAATTGATGTATCAAATTGTGATGTATCAAAACAAATAAAATGAAACTGATGCTGGTGATATTTGCCATATCACTGGTAATGTTCCATGTGTTTCAAAAGTGAAATCTCATATTTAAAGCAGACATCAAAATATGTTCCCAGAGCAATCTTTAGGTTATAACTGACAGTTCTGATGAGTGGGAAATAAAAATTAAGCCTGGGTGCATGTCCTGTTTAGCCTGTGCAGAAAACAGATGGGTCTCGGAGGATGACAATGGATTATCACAAATTAAAGTATCACTAGGTGATTACTCTAATAGCAATTGCTGTTTCAGAAAAGGTATCTTTGATTGAAACAATTGATACATCCCCCAGGTACTTGGTATGAAGCTATTGATTTGGCAAATACTTTTTTCCCAATATTTGTTGAATTGCTTTCACCTGGCAAGATCAGCAAACTACCTTCCCTGTCTTTTCTCAGGGGTATAGGAAATCTTCAGCCTTATGTTATAATCTAGTCTGCAGTTACATTGAACAAATTGCCCTTCAAAAACGCATCACTACTGAGATCAAGATGGCATTGGTTTAAGAGGGCACTCGCTGACTAGCTCTCTCAGGATTGCTGATTGGGGATGGGGTCCTGTCCAGTGGTCTGTGCTGTGGACTCATGGAGTGAGAAGCTTGACATCTATCTGGAGGCAGTTCAACGGCAGTGATTGCTCAGTAGAGATTTGCGAGTTTTAACCCTTCCCATGGAGGATAACACAGATGGCTGAGTCCCACCCTTGGGTAAAGAGGCTGGTTTGACCCAGGACTCCTGAGGCAGCCCAGTGAGAGGGAGCAATCTCCGAGAGTGGGAGGATGCTGGTGGAGGTTTGAGAGGGCTTTCCTTTCTGTGGATTTTGGTGCTTGGAACCCCTTGCAGCCTTGGGGGGCAAAATAGCTAGCTTGAAGCAAGACCAGGCTGAGGGGAGTGGTGAATCTGCTGAGGAAGTTGACTTACCTAGATGCCCAGGGATACGCCCTAACTCCCGCAGGCAATCCGGTGAGAGGGAGCATACTCCAAGAGTGGGAGGGTTCTGACAGAAGGTGGAGAGAGGTTTCCTCTCTGTCGATTTGGTTGCCTGGACCCCCTCATAGCTTTGTGGAGCAGATAAGCTGGCTTGAAGCAGCGCCAGGCTGAGGGAAGAGGTGAATCTACTGAGGAAGCCTGATTTATCCATCAGGCCAGTGATACTTAGGCTTGGCTCCAGAGGGGGCGAAGTCAGCCATTTTTATCATTATGCACTGACTAGCATCAGAGCTTCAGATCCCCTGGGGAGGACAGGAAGTGGGAAGTACTTAATTAGTGTCATGAGCCTAGTTAGGGTCCCTTCAGTGGAGGGGGTGGTCTAGAAGACGACATATTCTGGGTCCCTTATTTCACCAAAAAAATAAGAAAGTCACTTTAAAAAATAATGAATTTTTCTTTTAAATTTATTTTAAGAAATAAAATCTGCCTCAAAACCTGCAGATAGAACCTTGCAGGGCAATTGATTGATAAACACAAGCAGGCTCTGAGGTTCCACAAGGGCCCAAGAAGGAACAATATTCTTTCTTAGCTATGTTTGACTGCTTGTTGTGTGGTTTTTGGTTTTCTCTGTTTATTTCTTATCTCTTGCTTTTCTTTCCTATTTTGTCCCTCTCTTCTTTTTTCTTTCATTTTTTTTTTAAATTAGGTGCTGTTAGCTTGTCCCTTCTTTGCTGTGATTCTTCTTCAATGATTTCCCATTCTCTGTCTATATTGATTCTGTATCCCAAGCTATCTCTTTTCCTTCCTTCATCTTTCTACCTTCTGCTTTCTGTTGTGGTTCTTACATACCACGTTTTGTCATTCACCCACAACTTAAGGGTGTCAATTTCTATCCTATCTATTCTGTATCCTTCATGTTTTAATTAATATTAGCTTTTTCCTTTCAGCCCTTTCTTTACTCTCTCTCTCCCTCCGCATCATTCTAGCCTTCTAAATAATTATATATGTATATTCCTCTATTTGGTTTCCCAGTCCATTGTAGGTACTCCACATTTTTCCCCATTACTCTATACTTCCTATATGAGCTAAATATTCATTTCACTAAGTCTTATACAGCTCCTCTTCTAACTTCTATCAATATTACTACTATCCTCCTTCCTTTTGCACATCTTTCGATTCCTCTAACCCTAATATTTTGCCTTCAAGGAAACATAGAAAGAAGCGAGGAAATAAAATAAGAAGAAAAGTGTCAAAGAAAAAACTTAACACAGACAAAGAACCACCAGCTAAATAAATCTATAGAGTAGAGAGGGAAGCTAATCAACTGAACAAACACATCAATATAAAATGATGACTAGAGGGCAACAAAAAATTGCAAACCACACTGAGAAACAGGAAGTTAAGGACCAGTCCAATGAACAAACTAAAAACTAAGAAGAGATGCAGAACATCGAACAACTAATCAAAGTTTTCCAAATAAATATCATGGACCAACTTAATGAAGTGAAGGAAGAGATTAAGGATGTTAAGAAGACATTGGGGAGGTGGGGCCAAGATGGCGTTACTGTAGGAGGACACACACTGCAAGCTCCCAGAGCAAGGCCGATTGTGGACGGGGTCCTGCCCAGGGGTCTGTGCTGTGCACGCGTGGAGTCAGAAGCTTGGGACATCTATCTGCATGGATCAATGGCGTGGACGGAAAGGTAGAGATTTGTGAGTTTTAAGGCTCCCGGTGGTGATTGGCACAGACGGCTGGGCCCCGCGGTTAGGGAGGAACAATAAAATAAAATAAAACGGCCATTTGGAGCCGCGAGCAGGGTGAAAAATTTTTATTTTCTGGGGATCTGGCTGCCTGGTGCCCCTTGGACCTTGTGTGAACAGAACAAACGAGCTAATCAGCACCCAGTGAACTGGAGGGGGATTCTGGTTGGGGAACAGAGCTGATTTCCCTAGCCACCCAGGGATAAGACACGGGGCGCGGCGGAGCCAGGAAGAAGGGACAGTTCCCAAAAGAGGGAGGGTTCTCCTAGAGGACAGGGAAGGGTATTTTTTATTTTTAGACATTGATCTGGCTGCCTGCACCGCCCCATAGCTTTGGGGAGCAAATAAGCTGACCTGAAGCAACATCAGGCTGAGAGCAGACGCGAATCTGCACTCAAACTGATTTACTTAGCAGCCCGGTGACGCTCAAGTTCAGCTCCAGAAGGGGCGGAATCGGCCGTCTTTAGCACTCCTCACTGACTAACAACAGAACTACAGCTAACCTGAGGAGTCCGGAAAGTGGGATGCGCTTGATTAATTTCCACAGGCCCAGCTAGGGTCCCTTCCGTAAGGGGGTTTGTCTAGAGGAGGAACTATTTTGGGTCCTTCATTTGGCTAAAAAAATATATTAAAAAAAAAAAAAACCTGAGAAGGTCAACTCAACAAATGAAAAATAAATTCTTTTAAATTTAGTTTAATAGCTAAAAGCTGCTTCAGGACCTGCATATAGAACCCTGTGGGGAAATTGATTGATAAACACAAGTAGGCAGGAAGGAGCCACGTGGACCCTAGGGGAATCATTGACCCCCCTTAGCTCTGTTTGACTGCTTGCCTGTGTGGATCTTTGGGTTCTCTCTGTTTCTTTCTGGTTTCTTGCTATTCTTTCCTCTGTCCTGCCCCCTTTCTTTTTCTTTCTATTTTTTTTTTTTTTTAATTAGGTGCTGCCAGCTTGTCGCTTCTTTGCTGGGCTTCTTTTTCAGTAATTTCCCACTCACTGTATATATTGATTCTGTATTAAAAAACTATCGCTTATCCTTCCTGCATCTTTCTGCCTTCTGTTTTATGTTGTAGCTCTTAGAGACAACATTTTTTCATAGGCCCACAACTTAAGGGTGTCAATTTCTATTCCATCTATTTTGTTTTCTTCTTTTTATTTTTTATTAGTATTAACTTTTTCCTTTCAGACCTTTCTTTACTATTTCTCTCCCTCCTCAAAATTCTAGACTTCTAAATCACTATATATATATTCCTCCATTTGTTTTTCCAGTCCATTGTAGGCACTCCATATTTTTTCCTAGTATTCTACACTGCCTACACAAGTTAAATATTCATCTCATTAAGTCTCATTTTGCCCCTCTTCTAACTTTTATCAATATTACTATTATCCTTCTGACTTCCTTACATCTTTTGATTCCTCTGGCCCTAACCTTTTACCTTCAAGGGAACATAGAAAGAAGCAAGGAAATAAAATAAGAAGAAAAACTGCCTAAGAGAAAACTTACCTCACATGCAGAGCAAACAGCTAAATAAAATTCTAGAGCATAGAGAAAAGCTAATCAACTGAACAAACCCATCAAGATAATATGATGACCAGAGGGCAACAAAAAAATACAAATGACTCTGAGAAACTTGAAAACATGGACCAGTCCAATGCACAAAATAAAAACAAGGAAGCAATGCAGAACATCGAACAACTAATCAAAGCTATCCAAACAAATATCATGGACCAACTTAAAGAACGGAAGGAAGAGATTAAGGATATAAAGAAGGCACTGGGAGAACATACTGGAGAAATAGCTAACATGCCTAAAAAAGTAATGGATATGATGGTGAACAAAGGCGCAAGTGAAGAAATGAAAAAGACGCTGGACTCACATGGCAGCAGATTTGAACAGGCAGAGGAAAGTATTAGTGATATGGAAGACAATAGAGCTGAAATCAAAGACATTGTAGAACAGATAGACAAAAAGACAGAAAAAATCCAGCATGGTCTCAGGGAATTAACCGATAATACAAAACGCACAAACATACGCATTATGGGCATCCCAGAAGGAGAAGAGAAGGGAAAGGGAACAGAAGGAGTGTTCAAGGAAATAATGGCTGAAAACTTCCCAACTCTATTGAGAGAGATGGATGTGCAGATCCAGGAAGCACAGCACACCCCAAATAGTATAAATCCCAACAGGCCAACTCCACGACATATACTTATCAAAATGTCCAATGTTAAAGACAAATAGAAAATACTCAAGGCAACAAGAGATAAGAGAACCATCACATACAAGGGAAGCACAATAAGATTAAGTGCTGATTTCTCAGCTGAAACCATGGAAGCAAGAACACAGTGGTATGACATAGTCAAAACAATAAAAGAAATAAAACTTCCAGCCACAAATTCTCTATCCAGCAAAATTGGCATTCAAAAATGACGGAGAGTTCAAAATATTCACAGATTAACAGCAATTAAGAGTATGTGAATAAGAAACCAGCACTTCAAGAAATACTAAAGGAATTTCGACAAGTTGAAAGGAAAAACAATGGAGAGAGAGGTGGAGGAGAGTTTAAAAACAACTGAAAAATCAAAAAAAGAAATAAAACAACATATGACATACATTAAACAAAAGAACAAATGGCTGAAGTAAGAAATTTGTTACAAGTAATAACACGGAATGTTAATGGATTACATTCACCAATCAAAAGACACAGATTGGCAGAATGGATAAGAAAATATGATCTATATATATGCTGTCTACAAGAAACCCACCTTCGACCGAAGGATTCAAGGAGGCTGAAAGTGAATGGCTGGAAAACCATTTTACAAGCTAACAATAGCCAAAAAAGGGCAGGAGTAGCTATTCTAATATCAGACAAAATAGACTTTAAATGCAAAACTATTGCAAGAGACAAAGATGGACACTACATATTAGTAAAAGGAGTAATCTCTCAAGAATAGAGAACAATCAACAACATTTATGCACCTAATCGAGGTGCTTCAAAATACGTGTGGCAAACTCTGGAAAAACTAAGCGGAGAAATAAATTCCTCTACAATTATAGCAGGGGACTTCAGCACAACACTATCATCATTAAACAGAAAATCTAGGCAGAGAATCAATAAAGAAACAAAGGCACTAAACAATATATTAGAAGACTTGGACTTAATAGACATAGACAGAACACTACACCCAAATGCAGCGGGATTTACATTCTTCTCGAGTGCACATGGAACATACTCCAAAATAAACCAAATGCTAGGCCACAAAACAACACTCAATGAATTCAGAAAGATTGAGATTATGCAAGATAATTTCTCTTACCACAACGGATTGAAATTGGAAATCACCAAGGGCCAGAGAAACAGGTTAGGCACAAGTATATGGAAGTTAAACCACACACTCTTAGACAAACAGTGGGTCAACGAAGAAATTTCAAAAGAAATCAGTAACTACCTTGAAACTAATGAAAACGACAATACAACATATCAAAACCTATGGGATGCAGTGAAAGCAGTCCTGAGAGGGAAGTTCATAGACATAAATGCATATATTAAAAAAAAGAAAATGCTAAAATTGAAGACCTAACTGCACACTTAGAGGAATTGGAAAAACAACAACAAACTAAACCAAAAGGAAGTAGAAAGAAGGAAATAACAAAGATTAGAGCAGAACTAAATGAAATAGAGAATAAGAAACCACTGGAAACAATAAACAAAACCAAAAGTTGGTTCTTCTAGAATATCAATAAAATTCACAAACCCTTAGCCAGACTAACAAAGAAAAAGAGAGAACAGATGCAAATACATAAAATAAGGAATGAGCAAGGTGATATCACTACTGACCCCACAGAAATAAAGAGTATCATAAGAGGATACTTTGAAAAAT
>JAKSZT010054068.1:835796-898622 GCA_026826555.1 Tolypeutes matacus | reverse complement strand
ATTGTCATCCTCCGAGACCCATCTGTTTTCTGCACAGGCTAAACAGGGTTATTGAATAGGAATGTGATGGAATCACCACCGATGCATCCTTAAAGCCCTTGATGGTGCAACTAATATTCACCATATATGTAAGAATCTATTTCTGATCTCTCTATTCAGTTCCATTGGTTAAAGTATCTATTTTATCAACATACCACACTCTCTTGATTATCTTAGCTTTTTGAAATCTTTATCTAAAATCAGGTAAAAGGAGTCCTCTCACTTTATTCTTCTTTTCCAAAATTGTTTTGATTACCTTATTCCTTTGCTTTTGCATGTAGATTGTAAAATTGATTTTTCAATTTTTGCAAAAAAAAAAAAAAAAAAAAAACGCTTTGCTTAAATATTAATTAACATGAATCTTACAGCTCAATTGGGAATTGTCTTTAATTAATAGAACATTTTTTTCCAATTGGATCCCCTATTAATATCATGTTTTGATATTTTCTTCTTATTCAGCTTCCATGAACAACATTACCTATCCACTGTTATAATCTATGCATGTGGGTCCAGGTATCCATGTATTTTTCAAAATTATTCAAAAAGCTTCTTATATATATAGGCAAATAGTAGTCTGTAGATTAATATATTAGATCCCTAAGACAAGAGAAGTCCATAGAAAACTCAGAACATACAGTCTTTGACTCTACCAGACTTCTAATATTCTAATGTTCTATCACATAGAATATTACAATTATCTGCCTACTGTCTGAATTCCCCTGTTAGGACTTCTTATCCATGAATATATCTTCTCTGTGAGATTCTCAATGAGTTTAAATTACATCTCATGTTTCTTTGAAATGCAGCATATAAAAATTTAAATAAGAATCATATTCATTAATGGGACATTCTAATTTAGTCAGAGTAGTATTAAAATTTAACAGCATGCCTTCTAGGGAACATACTTGGGAAAATAGAAAGGTCTCTCTACATACTTAGGTCAGTAGAGCTGGAAATCAGAAATATGCTTTAATTTCCTTGATGGAACATAATAGCAGTAGAAATAAGACTATTTTTAACTGTGAGGGAAATTACTAAAGAGAAAACTAACTTTCACCCATCCACTTGGTTTGTGTAACTTCCTTATAATAATTTTATTTTCTGACAGGATTATAAATGAATTTTAAATGTAATTTGTAAGTTAGCTAATTGATATAGAAGCCATTTTATTTATTATTATTTGTAAAATTTCATTGTCTTTTGAGCTGCACAACTTAATAAAAAATAATTATTTTTGTATATGAGGGAATAGTTTTTATTGTTTCTGGGCGATAAGGATACCAGAATTTTGAATGTCGCATCAATGGGATTATATGTATGGTGCAGTGGCTTAGTGTGTTGAGTCAAACTTGAGCTTGAAGCCTGTCTCTGCTAACTAAATTTGTGACCTTCATAAATTATGCATCAAGCTTGACATGCATATTCTCCTGTATAAAAGGACACTAAATTATTTAGTTTTCTGATTGCTATATGGATTATGTAAAATAATGTCCACAAAATTCCTAATAGGAATAATATATGTGGTTACAGCTATCACAGATTTTCTTCTCCTGAAGTTTAATGTTTGTTGAAGAAATGGTTCTATTTTAGTCTTTCTGATGGATATGTTTTCTTAAAGTTCATGATCCATATTTTTTGTAATCCTTATCTCTTATTAAAGTGAAATCAGCTACACATATACACAACCAGTTTAATGATCCTGAATTATTAGGTAACAGGAATACATGTGGCAGTAGAGATTGATTGCAAGGGCTAAATTCCAAATATTTATTACATTTTTCCAAATCTTTAGAGTGATATGGAGAATTCCTCTAGTGAGATGTGATTTACTAAAATAATATGCTTTCATTTATAAACAAATTTCTTAGTCTACAGAAAAGATAAGCATATAGAATTGCCAGAAATTTATATTGTCAAGTGTTACAGGGGAATTTAAGTTAAACATATAATTTCATTTACATGTCCATTAGCAGAATGTAGTGACAAATGTGAATCATTTTGGTTCCTTAAAGCATAGAAAATTGGTATTCACTGGCTTTATTCTCAATAGAATGCTATTTAACATATATATTTACTGTCATATATATAACTTAAAGAAGAAATATTGAGTTTCTGGTTTAAGGCCATTCATTTCTTAATGCTGTGATAAAAATTATTGATTTTATAACTTCATATTATTTGTTTTAAAGAAAATGTAGATGTGATATCTTATTTTTATGCAGACTTCACATATATATATTTCAATGTACCTCAGCATTAATCACTCTGCAAAGACACCATATTCATGAAGTTTAATAAGACATGCCTGAAAGTTTTGGTCATTATTAGTTATTCTTTGGTTTGGAAAAATGCAGTTACTTTTCCATGCTCACTTGGTCAACAGGTGTTAAATCAGACATTGCAATACAGGGTTATAGAAGCAGATACTATTTCTCTAACACTGTTGTCCCTTCTCTGTCATGCCAATTAAGTGAAGGTTAAGGTTGTAATGTTGCTGAAAATTCTCCGGTGTGTGCTGGTCAAGATATATTATGTAATGAATTCCTTTAGTAGACTATATACTGAGAAATTTTTTAAAATTTGCATACTCGGGAAGCGGCTGTGGCTCAATCAGTAGGGCTCCCGTTTACCATATGGGAGGCCCCAGGTTCGGTTCCCGGGGCCTCCTGGTGAAGGCAAGCCTGCTCACATGGCGTGGTTAGCTGACCCAGTGAGCACAAGCAGCAAGGGGGGGATAAATGAATAAATAAATAAAATCTTAAAAAAAACAAAACGAAAAATAAATAAATAAATAAATAAAATTTGCATACATGTTATCCAAAGCTTCTTTAAAAATAAAAAAAAATAAAATAAATAAACCAATTCTTATAAAAGACATAGCTAATTGCAAACAAAACCAAAATTAAATGTAATAAATATATATTCTAGACACATAGATTTCAAAGGAAATTAAATCTTGATATAATAATTTATAAGAATATTATTTATGATAATATAACCATTTTATATGAATTAAGGATGTAGAGGAAAATATACACATTTAAATTATTTGAATAAGTTAATGAACAGTGATGAACTTGAGAGAATACATTAAAATTTTAATCCTAAAAAAGTTGAACATTATTTTAATATTTGAAAAATCATTTAAGAAAATGAACAAGTATAATTATACAAGGAATACCTTAATATTAATCAAAATATTTAAAAAATCACTTGAAATGAAACATATTTTTAATAACCATTGTTTAGGTTTAAAAAAATAATCAAATAAAGCTAAAGGAAGAATATTATAAATAAAAGAATGCTCTTCTTTTAAAAGTGCTAAGAGTATGGTGATATACAGGAAAATTAAAACTAAAGTAACTTATAGATGATAGTAAACTAATATCTTAATATTTTGCAGAAATAACAAAGAAGATATTTTTTCAGAAGCAACAGTATAGGGGTATTGACGAATATGGGATTTTTCCTTTTTAAATAGTTAAAAGTTCTACAATTGAATGAGTTTATGACTGCACAGCTGTGATGAAAATGAGAGCCACTGAGTGTCCACTTTGAATGGATTGTAGAAAGTTTGGGACTGTAGAACTGTAGAACACTGAACATCCAGTGGTAGATGATGGACTGTGGCTACAGGGAAAATATGAGAATATTTTCTCATGAACACTAAAAAATAAATAATACTAATATAGGGTGTTAATATTTATGTGGTTTTTTGGGGAAAATACACCAAATGTAAGATATGGGGCTATAGTTCATAGTAACAAATATTTCACAAGGAAAATTTTGGTGGTGGGGTAATGTATGGGAGACCTGTAGGTTGATATGCATATTTATATTGTAATTTCACAAATTTTACTCTATACTTATTGTTTATATATGTTCATGTATAGATGAAATACTTCAATAAAATTATTTAAAACCACTTGAAGGGAAATATATTTGTAATAACTAATGCATAAGTTTAAGAAGAGATAAATATAGGAAAATTAAAACATACTTTCTTAAATACACGTGATAATAGAGAAAATTCAAACTAAAATTCCAGATTACATAGCAACATTTTTTCTTTTTTTTTTTTTTAAAACAAATCAATTATATTGTTACATATAACTGAAGAATAAATCAATCCAAAGAGTACAATCAAAGGTGTTTCGTGTAATCACATATTTGTGCATTCATCACCCCAGTCATTCCCAGAGCACTTTCATTATTCCAATAATAATAATAAATAATAAGCAATCAAATAAACAAAACTCATCATCTCTCAATCTCTCTATGCCTCACCTGCTGTACATAGCTGCTATTCTCTTTCCTTCTTTCTATATATTGTAAAAACAGCTTTATATATGCAATATCCCCCATATTCGTGTTTTCCCTGAAGTTTTACGGTCTTTTACAGACTCATATTACAGTTTTTAGCTTTCCTTCTAGTAATATACATGACCTTAGACATTCCCTTTCAATCATTGTCATACCCATACAATAGCACTGCTGGTTACAAACATCATGATATACCTTAACCATTTCTATTAATTTCCAAAATTTACAAACAAGTTTTTACCAATTCTGCACAGACTAACCCTCAGCTTTCCACTCTCTACCCTCCTACTATTTTCTGGTGGCCAGATTCTAATTATTAATTACATGAGTTTACATAATATATTTAGTTCATAATAGCGCAATCATACAGTATTTGTCCTTTTGTGTCTGGCTTGCTTCATTCCACATAATTTCCTCCAGGTTCACCCATCTTGTCATATGTTCATGTCTTCATTTCATCTTACCACTGCATAATATTCATCATGTTTATACTCCACAATTTGTTTATCCATTCATTGGTTGATGGATACCTGGTTTGTCTCCAGCTTTTGTCAATTGTGAATAATGGCTGTAGCAGCATTTTTAAAAGGAAATAACAGCAATCTACCTGACTAAAATTTATGGGATGTCACAAAACATGGGTTAATTGTCAATTTTTGGCTTTGCAGCTTTTCTCTATTAAAGTTCTGAAAATATAACAATGAATAATTTTTTTACATTACATATTTAAAGAGCATTAACTTACAGAAACCAGGATGAAGGAAATATTTTTAATCATACCGAAATCTTAAAGAGGCATAGTAATTATTAAAGCTTGTTGATGCATCATTGAATAATAAGGTTTCAAAATTTTAGCAGGTAGACACAAGTGAGGCATAACTGTAAGTGGATATGAATTTATAAAACATCAGGGATTAAATCTTTGCAATATGAGAGTATTTTATTTCTATCATAATATTTCATTTTGTTCCAAGACCAAAGTCTTTTTTTTTAGCTGCTTATTTACTAGTAAGATTATCCAAAAATATTTATAAAGCACCAGTGAATGTTTCCATAACAAAAGCTATTGTGTATTTTGTATTTTGCAAGAATGTAAGCATTCTGAAGATTGTGGCCTTTAAATTCCTTCTATTGATCCATCTGTTATGATCTTTAAAGTAAATATATAGAGTTAGAATTATTTTTCTTGTACAGTTGAAGGATTAGATTTATATTTTCAGTAATTTACTAAGGGATATACAGGAAAAATGCTGCCAGATCTAAAATCTAAACACCACATTTTTCAGTCCAATGAATTGCTTTTTAAGATTGTGCTATATTTACTCTCTTTAGAATAAATTACTTTTGAAACTGCTCTCCATGATAAAATTCTCTGAAATTGGAACATTCCCTGGGATTTCTATGATAGTTTGACGATACCACTATAATTTTGTTTTTTATACATCAGTTACACTTAAAATCACATACATTTAAGCCATTGCTTTAACACATATTTCTTGTCTACCAATTACTGTAGATATCTAAAATTATAATTTTGGGATTGTTCCAGATCATGTGTGGTCAAATAGAAAATTTCTCAACAGAAGTACTAACTAATTAAAGAATTCTACTATATTTTGGGAGACACTAAGTAAACACACAAATAGCAAAGAAAGAAGAAATGCACTTAAATCAGCATCACTGTCAGTCCAATTGCTTTGATCGCTCTCTCTTCTGCATGACTCTAAGGAGAGCACTTTTCATCTCTTTGTTCCTAAGACTATGAATGAGTGGATTTAACATGGGGATCACCATAGCATAAAACACAGAGGCCACTTGATCCCTTCTCAATGGGTAGGACTTGTTTGGTTTTAAATAAGTTATAATCATGGTGTTGTAAAAGATGATGACCCCAGGAAGTAGGAGGCACAAGTAGAGGAGGCTTTGCCCTTCCCTTAAGTGGAATTAATTTTCAGGTTGGTAGACAAAATGGACCCTTAAGACACAGAGACGAGGGTAAGAGACACCATTATGTTAAAACTACCAAGAATGAATAACATGATTTCTGTGTCACAATTGTAAGAGCAGGGCATGGCTAAAATTCTCTGACAGGTTACGTCAAAGAAAAAGGGATAGATTATATTGGAGTTGCAGAAATGCAAATCGTTCATGTAAACAACATTAACTAAAAATTCAATAAAGCCAATCATATTGAACCACTGGTTCATATGATTGGTTCATATAGAACCCTGTGATGAAGCAGCAGCAGAGTGTCCAGGACATAACAGCATCATAACAGGGTTACAGATAGCTACTTTGTGGACATAGGCCATTGGGGAGATGAGGAAACATTCAGTGACAGCCAATAAGAAAAACAAAAGACATAATGGGTTGGGTGAAGCAGCCCATGAATGAAATATTCTTGTTGGAAGTCACTACGTTCTCGAAGGTTTTAGGTGTGATGCCGATGAGTAACTGAAGTCAAGGAATGACAGGTGACTGAGGGAAAAATTACATGGGGGTGTTAAGCTGGAGATCCAGGCGAATTGTCAGTATCATCCCTAAAATTACTTACAAAGTGATCAGGTAAATCAGGAGAAAGAGCATAAAGAGAATCCATCAGATCTCTTTAGAGTCTATCAATCCCATAAGGTTGCAATCAGGCACATTTGTGTTATTCTTACCTCCCATAGCATTTAACTGTTGTAAACTGTTGAGAAATCAAAAGGAATACTTGGTATGAATGTCTTCCAAACAGTTTTTGTTTATAAGAATTACTTGGAATTTAAAAAAATTAGTTTAGTTATTCCAGATATTCCTAATAAAGAGTTGTTTACAAAATATGAATGAAAAAAATCTGAGTTTGACTACCATATATAAAGTAGGTACTAATCAACATTTGGATATTATATAATAGGGACTCATATATATTGCATAATTAGAATCAACATGACACTGTTATAAATACATCCTTTAATGAACACATTAATCAAGATTAAAATATTATAACATAGATATTTTTATTGTACTCATTTTTTAGATGAGAAAAGGGGCATGGTAAGTTAAATAATTTATACAGAATCTAAAAATTTGAATATTGTTGGTTCTGTGATTCTACCATGATTTGTTTAGTGCAAAGATCATGCTCGTAACACTATATTTCTACTAACACTTTATTTGAAAAAAAAAAACAAAAAAAGTCTAGTTATGTAATAAACAATGATAGTTTCAATGCATCATTTATGTCCTTTTGTATTCAATATTGTTTAAAACAAATGAAAGATCAGAAACTAAAACCTGAGATATATTCATAATAATGAGCAGTCATTATTAATTTTCAGAAGATATTTGTAAGATATTATATAATCAAAATTTTTCCAAAAATATTTTTCAATGTATGTTCATTTCTTGAAGAATCTGATTCTGTGAATTCTATATTTCCTTTTCCACAAATCCTGACATTACTTAGTTAATGCCTATGTGGTAGGCATATGTATATGTAAATTCTTCTAATAACATTCCCAATTTTTTATAAACTAAAATGCTCTAACTTTTTTTTTTTCTAGTCACTCAGTAAATATTTTTGGTTGTAATTATGAAAAATGATAGTAAAGAATGCATTATATAGACTCTCATTTTAAAGTCACAGAATAATATTCCCTTGTTATCATTTCCACAATGGCTGTTCTCAGTTAAACAAACAAACAGAAAATAGGCATTCTGACCTAAAGGGAAGGGCAGGTGAAAGGAGTGCGGACAAGATATGTAGTTTGAGGTTAATTCTTACCGTGATTCAAAGTTGGTGTAAAACTTCTTCAAGCCTTATGTGTCTAGAAATTTTTCCACCTAAAGTTTTTCTCACAAATAAAAGATTTAAACTATTTAAGGAGCCTGAATTGATTTCAATACTTGATATTTGTTTTCTTTCAGGTAACTAATATTAAATGCTTTTAGTATATAGATAGATTAGAGAGAGAGAGAGAGAGAGAGAGAGAGAGAGAGAGAGAGAGAGAGACAAAGTTTGAGGTAAAATAAATCAACATAAAAATTTTCTTCAGGTCCTGGTCAAACAAAATGTTCACCTGAAAATTATGTTTCCCAAGTATACCAGGGAGGTACTGTGTACACTGGCATAGCAGAGTATTCCTTGCCTTTCCTACAATAAGAGAAGCCATGATAATGTCATGGCATCAGTTAACATTGATGATTTCTGATAATGAAATATTTGGACATCTCTAGGACTAATTTACAAGAAGATCGATTGACATGATGCCAAGGATAAAGGTTCAAGGACTAATGCAGTCATGTTAGATTTGTAACAGAGACTTGCCTTCCCCTTAGAAGTCACATAAAGTTGAGCAGTAGTTTGTGGTATTCTTTTGTGATGCTCTAATTTGTGACTTGGCAAAAGAGTAGATATATTTGGAGTAAGTCTTAATCTGTTGCAGGAAAGCCCTATAGTTAACTACCAGAGATAGCATAGCACATTATTTCCAATGAAATAGTTTTATATTTATAGGAAAAATACTATTAAAGGATTATTGATTAACTGTGCAAAAATTATTATACAACAAAGGTCAGAAAAGAAAATGAAAATTACTCATAAATGTTGTTATCCTTTAGTTGTATTTCATTTGAAGTATTCTTTATTGACAATATGAAGTTATTTATGTGTATACTTATGTGTTATTATAATTTTTTGCATGAATTGTCAATAATACTGTGATTTTATTATTAAATATTTATAATAAACCTTCACTTATGTTATAACAGACTTTTATAAAACCCAAAATTTCATGTATTTTGCATTGACTTCTACAGGATAACTAACATTTCTAGGAGTGTCCACCAGCTGAAAATGGGCCTTTTTGAGGTATAATAAGGAAAACATGGTCATGTCTCTCTAGTCAGGTTTTGCAGTATCAACTAATTCAATAACAGAGCTGATGTAATGTTGTATTTGGCCACAACAATGTCCATACAATTTGTTTTATTATTTTACTTGATTGACTCTTGTTATAATAAAAGAAACATGAGGGAAGAAAGTAAAATCAACATTGAAATGAGTAAAGAATTTATTACGACTTTAATGACCAAAATCTTACTTCCTCTATTTACAGGAGGTGAAATGCATTCCTGCGAATCCAGTAAATAATGATATTGAAATCAATTTTCAAGTAGATTTAGAAAAATATCATACAAGAAGTCATTGTTTGATGGACACTGGTATTTTATTTTTACAAAGACTGCAAATGCAAAATACCAGAAATGGTTTGGCTTTATAATGAGAGTTTATTAGGTAGAAGATTACAGCTTCAAGTCTGTGAAAACGTCCAAATCAAGGCATCATCAGAGGTGCTGCCTCAACAAAGGTCAGCTGCTGGCGATCCTAGACTTCTGCCACAAGGAAAGGCAAAATAGCTACTGGACTTTGCCTCCTCTTCCAAACTCACTTTTGCCCCGAGCTCATCTTTGGGCAATCAAGCATATGGCTCTTCTATCCCCTCTCCTCATGGCTTCAACTTCAGCTGTCCTGCTGATTCCAGACCCCAGCTTCTCTTTTCAGCCTCTCAAGGGTCTCACTTTCTGTGCCTGCAAACAATTTGGAGCACTCTCTCACATGGCAAGGTAAAACCTTACACGTTTTTTTCTCTGTGTGTCTCTGATTTCAGTCTTCAGTTTATATAAGACTCCAGAAAAAGGATTAGGACCCACCCTGAATCGTGATATAATCAAAAACCTTTAACTGAAAAAATCTAAGCAAAACTGATCTAATCAAAAGATCCCCTGACTGAACCTAACCAAATGATTATAAATATGATAGACTTATGCACACAGGGATGGTTTAGCTTAAGAACATATCCTTCTGGATCCACAAAAAATTCAAACGAGGACACGAGTTATTACTATCTTTTGGCTCTTATGAATAATGTTGCTATGAACATCAGTGTGCAAATATCTGTTCAAGTCCTTGCTTCCCACTTTTTTGGATATATATCTGGTAGTGGGATGGCCAGGTCATATGGTAGTTCCATTCTTAGCTTTCTGAGGAACTGCCAAATTCTCACTTTCACAGTGGCTGCGCTATTTTAAAATGCTTCATTGTTGTTTTCATTTGCATCTTCCTAATTCTTAATGATGTTGAGTGTCTTTGTGTGTGCTTTCTGGTCATTTGTATGTCTTCTTAGGAGAGAAGTCTATTCAAGACATTTACTCATTTTTAAACTTTTTTTTTTGTTGTTGTTGTTAAATTGAAGTATGCCTTTATAAATTTTTGATATTGGATCTTTATCAAACATGTGGTTTCCAAATATTTTCTTCCATTTGGTAGGTTGTAGAATTAATTTCATTATAAAGCCCTTTAAGATGCAACTTTTAATTTTGATGAAGCCCCATATATATTTTTTCCACTGCTTCTTGTGTTTTGGATGTAAAGTCTAAGAAACCATTGCCTAACTCGTGGTCCTGAAGAGGCTGTTTTAGGATTTTTTTTAGGATTTTGATAGTTCTAGATCTTATATTTGGTTCTTTGACCAATTTTGAGTTGATTTTAGAATACAATTTTAAATAAATGTCCTCCTCTCTCTCACTCTCTTTCTCTCTCTCTCTTGCATATAGAGATACAATTTTTAAATCATCATTAGTTGAAGCGTATTCTTTCCAAATTGAATGGATTTTGCCACCTTGTGAAATATCAGTTGGCTCTAAATATGAAGATTGATGTTTGAGTTCTCATATTGTTTCAATTGGTCTATATGTCCATCCCTGTGCTTGTACCATGCTGTTTTGATTATTGTAGCTTTTTAATAAATTTTAAGATTAAAAGTGTTAGTCTTCCAATGTCATTCATATTTTTCAAGATGTCTTTAGCTATTCAGAGACACCTACCCTTCCATGTATACTTGATATTTGGGTTTCCATATCTGCAAATAATGTTTTTGTACCTTTGATTGGAATTGCATTGGGTCCATAAAATCCTTTGGATAGGACCGACATCTTAACTACATATAGTCTTCCAATCCAAGAACATAGAATGACCTTAAATTTATTAGGTCCTATTTGCTTTCTTTTAGTAATGTTTTATGGTTTTTGGTGTACAAATCCTTTTCATTTGGTTAGATCTATTCCTAGATATTTGATTCTTTTAGTTACTATCATAAATGCAATTTAAATCTAGATTTCTTTTTCTGATTTTTCGTTGTTTGTTTATAGAAACATTGCTTATTTTTCACTGTTGATTTTGACCCCTGACACTTTGCTGAACTCATTTATTAACTCTAGGTACTTTGTTGTGGATTTTATAGGATTTTCTGTACATAGGATAATATCATCTGTAAATAGAGAAATTTGTATTTCTTCCTTTCCAAGCTGAATGCTTTTTATTTATTTTTCTTACTTAATTTACTCTGGAAATTACTTCCAATACAATGTCAAATAACAAGAGACAGTGGGCATGCTTGCTCTGTTTCTGATCTCACAGGGAAAGCTTTCAGTCTTTCACTATTGAGAAAGATGTTATTTCTGTGCTTTGCATTTAAGCCCTTTATCATATAGAGCTGGGTTTTTAACAAGGGATCCATGAGCATACATTGAATATCAAAAAAACATTATTCTTTTGGGGATGTGTTGGTGTGGGTGTGATATATTTATTACATAATACACAGTATAGTGTGGACTTAGTAAGGGATCCATATTTTTCTCCCAGGCAAAGGAGTGAGTAGGAAAAAAAAAAGTTAAGAACCCTTTCTAGAGAGGGATTTTCCTTTTATTACTGTCTTTCTAAATGTTTTTTATCAATTAAGGACGCTGGATTTTTTCAAAAGCCTTTGCTGCATCAATTGAGATGACCATGTATTTATTTTCCTTCATTGTGTTAATGTGATGTATTACATTGATTTTCTTATTTTTAAACAACCTTGCATAAAGAGGATAAATCAAACTTGATCATGGTGTGTAATTTTTATAATATGCTGTTGGATTTGGTTTGCTACTTTTCTTGAGGATTTTTGTATGTATATTCACAAAGATATTAATCTGTAGGTTTATTTTCTTGTGGTATCTTTATATTTGGTATGAGGGTGATTTTTGACCTCAGAAAAATGAATAAGGGCATGGTCCCTTCTCTTCAATTTTGGAATAATTTGAGCAGAATTAATTTCCTTGTGAAGCTGGGGTCATGGGCTTTTATTTGTCAGGAGGTTTTTGATTACTGATTCAATCTCTTTACTAATAATCTGTTTGTTGAGATCTTGTAGTTCTTCTTGAGTCAGTGTAAGAAGTTTGGTTGTTTCTAAGAATTTATGCATTTCATATAGGTTATCTAATTTATTGGCATTCTGAGAGGAGGGGAATGCTTGAGAGGACTTTTTAAAACCAGTCTTACCCAGCGTAAACAGAGCTAGGGACCCATGAAGGTGAGACAGCAGGGCCCCAAAGTACCCCTTGGAGGGGATTAGGAAGCATACTAAGAGCTTCTCTGATGGCTTCATAAAGCTGAGCTTTCCTGGCCTACCCAGCAAATACAGTCCTTCAACTAACTGTCCACTGTAGTACAAAAAATATACTATGTCTTTAATTCTACACCACCAATGCCCCTTCATGGGGAAGTTTGAAACAATGACAGCTACTGTCCTTTTCCAGGTGAGTGGAAACCATGGCTTAACCTGGCTTTGTTGGAAATGTGTTGATATAATGGCTGCTCTCAGAGCTGGGGCTGCAGCAATACAATGCAGCTAATCAAAAACCATGATCAGTAATCAGTCATGCCCACCCCTGGCCTTGGAAAACTGGATTTTTACATCTATTTCTGTCATTGGTGAGCTGACAGAGTGGGGGATAGACACCAGTAGCTGCCAAAAAATTTATCATCTTCCCCCTGCTCTTCCCTGGTTGCTATATAGTTTTCTTCTGTACTCCAGAGTTTCAAAGGAGTTGTTTTAAACAGCCCATAGCTATTTAATTGTTTTGTTGGAAGGAGAGAGTCCTGGAGCACTCTCTACTCCATCATTTTCCCAACTCATATAGATTTTATAGACATCTTAGAGTTTGGACATAATTTTTAATAGTCACTTAAAGGACATTTATTAGGATTGTTTAGTAAACTTACATTTAAAATAATTATTTATGTGCTATTTTCATTTATATCAAATCTGTTTAATATTCTACTTCTCTCTTTGCTTCCTTTTGGCTAATATATTTAATATTAAATATTCTTCCTTCTCCTTGATTTTTTTAACTGTACTTCATTGCACTATAATGCTAGTAATTTCTCTAGGGAATAAAATTTGTATTCTTAAATTATTTTAGTGCTCTTAATATTATTATGATTTCTTTTAGGCAATGAAGATGTCAGAATAGACACTCCAGACTCAACTCTCCTGCAGAATCTTTGAAAAATTACAATAAAAGGCTAAGATATCTGTTTCAGTTTGCTAAAAAGCTGCTGGGAGGAATATAACAGAAATAGGTTGGCTTTCAAAATGGGGGTTTATTTTAAGGCTGTAAAAGTGTCCAAATCAAAGCATCATTAGGAGATCCTTTTCCCCTGAGCTACAGCTGTGGGCAATCAGGCACATGGCAGCATCCACTTCTCTCTTCCCTTTCCTTCCAGGCTTTGTTGCATTCTGCTACTGGCTAAAGTGGCTTCCTCTCAGCTTCTGTGTTCCATTGATTTTAACTTCTGGCTCTGAGGGTCTTCTCTCTCAGGTTCTGGATTCCTCTCTTTTTCTGCAGCTTTTTTTCTGTATCTGTATCTTTTTATTTATCTATTTATGAAAAGCTCCAAAAAAGTATTAAGACCCAAACTTTGTCAAATAATCTAATGAAAAAAAAAAGTAACTAAAATAATTTAATCAAAAAGTCCAACTTACAATAAGTTTACATGCACAGGCATAGAATAGCTTAAGAACATAGCTTTCTGGCACCCAAAAAAGAGTCACACCACCAAATTCCACCCTCTGGACCACAAAAATATATTTTCTTTCCATATGCAAAATAGTCATTCCATCACAATATTCTGAAAACATTGGATCATTTCAGTAACAGTTTTAAGTACAAGTTTCACCAAAATTGGTTATAGGTATATATGTCTTGGGGAAAATTTCCCCTCAGGCAGTGGACTTACAAAACTGAGAACAAGTTATCTAATTCCAATATACAAAGGAGGGACAGCCATACAATAAAAATTCCCATTTCATTAGGGAGAAATTGGGAAGAAAACAAAGGACATGTGTCCCAAACAATTCCAAATACCTTCAAGACTACTCCATCAAAGTTCAAATATTGAGAGTCCTCTAAAGAAATGATTTCTTCTCCTTGGTTTCCAAAGAAGTGGCAGTCCTACCCTTTCCAAGGACTTGCCCAGTGGCCATGTTATTCGCTCCACCCACATCAAGCATCTGGATCATAACCAAAATCTAGGTCCCACCCTCTGAGAACAATAGAGTGATATCCAGTTTCTCCCAATCTCCAGTGCACAGGATCAACTCCCTCAGAACAGTGGAAAGTGGATAAAACTCTCATCAATACTGAGAGTATGTGCTCACCCTCTCTGAAGCATGGAGCAGCAACAGTTTCCCTGAATCATGGAGTAAAAGGTCTACATTCTCCAATCTCTGGGCCATATTGACCTTTTCTGCACACATAGGTGGTTCTTTCTGTGGGCCCTAGAATATGTCTTCAGTCCAGGCCTCTGGTTCTGTTGTACTGCCTTTTGAAGTAATTTTCCCTCCAATCTATCCCTATTCTGTCCCTATTAGGACATGCTGGTGTGGCAGGGCTCCTGTATTCATCTGTAGCTTCTCCATGGGCCTAGCCTCTTGGGGATCTCTTTCCATACCCCTGTGAAGTGCTGGATCCAGCCTCCTGCCACTCTCTCAGCCTCTGTGTGTTTCTCTTGACTTCTCTCTCAGCTGCCACTGATCCTGGAGGCCTCCTTCTTTTAGCAGGGTAAAAATGGCAGCTGTCTTTTTCTCTCTGTTCCTGCTTTCAGTTCTCAATTTATATAAGACCCCAGTAAGAGGGTGAAAACCTAACCTGGGTCACACCTCACTGACATAGTGCAATAAAAATCCCTAAAGCTGTCTAATTAAAAGGGATCTTATCTGTCATGCAATGAAGGTCCTCCCCCAACAAACACTAGAGGAATGGATTTGTTCCCAGAATATGACATTTTGTATTTCATAAAAGAACATCAAACTGTCACTGCAATTGAGCCACTGCTTCAGTAACTTACCATGCCTTCAGGGCCTACTAGGGCCTGATCTCTTATAAGCCACTTCCATTTGACGCTGGTGTACTGCTGTGTATACCAAAATTAATGGCTTAGTGAGTCAGACATTTCATGATGTGTGGCTTATTTCTCATGGTAATTAGGTGGCCTATGGTTAAGCATTCAGTCTCCACTAAGGCTCAAAATAGACTAAAAGCTGTTTCTCAAATGGACAGCAATTATCTGCAATGGATGGCAAGATTTGCCCCAATATCCCACATGTCTGCACTGGTGATTCTCATTTAGAGACCAGAAAAATGCTCCTAAGAGCCTCTCTGAATACGCCTGACAATTTAAGCACCATTGGATATGCTGGAACATTATGGCACAAGTGGCAAAACAGCTTGCTTGGCATTCTGGACTTATTGCAAAGCCTCTTCTTATTCCAGTCCCCACTCAAACAATAGCATTTGCCTTAACTCAATAAAGGGTCAAGTAGCAAACCCAAATGACTCCCAAATGTTCCAAAATGCTTACAGGGCAATTGGGCATTCTGCCTCTTTGTAGTTTGTAGGACTGGGCAGATGCAGCAGATTAGCCATCACCAGTAAAGAGGTATCTTGACATTGAGCATTCCACTGGTTGTCTATAAATTTCATGGATGTGGAAACCCCCTGACGTTTTGTTGAATGTATTACTCATCCACTGACATGCAAATGTCTTACCAATAAGTCTAATTAGTTGTACTTTTGGTTCAGTAGCTCCAATCAGTATAATATCTTCTATTTAACCATTAGGAGTGATGGGTTTTTGAAGGGCAATTTGATCAATGTAGATTATAAAATAAGGCTGAAGATTTGCTATACCCCTGATAAAGGACAATGAAGGCAGTTTACTGGTCTTGCTAGCTGAAAGCAATCCAACAAATATTGGGGAAAAAATTATTTGCAAAATCAATAGCTTTATACCAAGCATCTGTGTATGTGTCAATTTTTTTCAAACAATGATACTTTATCTGAAACAACAGCTACAATTAGAGTAATCACCTTGTTTAGTTTATAAAAATCCCTTGTTATCCTCCAAGATCCATCTGTTTTCTGAACAGGCTAAATAGGAGTGTGGAATAGGAATGGGATGGAATCACCACCTATACATCCTTCAAACCTTGGTGGTGGCATGAACTTCACCTGATATGCATAAATTTATTTTTGATCTCTGTATTCAGTTCCATTGGTCAATGTATCTATTTTTTCAACTTACCACCCTCTCTTGATTATCTTAGGTTTTTGATATCTTTATCTAAAGTTAAGGGGAGTCTGTTAACTTTATTCTTTTTTAGAATTGCTTTTATTATCTTATTCCTTGATTTTGCATATGGTCTATAAAATCAGCTTGTCTATTTCTGCAAATAAATGCTTTGCTAAAATTTTAATTGTTCTGCAATTAATATTATAGATCAACTTGTGATTGCCTTAAATTAGTAGATCTATTTTTCCAAATCTCTCCTTACTCATATCTTATGGCTGTATGTTTAGTTTTTATTCAGATTTCATCAACAACTTTACCAATTTACTGTTATAATCTCTTGGTGTGGCACCCAACCATCCATGTATTTTTTAAGATTATTTATAATGTTTCTTATGTGTATAGCCAATTAATAGTCCACAGAATAATATTTGAGATTCCCTAGACAAGGAAAGTCCATAGTAATCTCAGAAGAAGTGACTTTTTCACTCTACCAGACCTCTAATATTCTAATGTTCTTTCACATAGACATTACAATTATCTGTATACTACCCAATCTCTCAATTTAATACTTCTCATCCATAAGTATATACTCTCTGTGAGATTCTCAATGAGTTTAAATTATATCTCATAACACTTGTAGTTGTAGATCATTAAAATTTAAATAAGAAGCATATTAATTTTTATTAAACATTTATAAACTTTTATAGGTTATGCTTTCCTATTATTTTATTATGTATATTTTTATTGAATTTTTGAGGAGTTAAAAAGGCTACATTTCCAGCAAGAAGAAAGTGGTTTTCAGGGAATTTACATTATTAATCTAATGGCACAAAGGTAATACATATCAGACCTAGGATTATATAGGAGAACATAATTATTAGATTATTTTTCAAACTATACCATATGGTTTTTCCACAGAGGGATCATTTTTAAATTAAGAACCAAAGTGCCTGTATGTAGTCACTTTTCTAATGTAGTTTGTTTTTTCCAGAAACAGTCATTGCCTATTATGGGGGAAAATAGCTTATCTTGTTGAATTTCTATTGCAGAAGAGAGTTGTATTTTCTCCTTGGGAAAGCCCTGCAGACTTCAAGAAAGAGCTATTAAGATGGTATAATTATGCCATCTACTGTGTATTGTAATTTATTGACTAGTTCAGTTCCAGAGGTAAGAAGAAATGTTTTTCATCCTTTACACAATATTTTAAAAGTTATAACCTTGAATCTCAAACTAGAGCAAGATCTTTAACTTTTAAATTTGCAATGGAGTGTTTTAATTTAGTCAGAGTACTATTAAAATTCAACAACATGCCTCCTAGTGAACATGTGAGCTAATAGGAAGGTCTGTCTACATACTTAGGTCAATAGGGCTGCAAATCAGAAACTGACTTTAATTTCCTTGATAGAACATAATAGCATAGGGGCAGTAGAAATAAGACTATTTTTAACAGTGAGAGAAATTATTAAAGAGAGAAAATTAACTTTCTTCCATCCATTTGATGTACGCAATTTTTGTATCAATTTTATTTTCTGACAGGATTATAAACGAATATTAAAGGTAATTCATTAGTTAGCTAATTGATGTAAACCTAATTTTATTTTCTTCTTGTTAGTAAAATTTCATTGTCCTTTAAGCTACACAACTTTATAAAAAGAATTCAAATATTGTTTCTGGGCACTAATGATTCCAGAATTTTGAATTTCAAAATGAGATAGTATATACAGTACAGTGGCTTAGTGTGTGGAAATTCGAGCTTGAATCCTGGCTCTGCTAACTAACTGTGTGACCTTGGTAAATTATACATTGAGCTTGGCATGCATTTTCTCATGTTTAAATGGTTGCTAATTTCTTTAGTTTTCAGATTGCTATATAGATCATACAAAATAATATTTACAAAATTCCTAAAAGGAACAATAATATGTGGTAACTGCTATCACAGAGTTTCTTCTCAAGTTTAATGTTTGTAAACTGTTCTCATGGACATCTGTTATTTATGATTTCAGGCTTTATGAGAATTGGGGAAATGTTTTTTTTTTTGAGATTTTCAGACTGATATTTTCTTATAATTCATATTCCATAATTTTTTTTTATTATGGGTAAAAATAAAAATTCTCACAATACATACAAACATTTGTAAAATGATATATAAATATATATGCATATATGTGTATTTGCTTACAAAAATGTTATTTATATATATATATACATATATTTTAAGAGGTGCTTAGATTACCCAAAATATTACACGGAACCCACTGGGATTCCCATGTTGCCCACCTCCCACACCTCCCACCACATCCCACACAAACATCTCCCACAGTGTGGCCCACCACCCTCAATGAACTTACAGATCCTGGAGCCTTACCCCTATCTCCTATTAAAGTGAAATCAGCTACACATATACACAACTGGTTTAATTGTCTTGAAATATTAGTTAACAGGAATACATGTTTGCAGAGCAGAGTTGATGAAATGAATGAAGTCTATACATTAGGAACCATGTTTCCAGATCCTTAGAGTGATGTAGGGAGTTTTTCTACTGAGACATGATTTGTTAAAAAATATACCTTAATTTGGAAACCAATTTATTGGTCCGCAGAAAAGATAACGAAAATAGAATTGCCAGAAATTTATATTGTCAAGTGTTACAGGAGAATTTAAGTTAAACATATTTTTATTTCATTGACATGTTCTTTAGCAGAATATAGTGACAAAGATGAATCACTTTGGTTCCTTAAAGGATAAAATATTGGTATTTGCTGGGTTTTCTCTCAATGGAAAGATATTTAATATATATATTTACTGTGATAAAAATCATTTATTTTCTAACTTCATATTATTTGTTTTAAAGAAAGTGTAGATTTTATAACTTATTTTTAAGCAGACTTCATATAAAATAAAAAAAAATACATATATTTTAATGCACCTCAGCATTAATCACTCTACAATGATATCATGTTTATGAAGTCTAATAGGACAAGCCTGAAAATATTGGACATTATTAGTTATTCTTTGGTATGGAAAAATTGCAGTTACTTTTTCATGCTCTCATGGTCAATAAGTACTAAATCAGACATTCTAATGCAGGGTTTTAGAGCAGACTCTATTCCTGTACTTTTTCACGTCCAGTCTGGGAGTGAAGTGAAGGTTAAAGTTGTAATGTGTTTGTCAAGATATATTATGTATGGATTCCTTTAGTAGACTAAGTTTTGACACTTTTTTTCAAAATTTACTTCTACAATTTTATCTCCTTTCACTGTGCTGCTTCCTGTCTTCCTAATTCCTGTTTTGTCCCTAACCTCTTCTTTAAATATCTCTTAATATAGTGCATAGATTATTGTAAGAGAGAGAGAGAGAGAGACAGAGGGAGGAAAGATTGAGGTAAAGAGATTGAATGAGGGTTTTTTTTTTTAAGAAATATATTTTTGTTATGCCCAAATAATACATTAATTCTTACTTATATTATTAATTCATACATTTACAACTCATTTCATTAAAATATCCACTAAAATTAAAATAAAACTTATTATAAGATTCCAATGTGTTTATATTTTCTTTAAACAATGTGTTGTCTTATTTTACTCAGAAATTGTAATTTAGCTCAATTATATATTTTACTATAGAATGCTATCTCAAATGAGCATATTTTTTATAGCTCCATGATTATGAAACTATTTTCTCTGTATTAAGAAAATCACTCCCCTAGCTTTTTGAGAGCATTTCTAGGAAATTTTTTAAAAGACTTGCACATTCCTTTCTTGAGATATGAACATCTCAGTATGACAAAACATTAGTTTGTTTCTTCTTATGGATTAGATGAGGTCAAAAACTGTGGTTTATGGAGGGAAAATAAAAGCTACCATGCTGGAATTTAGACCCTATTTTATTTATCATGTAATTTTTGTATTCAATCATTAAAGCTGTCAGTTAATATACAAGTTCCTCTTTAACTTTTTTTTTTAATTTATTTATTTTTTATTGTGGGTAAAAATCAAAATTTTCACAATACATACCAATATTTTTAAAATGATATATAGATATATATGCATATATGTGCATTTCCTTACAAAAATATTATTTCTATATATATATACATATATATATATATATATATATATATATATATATATATTTTAAGAGGTGCTTAACTTACCTAAATATTACATGGAACCTACAAGGATTCCCATGCTCCCCACCTTCCACACCTCCCACCACATCCCACACAAACATCTCCCACAAGTGTGGCCCATCACCCTCAATGGACTTACACATCCTGAGGCCTTGCCACCAACCATAGACCACAGTTCACATCGTAGATCACACTCTCTTCCACACAATTCTGAATGGTGTGTGCTGATTTAAAATGGCCTACATCCATGGCCACAACGGCACTCAGGACAACCTCCAAATCCCAAAGAAACCCTTGTATTTCAACTGCACATCCCCTTCCTGCCCCAAAAGTGTCCAGAATACCATTAAGGCCACTCTAGTCCATAGTTCTTCCCCCAGTCCTGAGGGGACTGGGATGGTGATGTCCACTCCACCTCCAAGTGAGAGAGGGCTTATATCCCATGGATATGGTGGGTAGGATGATCCTGCCTGCAGATGCAGGCCCTCTCCATTTCCTGGGATGGCCATTGCCCATCATTGTCTCTTTGCCAGGTGACTTGGATGAGTCCATTGAGCTGTAGGGTAAGAGTTGCAGCTCCGCCGAGATTCCATGAACATCTGGCAAATAGGTAGGCCAGAGGCTCCAGTCTCTGAAAGTATACCTAAAAACTCCAGCATCACATATAGGTTTGAATACAAGGGACTGATGAACCATGTGCAGGGAGACTTATTTGAGTCCAATTCTGTCACTCTCAGGAGCACAGATTCCAGCATAGAGCCCACTGATAAGGCGTCAGTCTCTGGGGCTATTCCCCCTTATATAGGACCTGGGTGTCTCCAGAGCTGTCAGGAGCCCCTCTGTGTGGGGTGATATGCACTTTGATGTTCTATGAGCTCCTACTGAGGTGTGCATGAGTGTTACCTCTGGGATGACCTCCCAACTCTCTTTGAAGTCTCTTAGCCACTTGAACTTATTTGTCTTTACATTTTCCCCCTTTTATTCAAGGTCTTTTTCCAGTTTTGTTGCCAGTTGGCACTTGGTATTAATCCCTCATTGCCAGGGAGTCTCATCCCCGGGAGTCATGTCCCACATTGGGGGGAAGGTAATGCATTCATATACTGAGTTTGGCTTAGAGAGAGGCCACATTTCAGCAACAAGGAGGCTCTCAGGTGACAACCCTTAGGCACCCCATAACAGTAAGCTAAGTTTCAGTTATAAGAGCAAAGACTCATAAGGGTAGTCATCAATAAAAAACACTCATCAGTGTCAAAAGGGCCATCCTCTTTTGACAGACACTGTCCCTGCACTCAGAGGCCTGTTGCTGCTCCCTTGGAAAATGTGGCAGAGCTCTCCAGGCTAGGAATTCAGATTCCCTCATTTACTGAGTGATTGTCCACCTACTGTGACCATGCCCCATCCTTTGACCTTTTGAACAATTTTGTATATCTTTCATGTATATTCAGATGAACTTACTCCCATGAATCCCCCCTCTGAGACATCCCCCACCAATAATCCCCTGCAGTAGCCATTGTAACCCTTCTGTGATCCAAATCTTCCATGAACATGTAGTCCATAAAAAAATCAAATACACTTAATAGGAAAAAGAAACAACAATGATAAGCTTACATGCAAGTGACAAACATAAAGAAACTCAGGGGAAAAAAAACAAAAAACAAAAAAACAAACAATTAAAAAAGAAAACAAAACAAAATATAATTAACGGATTGTGACATTCAAAAAATAGGGAAAAAAACAAAAGAAATGCCTTTAAAATATATATATATATATTCTTTTTTTCCTTTTATCACTGTGTTATAGGATATCCAGTGTGCCGTGACACCTTCTCCGTCTCAATCCCCAGTGTCTCCCAAATTTTCATTTAATTTTCAAAGAATCTTTAGGGCACATTAAAGTCACACACGGAATACCAGAGACTCCCAGATGCCAAATCACCCTCCCCTTCCCACCCCATATTAAGCCCCCCCTCCCTTTTTTTGGATGTTAGCATTGTTATAACTGTTATACAGATAGCAAAATATAGCAACTAAGCATTGTCAATGATTTACAGTATAGTTTAAAATTTAGACCATACAGTTTAATAAGTTTTGATGATATTTAACATGTCCTGTGTCCATTATTGTAAGGTAATGAAAAACCTTTCCCATGACCACTAAATATCCCATTAGTTCTTAACTGTTCCTTCCTCCCCACCCTCCTGGGGAATATGACACTCCCCTGTCTTGACTCATGGAATGTCAAGATTCATAGTTATGTGCCCTGGGTGTTTGAACCTGCCCTTCCTAATCTACCCCCCTGTCAATGCTGCACCACCAAACCCAGTAATATCACTACCCATCTGTCCTATCCTTCAATATGCAACTATACTCTATCCCTTTACCATAGATTATGTACATATGGGTGATGGCTCAAAGCCTGCTCTTATCTTTCTCTCCCTTTCTTTAACTATTTTTTTGTCATGTACCTTTTATTCTTCACAATAAACTGAATGAGAAACAGTCAGATGTCATAGGGAAGAATACTAGAAATCAAACACTACTTGTGCCAAATATCATGACTAAATACATTCAGCAATAGGTTTTAAAACCTATTCAATTAATAATCATTTGGTGATATTTATACACAATTATTTTGGAGGCAACATGAACAAATATACATAAATAATGAAATGGTTGGACCATATTTTTGAGAAAAATATGTCTCAAAAAATGATGCAAGAACATTTCCCCAATAATGAGTATATGAATAGAAAATCACTGTGTATTTTAATAAATATAAAATGTAAACAACACTGATAATGGTACAATAAGCTGCAAAGACCAAAATGGGAAATATATACATAAACATTTCAAGAAAGAAAACTAGAGAAAACACACATTTCAATCCCATTGTTTGCAGAAAAGTCGCACATACCATCAGAATATTTTCTCCTGTGCTGTTCACCACTATTCCTAAAGGACTAATGGAACCACATCATTGCAAGGAAAAAGCACAAATGTGTTTGGTATGAAGGGATTTCCTGAAAGGCAAGTTGAAATGTGAGTCTTGTATCCCAATTTGCAATCACTGCGAACATTTTGAAATTACATAATTTTCACAACTGCTATTTTAATTTAATCCAATCTAGTCATGTGGATGTGGTTGCTCACTTTTAAAATTACAACTATTTAAGAAAGATATTTTATGCATATTGTAGCAAATATGGGACTAGAATTGAGATTTGTGTTATCCACTATAACATACTTGGACTTAATGCTTTCAATTATCATTTCTGTTTTTAGATTTTTAGATAGTGTAAAATCAAAATAAGATGTAGAAAACTGATCAGAATTGAAATGGAAAATAAATACTTAAGTTGACAGGTTTTTAAGTCTCCTTTTGTCAAAAAAAGAATAACATAATTTTCTCCTATAATTTGCATAGGATATATTCACCCACTTGGACCAACTTTGACATTGTTGATTGCATCAACATCTTGGATTTCAGTATGCACTTCCAACAAACAAAGATAAGGACATAATTGTGTGGTATATGTTTTCACAGGATACTACCTTGAGGATCTATAAATATAAATAGAAATGTCAGGGTTGCCATCCGATTTGGATACATCCAGTATTCAGATGAAAAATGTGACTGAAGTCACTATGTTTATATTGATGGGCTGCATGGATGATTTTAAGCTGCAAGTCTTACTATTTTTCTTATTTTTAGCAATTTATCTCTTTACTCTAGTAGGAAATTTGGAACTGGATGTATTGGTAATTGTGGATTCCTGTATCCACAATCCCATGTACTATTTTCTGAGTGTGTTGTCATTCTTGGATGCCTGCCATTCTTCAGTTATTACCCCCAAAATGTTAGTCAATTTCCTGGCTGAATATAAAGCCATTTCATTTCTTGGATGTGCAACACAGATGTTTCTGTTTGTTGCATTTGGGACTACAGAGTGTTTTCTGTTGGCTGCAAAGTCTTATGATCACTATGTAGCTATCTACAACCCACTGTTCTATTCAGTTAACATGTCAGCCTGAGTCTATGTGCCACTCATCATTGCTTCGTATGTTGCTGGCATTGTGGATGGTACTTTGCACACTGTGGCCACTTTTAGCCTATCTTTCTGTGTATCCAACGAAATTAGACATGTGTTTTGTGACATCCCTTTACTTCTCACTATTTCTTGTTCTGACACTCATATCAACCAGCTTATACTCTTCTACATTGTGGGTTTTATTGAGATAATGACTATTCTGATCATCTTGATCTCCTATGCTTTCATTCTGCTGGCCATTTTGAGGATACATTCTTCTGAAGGGAGCCAGAAAGTCTTTCCACCTGTGGTTCTCAACTAACTGGAGAATCAATTTACCATGGGACAACCCTCTTCATGTATATGAGGCCAAGTTCCAAATATTCTTTGGATCATGATACAATTGTGTCTATATTTTACACTGTTGTAATTCCTATGCTGAATCCCATCATCTACAGTTTGAGGAATAAAGATGTTCAAGAGGCAATGAAAAGATTGTTTGAGAGACTGGTTTGTAAATAATGAACAATTTTAGCATTGAGTAAATCTTAACAGAATGTTAGATATCAATCCATATCTCTTTAGTCAGAAACCTGGGAAGAAAATGACTTATTTTTAGTTAGTAGTGTGTACATATACTAGAATATTTCTAAAGAAAGCATTATTCTGCCTTCCAATGCAAGATTTTATATTTATTTTTAAAATAAGGGCTCTATATTCTCATAATTATATTCAAACTCTTCCATATTCAATATACCTTGATTACCTAATATTGATTTTGTTAGTCTTTGTGCAATTTGATTTTCACTTACTATAATTATAGACATTGTCATGAGAACATGACTGCTCAATATATCCTTACATGGTTTTGGTAAATCCTCAGCCTTCTTTATGAAGTAATTCCCCATTCCAGAATCCCTGTAAAGGACCCCCTAAACTTTGTTCGGTTGCTTCGTGTGCCTTATCTTCTCAGATCCATCCATCTTTTTTGACATGTTTTTTGCATTCTTTGGTTCAAAACCATAAGTATTTATCCTGTTATTCAGTGCTTTCTGTGCAATTACAGAATTTGGTAGATCCATTCTGAAACTCCTGAAAACAAATTGAAATGAAATATTAATGTTTATTGCATGTATAATTAAGATTCAGTAAAAAAAATATATATGGGATCTAAGCTCCCTCTTAACCAGAAGCAGAGTGGGCATTACCATCCCAAAATTCCCAAGATTGGGGAAAGAACAATGGACTAAAGTAGACATTATTATTCTACTATAGACTTATTTTTATTCTAGTAATGGAAGAACTATTATCATTGACATAAAGACAGTGGCTACCAGAAGTTTAGAGGGATGGGAAAGGGAAGAATAGGTATAATACGAGGGCATTTTGGTACATTGGATTTTTCCTGCATGACATTGCAGTGACAGATACAGGCCATTGTGCATTTTGTCATAACTTACAAAATTGTGCAAGACAGAGTGTAGATGGTTAGTAGCAATGCTTCATTTGTGTTCATCAATTGTAACAAATGTACCACACTAATGAAGGATGTTGTTAATGTGAGAAAACGTAGCAGGAGGAGGCACTGGGGCATATGGGAATCCAGTATATTTTTTATGTAACATTTATGTAATCTAAAGCTTCTTTAAAAATAAAAAAAAAAATTAATTTAAAATGAAAAAAACAATAAGTTTCAACTTGATGTTATTTACATATGGGACAATAAAAGAAAAGCTAGCTAGCCTGGCTTTAGGAGTTACTTTAATGCAGATTCTTTTTCATTTACTAGCTCTGCCTTTATCCTGTATCTTTTAGAAATGAAATTTCATTTGTCATAATTCTGCTTCTGCCCTCTTATTCTGCCTTGCTTATTTTTCTTCTAAAATTGATTAGTTTGGAGGGCATTAGGAGTAGAAACTTTCAGTTCTTCCAATAAAATTCACACTTTCCCCAGCAAGGATGATTGTCCTATGAGTCCACTATAACAATTCCATGAAAAAAAGGTAAACAAAGAATTATCTTGAGTCTGAATTAGCCAATCCAGTAAATTTCAGAGCCTTAGTTTCCAACCAGTCATGCAAAAAAAAAAAAAAACACCCTCATATATCTCTATTGAAACAAACCCATGTTTAGTATCAGGGTGTGGTTAATCTATATTCAAAAGTCCTCTTGAGGGAACATGGCTGACAGGTTAGTCAGATAAGTCTTAGCTCTCAATAAAACAACAAAGAAAAAGCCAGAGGCTGCCATGGGGACCTGCTTTGGTGCACAGTAAACCAGGACACTGCTTACCAACTCCCAGAACAGTTAGGGTCAGAGACATGAAGAAGCCAAAACAAGTAATCATGAGTTATTAAAACTCCCGGCTGCCGGGAAGGGCTCCCCTTCCCCCCACCACCCCCGCCCCCAAGATATTGAGTGAGGGTAAAACGCCTGGTGAATTGTGTCTTACTGAGAGGAGAGCAGAAGTATTTCTCCATGGGAAGGTGCTCTGAGTCGTCTAGGAGGCTACTGGACAGATAGGGAAGCCAAGAATAATTGTAGATTGCTTGTTTCAGTGGCTGGAAAGGGCAAACATACCCAGCCCTCAGGATGGACAGACTTGTCCCCTGCTACAAAGGGGAGTGTGAGGGCAGATTCCCTGCGAGGAAGAGGGTTCTGGGAAGATGGGGAGTGATTTCTTTGTGTCAAATTTAGTCAGCTGTATCCCTCTTGAATATTGGAAGGGACCCCGACTTGGCAGGGAGAGAGGAGGGGGATTGCCTCAAGCAGGCAGTCATGACTAGCCACCTAGGTAAAGAGAGGAATTGCTGTCAGTCAGGAAGCAGAGACTGGCTGCAATTAGCACCACTCCAGCTGACTGCAGGGGATCTTACCTGCCTGAGGGAAAAGGGGCTGATAGACTTCTGAAAGGCTGATTAATCCAAGGAGACAGAATAGCTCAGTGGAAAAATTCCTGCATAGCATATATGAGGTCCATGTTTTGATTCATGACATGTCCCTGAGAAGTGATTCACCAGCTTATCAGGCGTCCAGCTGAAACTTTATGATAGGGAACATGTAGACATTTTCTTTGTATTAGCTTTTCTTGAATCTCTTTTTTTTTTTTCAAAAGAAAATAAAAGTTCCTTTTCTTTTATTTTCCTTACTTTACTCACTAAAACCCAGATCAAAACCTGCAGAGGGAAGCCTGCAGGATGAGTGATTAAGGATCACCAGCAGCCTGAGAAGATCCTTAGGGGTCTAAGAGAGAAGGCTGTTTTTCTGTGTTTATTTTTCTTTCTTCTGTCTCCTTTAAAAAAAAAAAAAAAAAAACACACAAAAAAACGAGTTGTTGTTGTCGTCTACTGCTTGTTTTGTAGTCCCTTCTTTTTTTCTTTTCTTGTTTATATATTTTTTTCTTTCTTTTCTTTTGGTTACTGATGTATTCTATCTATGCTATTTTTTTTTCACTCCTTCATCTTTATATCTTTTGTTTTCCATTGTTGTTCTTTCATTCTGCCTCTTTATTTGGTCTCCAATTTTTCTTGTTTGTATTTTGCCTTCCTTTTCCCCTCTACTTTCTCTTTTTTACTTTATCCTTTCTCTCTTTTGTCTTTTCTTTTCCCCTCTTCTCACCATTCCAGCCTTTTAATTCATTCTATGTATTTTTTCTCTATTTTATTTCATGTTTTATTGTTTCTAATTAACTTTTTAAATCTTATTCCTCTGTGCTTCTTACTCATGTTAACTTTTCAATTTCCTAGGTCTAGTATGGTTGCTCTCCTACCTTTTATTATTATCATTACTATTATTCTTTTTGTCTTCCTATCACTTTCCTTTTCTCTGGTACTATTTTTTTTTCTTTTAAAGGAATATAGACATATCTCTCTCACAATAAAAAATGGCTTAGCGGGGGCAAGATCCTGCCCAAGTGAGCTGTTTTGGGAACACACAGAGGAGGAGGTGTCAGGACATCAAACTGGAGGGAGCTGGACAAAGAGATAAATTCCTCAAGGTGCTGCTGGCCTGATTCTTATTTGCTGTGTTTCCTCTTCTTGGATTTCTCCTTTCCTTTGAATACCAATTTCATCTGCCAATGCTATTTCTTTTACATCCTTTATCTATCTATCTTCTGCTTTCTGTTGCTGTTCTAACATTTCACCTTTCTTTGTTTAGAACTCAATTTTTCTAGTTTTTATTTCTATCTCATCTATTTTGTTTTCTTTCTTTTATTTAACTTTTTCTTTCTTCTTGTCTTTTCTCTTTCCCTCTCTTCTCATCATTCTGGCATTTAAATTCATTCTATATATATTTCTCAGTCTGATTTCCCACTTCATTATTGGTAGTCCACTTTTTTATTTCTAATAGTCTACACAGCTTACATGAGTTAAAAATTCATTTTCCAAGGTCTTATATGATTCCTCTTTTAATGACTAATATTATTATTACTATTATCCTTTTAATTCTCTTACCTCTTTCACTTTCTCTGCCTCTAATTTTTTTCCTTCAAGGGAACCTAGAGAACAACAGGAAAATAGTATAGGAAGAACAAAGTGTCAAAGAGAGAACTTAACACATACACACAAATGGCAATTAAATAAAACCCTAGAATAAGGAGAGAAACTAATAAACTGAATAAACCCATCAAGATAAAACGATGACCAGTAGCAACAAAAAATTACAAACGAAACTAAGAAACAGGAAGACATGGCCCAGTCCAATGAATAAACTAAAAACCAGGGAGAGATGCAGAACATTGAACAACTAATCAAAGATGTCCAAACAAATATCATGGACCAGCCTAATGAAGTGCAGGAAGAGATTAAGGATATTAAGAAGACATTGGGAGAAACATGCTGATGAAATTGTAATCATATATGAAAAGATAATGGATATTATCTTTTTTTCTCATCCTACTCAAACGAATTTACAGATTTAATGCAATCCCAATAAAAATCAGCACAGAATTTTTTACTGAATTGGAAAAACTAACTATAAAATTTATTTGGAAGGGTAAGTGGCCCCGAATAGGTAAAGATATATTAAGAAAGAAAAATGAAATTGGAGGAATCACACTACTTGGCTTTAAAACATACTACAAAGCTACAGGGGTCAAAATTTCATTGTATTAGCACAAGGATAGATATACTGACCAATGGAATTGAATTGAGAGTTCTGATATAGATTCTTGCATATACAGTCATCTGACATTTGACAAAGCCACCAAGATTACTCAACTAGGAGAGAATAGTCTTTTAAACAAATGGTGCTTGGAGAACTGGATATCCATATCCAAAAGATTGAAGGAGGAACACCATCTTACACTTTATACAAAAAATCAACCCAAGATGGATCAAAGATCTAAATACAAGAGCCAAGACCATAAAGACCTTGGAAGATAATATAGGGAAGCATCTACAGGACCTTGTAATAGGAAATGCCTTCATGAACTTTACAACGAAATCATGAGTAGTGAAAGAAAA
This sequence comes from Tolypeutes matacus, assembly GCA_026826555.1. Taxonomy (NCBI): domain Eukaryota; kingdom Metazoa; phylum Chordata; class Mammalia; order Cingulata; family Chlamyphoridae; genus Tolypeutes; species Tolypeutes matacus. The sequence continues at coordinate 868,203 of JAKSZT010054068.1, read as the reverse complement.
AATAGATGAATGAGATCTGATCAAAATTAAAAACATTTGCACCTCAAAGCAGGTCATCAAAAAAGTAAAAAGGCAGCCTACCCAATGGAAGAAAATATTTGGGAGTGATATATCTGATAGGAGCCTAATATCCAGCATATATAAAGAAATCCTACACCTCAAAAATAAAAAGACAAACAACCTATTTTAAAAACGGGCAAGAGACTTGAAAAGACACTTCTCCAAGGAAGAAATACAAATGGATAAAAAACACATGAAAAGTTCCTGAACATTACTAGCTATTAGGGAAATGTAAATCAAAACTATGAGATACCATCTTAAACCCATTAGACTGGTGGCTATTAAAAAAAAATAGAACTATAAATGTTGGAGAGGATGTGGAGGAATGGGAACCCTTGTCCACTGCTGGTAGTAATGAAGAATGGTCTAGCCATTTTGGAGGACACTTTGATGGTTCCTCAAAAAACTAACTATAGAACTGCCATATGATCCAGCAATTCCACTACTGGGTATATACCCAGAAGAATTAAAAGCAAAGACATGAACAGATATATTGCACACCAATGTTCATAGCAACATTAAACACTATTGCCAAAAGTTGGAATCAACTCAAATGCCCATCACCACATAAATGGATAAACAAAACATGGTACATACATACATGCGGGAACACTGGTTAAATTATCTTTGAAACAGTTTAAACCTTCTTTGCTGTGCAAGTAAATTACTGTTGCATGGGAAAAAGCTACTGTTATCAGTTCCGGCTAAAAACAATATTGACTTTCTTACTTTACACTGTTGCTTAATTAGAGCTTTCTGTCTTTCCATTAACTCCTGTACAAAAAAAAAAAAAAAAAAAAAAAAAACCTTTCTTGGTGCTTTCACATGCAGCAATTGCTTGGGCATGCCTCCTTATATAACTGACTGTATATGTGTTGAAGGAGATCGATTAAATGGAGCCGTTGGGTGTGAGCTGCTGGGTGTGAGCTGCTGGCCATGAGCTGCTTACCACTTCCCCCAAAGAATATAAAGCTTCGGAGTGTTTTCATTTCATCTCCACAGCACATACAGTGGAATATTACTCAGCTGTAAGAAAGAATACAGTACTAACCTACAGAATAACATGAATGAATCTTGAGGATCTTATATTGAGTGAAGCAAGCCAGGCATTAAAGGACAAATATTACATGACCTCACTGATATGAATTAAGCAAATTGAGCAGACTCAGAGAGCTATTGTCTGGAAGATAGGTTTACATGAAATAGAAAGGGAGAAGAAGGTTGTGAGCCAATGCCTATACAGACATAATCTATAGTAAGGTGAAAGTGTGTAGTTGTGCATTGAAGGGAAATAACAGAAGAGTAGTACTATTATCAGGTTGGGCAGCGCAGGTTTGACAGGTGTTTAGAATGGCAAGGGATGGTTGGGAGGTCCAAGGAACTAGGGGGACGGCTGGGAGAGGGACCAGTTGAACACTGGGGATTGGTGGGTATGTGGTCGAAAATACAAAGTTGGGAATGCTCTTATGGCAATATGACAAAGGAGGGTTACTTGTTTAGAATGTTGGATGGGAGGGGCATTTGGAACAAGCCACACCTGGAATAGACTTCTAGGGAGTGTGTGAATGATCATTTTGTCATAATGTGTTCTATCAGTGGGTGGAGACCCACATAATGAGTGGGAATGAGTTGGACTACCATCCTGGGGAGAGCCTATATGTTCACAAACAGAAGGCTGGGAGTTTTTCAAGAGCATGGGTGGTTCTTAATAGGGGATAACACACCAGTGTGTCAAGACCTCAGTGTTTTTGCAAGTAACTATGAATCTTGTCATCCAAGGAGTGAAACCAGGGTATTGCTGTGGACTCTGAGGAGAAGGGGAGGGAGGATTAGAATAGATGGAACAGGGGATATTTGTTGGGAAATGGAAGTGTGCTAAATGATCTTTCAATGATGGACACAGACCATGTTCAATATCATCAAAATTTATAAAAGTGTATGGTCTAAAATGTAAACCATAATGTAAACCATTGACCATGGTTAGTAGCTATGTTTCACTATTTGCATATCAATTGTAACAAATGTACCATACACATAGAAAAAGCTATTAATATGGAAAGGGGGAGGATCATGGGTATATGAGAGTACCCTGTATTCTGTATGTGACTTTACTGTGACCTAACACATATTTTAAAACAAAATGAAAAAGTAAAACACTGGGAAATAAATGTATGTCACTGAACATACAGGACATCAGACATTATAGTGATGAAAGGCAAAATGTAAAAAATGATTTTTAAATATTTTTCATTATTTTGTAATACCTCAATCTTTTAATTTTATTTTAGCTTTAGTTTTTTTTTTTTAATTTATGTATTTTATTTCCTATATTTAAACCTATCATTAATATTTCATTTTCCTATTAATTGTATTTAGCTATTTTATTGGCTTCATTTTTGAAGAAGCTTTGAGTCACAGAAGGGTTACAAATGGGAGAGGGGAGGATCATTGGTGTGGGGTGTCAGTGGTGAGGTTACATGGAAGGAAGTTCACCAGGACATACATATAAGGAATATAAATAGGTTCAAATGTTCACGGGCATTGTCACAGTGTATGGAGATTCACACAATAACCAAGGGAATATTGAATTCCCATCCTGTAGAGCTCTAATGGAGCAGCAACAGTCCCCCATGTGCAGAGGCAATGACGGGTGAAGGAGGATGATCATTGATGGGCCCTTAATATTGATGACTATTGTTATGAGCCTTTGCTCTTGAAATTGAAACATAGCCAAGTGTTCTTGGGCACGTAAGAGATGTCTCCTGAGAGCCTCAGGAGTGCTCAAATGTGGCCTCTCTCTAAGCCAACCTCAGCATAGAAATGCATTACCTTACCCCCAATGTGGGACATGACTCCAGGGTATAAGCCTCCCTGGCACTAAGGGATTACTACAAAGCACCAACTAGCAATGCAACTGGATAAAGACCTTGAATAAAAGGGGGGAGAGGAAAAGACAAATGAATTTATATCACTAAGAGACTTCAAAGTGAGTCAGGAGGTCATCTCAGAGGTAACGCTTATGCACATCTCAGCAGGATATCATAGACTGCCAAAGTGGATATTATCCCCAAATAGTGGGGCTCCTGAGGGCCTTGGAGACACCCAGGTCTTATGGTCAGGGCAGATAGCTCCGGAGTTTGGTGCCTTAGCAGTAGGTCCTACTTTGGAGTTTGTGCTCCTGAAAGTGACAGAATTGAACTCAATTATGGCTCCCTACACATGACTTATCTGTCCTTTTTATCTTTGTGCTGGAGTTCATAGGTGTAGGTCCAAGAGATTAGAATCTTTGGACTGTCCATGTGCCAGCTGGGCCTGGAGCCTCAACAGAGTTGCAGCACTGACTCTCCAGTCCATTGGAGTTACCAAGGACAACTAGCAAGGAGGCTAAGATTGACAACCACCATACTAAGGAAATGAAAGAGCTTAAAACTGCAAGCAAGTAAGTGCCATCCATTGACTATATGGGATCAAAGACCCCTCTCACTTAGAGGTAGAGGGGACATCACCATCCCAGAATCCTCAGGATTGAGGAATGAACTATAGACTAGAGTGGACTTACTGGTATTCTACTATAGACAAGGTGCGATTCTAAAATGGAAGAAATTACAACATCGATGTGGAGGCAGTTGCTCCTGGAGGCTCTGGAGGCAGGGAGAGGGAAAAGCGGTTGTAATATGGGGCTTTTTTAGGACTTGGGAATCATCCAGAATACCATTGCAACGGTAGATATAGGCCATTATATATTAACTCATAACATGCAGACCTGTGTGGGAGAGAGTATAGACTACAATGTGAACTATGGTCCTTGCTCAGTGGCAATGCCTCAGGAGGCAGTTATCAGTTGCAATGAATATGCCACACTAATGAAGGATGTTCTTTATTTGGAAGGGTGTGGGAGGTGTGAGCCATATGGGAAACCCTATATTTTTGTGTAGCAGTTATGTCAATCTAAGTATTTCTAAAAAAAAATTATTATAAAAAAGACCTCTTGGGAAAAAAAACAAGTTTTCAGACACAAAACACTGTATATAATGTGGATGCTATGTTGTCATATAAAAATTTAACATTTGAAAACACTGCATGTTAAATTGTTTTTTCTATATTATGATATTTTAAGGTGAATATTTTCTGTAATATGAGTGAACTACTGCAAACATGTTTCTACATACACATCTCTTAAAAAATATGCATCCAAGGATCATTTTATGGCTTCTTACATTCAATTCATATTTTCTAATTATCAAAAAAAAAAAAAAAAAAAAAGCTTTAGTCATGGTTTTACCCAAGTTTATAGATTGAGTTATTTTTAAATTACCAAAAATAATTTTTCTGAGCAAGAATTCAGTCCACAAATTAGACAAATTGATATCAAGGTAATCTGCATGATAATTTCACTATCACATTGGTCTCCTAGTAAAACAGAAACAAAACGTTGGGAATAAACAACATCCATGATTTTCTATTCATGAAGTTAATATGGTAAAATGTTATTTTTAAATCTCTATAACTTTTTAGTCTTCATAGCTCCTCTCAATTATCTTTTCAATAAGAAAGAATTCTTAGACTTACATTGGTCACACTGGACCTCTCTTATTTATCACTTAAAAGAGTCATCATGTAATATCTGTTGGTATCAAAGTTTGATACACATCTACCACTTCACTGAAACTGCAACTTGAATGAAGGCATGCTTTTGTCTCTCTACACATTGGATTCCCCACTGCATAATGTAGTTCCTGGAACATGTTTATTCAGTCTATAATGAATGATGAGTGCAGAAATGGGTAATAATTAGTATCAATAGTTAGCACTGTTATGCAGCTTGTTACCCGACAATATATAAATGTTTTATTTATACTAAACCATTTTATCATCATAACACCCCCAAGACAGAAGTCTATTGTTACCTAAATCCTTTTTAATATTGTCTAGAACTCAGTAGCTGCTCAGTGAATATAATTTTTTTTACCATTATTATATATGATCAATTATTTGCAAACAAAAACTAATGTTTGTATTTTGTGATTCCTTATTCCAGTCTTATTTCCCTTATCATTTTTAAGTAGTTCAACCTTTACAATATGTAGAATTTTGACATGCCACCATGAAGATAACGATTTTGTCATAAAATATTGCAGACCACATCTTAGATAAAATATGATGCATAGTTACATAAATAGGTCAAATAAATGAGCAATATAAAGAGTCTAGTGATTTCACATTCCTCAAAGCTAATATTATATTTATTTAATAGCATTATACTTATTTTCTAGAATATATTATAAGAGTACAGGGTAGACTAAATTTAATGAAAACGTAAGCAATTCCTATACTTACTACTGTCTGAAAAATTAGAAAAATCCTTTTATCATCACTGTGAACAAAAATCAAAAGCGTGAATTTTCTAAATCTAAAAAATGTACATAAATGGATGCAAGGCAAAAAGAGTTAATAAAGTAGACCAGAAAATATAAAGGGCCTATAATTATAGGAAAAGACACAATATCTGCACACATGAGTGGGTTCCCTCTCTGGGCCCAAGAATACATCTTCAGTCCAGACCTCTGCTTCAGTTTTCCTGACATTTGAAGTAATTTTTCCTTCACTCTATCCCCTTTCTGTCCCTGTTAGTACAGGCTGGTAGTGGCAGGGCTCTCTAATCATCTGTAGCTTCTCTGTGGGCCAAGCCTCTTGGGGACCTCTTTCCATGCCCCTTTGAAGTGCTGTATCCAGACTCCTGCCTCTCTATCAGCCTCTGTGGGTTTTTCTTGACCTCTCTCTCAGCTGTCACTGATCCTAGAGTCCTCATTCTTAGAGCAGGGTAAAAATGGCAGCTGTCTTTTTCTCTCTGTTCCTGCTTTCAGTTCTCCATTTATATAAGACACCAGCAAGAGGGTGAAGACCTTTCTTGGGTAATGCCTCACTGACATAGTGCAATCAAAAGCCCTAAAGCTGTCTAATTAAAAGTGATCTTATCAATGATCCTTTAACTGAAACAAATGCAATCAAGACCTTCCCCCAACAAACACCAGAGGAATGGATTCATTCCCAGAATATGACTTTCTGGATTTCATAAAAGAACATCCTACTGTCACTGCCATTGAGCCACTGCTTCAGTAACTTACCATGCCTTCAGGGCCTACTAGGGCCTGATCTCTTATAATCCACTTCTATTTGATGATGGAGTGCTGCTGTGCATGCCCAAATTAATGGCTTAGTGAGTCAGGCATTTCATGGTGTGTGACTTATTTCTCATGGCAATTAGGTGGCCCATGGTTAATCGTTCAGTCTCTACTAAAGCCCAGTAAGAGGCAAAGAGCTGTTTCTCAAATGGACAGTAATTACCTGCAATGGATGACAAGATTTGCCACAATATCCCATGTGTCTGCTCTGATGATTCTCATTTACAGCCCTGAAAAATGCTTCTAATAGCATCTGTGAATGCAGCTGACACTTCAAGCACTAGTGGATATGCTGGAACATCATGGACCAAGTGACAAAACAGGTGTTTGATGGTTTGGGCCTGTTGTAACTCCTCATCTTATTCTAGTCCTCACCCAAAATAACAGCATTTTGGGTTATTCAATAAATGCTCAGAGTAGCACACCCAAATGACTCTAAATTGTACCAAACTGCTTATAGGCCAACTAGCCATTTTACCTCTTTGTGGTTTGTAGGACTGGGCAGATGCAACAGATTAGCCATAACCAGAAAAGAGATATCTTGATATTGACCATTCCACTGGGTGCCTATAAATTTCATGGATGTCCAAGGCCCCTGATGTTTTGTTGAATGTATTACCCACCCACTGACATTCAAATGTCTCGCAAATAATTCTAAGTAGTTGTACTTTTGAGTCACTAGGTCTAATCATCATAATATATTCTATTTAATGGTCAGAAGTGATAGGTTTTTGAAGGCCAATTTGATCAATGTACCTGCAGACTAGATTATAACATAATTATTATGCTGAAAATTGGCTATACCCATGATGACAGACAATGAAGGCAGTTTGCTGGTCTTGCCAGCTGAAAGCAATCCAACAAATATTGGGGGAAAAAGTATTTGCCAAATCAGTAACTTCATACGATGAACCTGGGTATATGTCACTTTTTTCAAACAATGATATTGTATCTGAAAAAGCAGCTACAATTAGAGTAAACACTTGGTTTTTATAATAATCCACTGTCATCCTCTAAGACCCAACCATTCTCTTAACAGGCCAAATAGGACTGTAGAATAGTAAGATGATGGAATTACCACCCACAATTCCTTAAAGCCCCTTGTTGGTGGCACTTATCTTCACCTTATGTGTACAAATCTATTTGTGATCTCTCTCTTCAGATCACTGGTTAAAGAAACTATCTTTGCAACTTATCATACTCTTTTGATTAGCTTAGCTTTTTGATATCTTTATTTAAAATCAGTTAGCAAGAATCTTCTAACTTTATTCTTCTTTTTCAAAATCATTGTGATTTTCTTATTCCTTTCCGTTTGCAAATACATTGCAAAATCAGCTTGTCTATTTCTGCAAAAAAATGGTTTGCTTAAATTGTAATTGGTTTGTGATGAATATTATAGATCAAGTTCAGATTACCTTAAATTAATAGATCATTTTTCCCCAAATGGTTCCCTAATAATATCATATATCTTTATATTTTCTTGTATTATATATATAAATATTTATATTCCTTATATTTTCTTTTTATTGAGATTCCATGAACAACATTACCAATCCACTGTTATAATCACCTGACATCCATGTGTTTTTCAGAATTATTCATAGTTTATTAGGTATATAGCCAAATAATTGTCCGTAGTTTAATATATGAGATTCCCCAGTTAAGAAAAGACCATAGAAAATTCAGAATATGTGTTATCTGTCTTCTATGCAAACTCTTCTGTTAATATTTCTCATCCATAAATATATCCTCTCTGAGAGATTCTCAATGAGTATAAATTATATCTCATGCCACTTTGAAATGTAGCACATTAAAATTTAAATAAGAATCATATGATTTTTTATTAAACTTTTATACACTGGTATAGGTTAGACTTTCATATTATTTTATTATATAATCTTTATTGACTTTTTGGGGAATTAAAGATGTCACATTTCCAGAAAGAGGAAACTGGCTTTCAGAGAATTTACATTATTAATATAATGGTACATAGTTAGTATGTATCCAAAGTAGGATTATGTAGGAGAACGTATTTATTAGATTACTTTTCAAGCTATACCATATGGTTTTTCCTTGGAGTGATCATTTTTTTTATTAAAAGCTAAAGTGCCTATATGAGGTCACCTTTATCATGTAGTTTGTTTTTCCAGAAACTTTCATGAATATTATAGGGGAAAATATCTCATCTTGTTGCATTTCTATTGAAGAAGAGAGTTGTGCTTTCTCCTTGGAAAACCCCTGTGGATCTCAAGAAGGGGTTATTAAGCTTGTTTAAGAATCTGAACATATAACATCTACAGTGTATTGTAATTGAGTGACCAGTTCAGTACCTGAGGTAAGAAGAAATGTTTTTTATCATTTACACAATATTTTAGAGCTATAAACCTGAATCTCAAACTAGAGTAAGAGCTTTAACATTCAAATTTGAAATGGGTTATACTAATTTAGTCAGAGTTGTAATAAAATTTTACAACATGCCTTCTAGGAAACATAATTGGGAAAATTGGAAGGTCTCTTTACATACTTAGGTCAATAGAGCTGCAAATCAGAAATTTTATTTAATTTTCTTGATGGAAATTATAGCATAGGGGCAGTAGAAATTAGACTATTTTTAACTGTGGGGGAAATTATTAAAGAGAGAAAAATTAACTTTCATTCATCTATTTAGTGTGTGCAAATTTGGTATAACTTTTATTTTCTGACAGGATTATAAATGAATTTTAAACGTAATTCATTTGTTAGCTAATTGATCTAGAAGTCACTTTATTTATTATTATTATTTTAAAATTTCATTGTATTTTAAGCTGTACAACTTTATAAAAAGAATTCAAATTTGTGAGGAAATAGTCTGTATTGTTTCTGGGAAATAATTATTCCAGAATTTTGAATGTCATATTGGGATTGTACATACAATGTACTGGCTTAGCGTGTGGAAAATTGAGCTTGAATTCTGGCTCTACTAACTAACTGTGTGACCTTGGTAAATTATATGTTGATCTTGGCATGCATTTTCTTATGTTTAAAGGAATGCTAATTTATTTAGTTTTCAGATTGCTATATAGATTATACAAAATAAGGTCTACAAAATTCCTAATAGGAAAATAATATGTGGTAATTGCTATCACAGATTTTCTTCTTCTCAAGTTTAATGTTTGTAAAACTGTGCTCATGGACATCTGTTAGTTTTTTATTTCAGACCATATGAGAATTGATGAAATGGTTTTATTTGAGTTTTTCTGAATGATCGTGTTTCATTAAAACTCATATTCCTTATTTTTTCTAACCCCTAACTCCTATTAATGTGAAATCAGCTATGCATATACACAACCAGTTTAATGGTCCTGAAATATTGTGTAAATGATAAAAAACATTTCTTCTTACCTCTGGTACTGAACTGGTCACTCAATTACAATACACCGTAGATGTTATATGTTCAGATCCTTAAACAAGCTTAATAACCCCTTCTTGAGGTCCACAGGGGGTTTCCAAGGAGAAAGCACAGCTCTCTTCTCCAAATAAAATGCAACAAGATAAGAAATTTTCCCCCATAATATTCAATGAAAGTTTCTGGAAAAACAAACTACGTGTTAAAGGTGAATTCATATAGGCACTTTGGCTTTTAATAAAAAAAAATTTTTTTTACAGAAATACATGTTTGCAGAGCAGATTGGATGAAATGGCTAAATGCTATACATTAGGTAGCATGTTTCGAGATCCATGGAGTGATGTAGAGTTTCTCTAGTAAGACAATATTTATCAAAAAATATACCTTAGGCCGAGAATCAAGATGGCATCGGTTTAGGAGGGCACTTGCTGAGAGCTCCCTGAGGACAGCGGATTGTGGACAGGTTCCTGCCCGGGGGTCTGTACTGTGGGCACATGGAGCGAGAAACGTGGGGCATCTGTCTGTGCAGATTGATGGCATGGACTGATCGGTAGAGATTCGTGAGTTTTTAGCATGCCTGTGGTGGTTAACACAGACAGCTGTGCCTGACCTTTAGGAAAAAAAAAAAAGCTGGTTTGAGCGGAGTCCTCCTGCCCGGCAACCGGGTGACGGGGAGTGGGAGCGCTCTGGCAAGCGGTGAGAGAGCTTTCCTTTCTGTGGATTTGTCTGCCTGGAACCCTTGCAGCTTGGGCGAATAAAACAGCTGGATTGAATCAACACCCAGCAGAGGGGAGGGGTAAATCTGCTGAGGGAGTTGATTTACCTAGTTGCCCATGGATAAGCCCCAAACCCCGCCAAGCCAAGGAGAGGGAGCATTGTCTGAGACAGGGAAGGTTCTGACAGAAGGCAGAGAGGGGATTCTTTACCATCGAATTGGCTGCCTGGACCCCCTCATAGCTTTCAGGAGCAGAATAGCTGGCTTGAAGCAGCACCAGGCTGAGGGAAGAGGCAAATCTGCTGAGGAAACCTGATTTACCCAGCAGCTTGGTGACTCAGGCTTGGCTCCAGAAGGGGCAGAGTTGGCCATTTTTATCTTTCTGCACTGAATAGCATAAGAGCTTCAGCTCCCCTGGGGAGTCCAGGAAGTGGGAAGTGCTTAATTAGTTTCCACGAGCCTAGTTAGGGTCCCCTTGGTGAAGGGGGTGGTCTAGAAGAGGACTTTATTTTGGGTCCTGTATTTTGCCAAAAATAAAAATAAAAAAGAGACAGTCACTTTAAAAAATGAAAAATAAATTCTTATTTTTAATTTAGTTTAATAGCTAAAAGCTGCTTCAAAACCTGCAGATAGAACCCTGCAGGGAAATCGATTGATAAACACAAGGCTGAGAGGATCCACAAGGACCCTAGTAGGAACACTGATCTTCCTTAGCTTTGTTTGACAGCTTGGCTATGTGGTTGTTTGGTTTTTCTCTGTTTCTTTGTTGTCTCTTGCTTTTCTTCCCTCTTTTCTCCCCCCTTTCTTTTTTCTTTCCTTTTTAAAAAATTAGGTGCTGCTAGCTTGTCTCTTCTTTGCTGTGCTTCTTCTTCAGTGATTTCCCATTCTCTGCCTATACTGATTTTGTATTCCAATATATCTCTTATCCTTCTTTCATCTTACTGCCTTCTGCTTTCTGTTGTGGCTCTAATATACCACATTTTTTCATATGCCCACAACTTAAAGGTGTCAACTTTTATTCTATCTATTTTGTTTTCTTCTTTTTAAATTAATATTAACTTTTTATTTTCAGCCCTTTCTCTACTCTTTCTCTTTCTTATAATTCTAGCCTTCTAAATCAATATATATATATTTCTCTATTTGGTTTCCCAGTCCATTGTAGGTACTCCACTTTTTTTCCTATTACTCTACACTGCCTACATGAGTTAAATATTCATTTCATTAAGTCTTATTTGGCCCCTCTTCTAGCTTTTATCAATATTACTATTATGCTTCTTCCTTTCTCACATCTTTTGATTCCTCTGGTCCTAATCTTTTGCCTTCAAGGGAACATATAAAGAAGCAAGGAAATAAAATAAGAAGAAAAAGTGTCAAAGAGAAAACTTAACACACACACAGAACTACCAGCTAAAAAAGGCTCTAGGGCAGAGAGAGAAGCTAATTAACTGAATAAACCCTAAATAAAATGATGATTAGAGGACAACAAAAAAGTACAAACCACACTGAGAACCAGGAAGACATGGACCACTCCAATGAACAAACTATATAACAGGAATATATGCAGAAATCAAACAACTAATCAAAGGTTCCCAAAGAAATATCATGGACCAACTTAAAGAAGTGAAGTAAGAGATTAAGGAAATAAAGAAGACACTGGGAGAACATACTAAGGAAATTGTAAACATACGCAAAAAGATAACGAATATGATGGTGATCAATGGCACAATCCAAGAAATCAAAAGGATGCTGGATTCACATAACAGCAGATTTGAACAGGTAGAAGAAAGAATTAGTGATGTGGAAGACAATATATCTAAAATCAAACAGATAGTAGAACAGATAGACAAAAAGAGAAAAAATCCAGCAGGGAGTCAGGGAAGTAAACGACAACACAAACATGCGCATTATGGGCATCCCAGAAGGAGAAGAGAAGAGAAAGGGAACAGAAGGGGTGTTGAAGGAAATAATGCCTGAAAACTTCCCAACCCTATTGAGAGAGATGGAAGTGCAGATCCAGGAAGCACAGCACACCCCAAACTTTATAAATCCCAAACAGGCCAACTCCAAGACATATACTTGTCAAAATGGCCAATGCTCAAGACAAAGAGAAAATACTCAAGGCAGCAAGAGAAAAGAGAACCATCACATACAAGGGAAGCACAATAAGATTAAGTGCTGATTTCTCAGCTGAAACCATGGAGGCATGAAGACAGTGGTATGACATAGTTAAAGTACTGAAAGAAAAAAACCTTCTAGCCATGACCTATCTATCCAGCAAAACTAGCATTCAAAAATGAGGGAGACTTCAAAATATTCACAGATAAACTGATATTAAGAGAGTATGTTAATAATAAACCTGCACTTCAAGAAATACTAAAGGAAGTTCTACAAGTTGAAAGGAAAAAACAAGGGAGAGAGAGTTGGAGGAGAGTTTAAAAACAACTAAGAAGACAAAAACAGAAACAATACAACATATGATGTACATTAACAGAGAGAATAAATGGCTGAAGTAAGAAATTTGTTGCAAGTAATAATACTGAATGTTAATGGATTAAATTCACCAATCAAGAGATGCAGATTGGCAGAATGGATAAGAAAATATGATCCATCTATATGCTGTCTACAAGAAACCCACCTTCGACTCAGGGATTCAAGGAGGCTGAAAGAGAATGGCTGGAAAACAATTTTACAAGCTAACAAGAGTCAAAAAAGGGCAGGAGTAGCTATTCTAATATCAGACAAAATAGACTATAAATGGAAAACTATTGTAAGAGTCAAAGATGGACACTATATATTAGTAAAAGTGGTAATCTCTCAAGAAGAGAGAGCAATCATAAACATTTATGCACCTAATCGGGTGCCTCAAAATACATGAGGCAAACTCTGGAAAAACTAAGTGAAGAAAAAAATGCCTCTACAATTATAGTGGGGCACTTTAATACACCATTATCATCATTAGACAGAATATCTGGACAGAGGATCAAAAAGAATCAAAGGCTCTCAACAATACATTAGAGGACCTGGAATTAATAGACATATACAGAACACTACACCCAAATATAGCATGATTTATATTCTTCTCGAATGCACATGGATCATAATATACAAAGTATATACAAAGTAATTTCTCTGACCATAATGGAATAAAATTGGAAATCACTAAGGGCCAGAGAAACAGGTTAGGCACAAGGATATGGAAGTTAAACAACACACTCTTAGATGAAGAGTGGGTCAAGGAGGAAATCCCAAAAGAAATCAATAACTACCTTGAACCTAATGAAAATGATAACACAACATATCAAAACCTATGGAATGCAGCAAAAGCATTGCTGAGAGGGAAGTTCATAGCCATAAATACATATATTAAAAAAGAAGAAAGAGATAAAATTGAAGACCTAACTGCACACTGGAGGAACTGCTAAAACAACAACAAACTAAAGTAAGTAGAAAGAAGGAAATAACAAAGATTAGAGAAGAACAAAATGAAATACAGAATAAGAAAGCACTAGAAACAATAAACAAAACGAAAAGCTGGGTCTTCAAGAATATCAATACAATTGACAAATCCTTAACCAGATTAACAAAGAAAAAGAGAGAACAGATGCAAATACACAAAATAAGGAATGAGCAAGGGGATATCACTACTGACCCCACAGAAATAAAGAATATCATAAGAGGATACTTTGAAAAATTATATGGCAACAAGAATGATAATTTAGAGGATAGGGTCAAGTTTCTAGAAACTCACAAACAGTCTACATTGATGAAAGAAGAAATTAATGAACTCAACAGTCCAATTACAATAAAGTGATAGACTCAGTAATCAAAATCCTCCCAACTTAGAATAGCCCAGGACCAGTTGATTTCACAGCTGAATTCTACCAAACATTCCGGAAAGAGCTAACATGAATTCTGTTTAATCTCTTCCAAAAAATAGAAGTAGAAGGAATATTGCCTAACTCATTCTAGGATGCCAAAATTATCCTAATGCCAAAACCAAACAAAGATACCACAAGGAAGGAAAATTACATACCAATTTCTCTAATGAACCTAGATGCTAAAATCCTCAACAATATATTTGCTAATCGCATTCAACAACATATCAAAAGGATTATACACCATGACCAAGTGGGTTTCATCCCGGGTATGCAAGGGTGTTTCAATATAAGAAAATCAATCAATGTAATACACCACATAAACAGATTGAAACAAAAAAAACCACATGATCATCTCTATAGATGCAGAAATAGCATTCGACATAATACAGCATTCTTTCTTGATAAAAACACTGCAAAAGATAGGAATAGAAGGAAACTTTCTGAATATGATAAAGGTACATGTGAAAAACCCAAAGCTAACATCATCCTCAATGGTGAAATACTAAAAGCCTTCCCTTGAGATCGGGAACAAGACAAGGATGCCCACTATCACCACTCTTATTTAACATTGTCTTAGAAGTACTTGCGTGAGCACTGAGACAAGAAAAGGATATAAAATGCATACCGATTGGAAAGGAAGAAGTAAAAATTTCATTATTTGCAGAGGACCTGATCCTATACATAGAAAGCCCTGAGAAATCTACAACAAAGCTTCTAGAACTTATAAAGGAGTTCAGTAATATTGCAGGCTAAAAGATCAATGCTCAAAAATCAGTAGCATTTCTGTACACCAATAATGAGCAATCTTAGGAGGAAATCAAGAAAAAAATACCATTTACAATAGTAACTAAAAGAATCAAATACCTAGGAATAAATTTAACTAAAGATGTAAAGGACATATATACAGAAAACTGCACAACACTCTTAAAGGAAATCAAAGAAGACTTAAATAAATGGAAAAAATATTCCCTGTTTTTGGATAGGAAGACTAAACATCATCAATATGTCTATCCTACCCAAACTACTCTACAGATTTAATGCAATCCCAATAACAATCCACACAGTATTTTTTAAAGAACTGGAAAAGCTAACTACAAAATATATTTGGAGGGAAGCAACTGTAGCTCAATCAGTAGGGCTCCCGTTTACCATATGGGAGGCCCTGGGTTCGGTTCCCGGGGCCTCCTGATGAAGGCAAGCCCGCCCGCATGGCTTAGTTACCTGACCCAGTGAGCACAAGCAGCAAAGGGGGGATAAATGAATAAATAAATAAAATCTTTTTTAAAAAATATATATATATATATATTTGGAGAGGTAAAAGGCCCCGAATTGCCAAAGACATATTAAAAAGAAAAATGAAGTTGGAACGATCAAATTACCTGGCTTTAAAACATACTACAAAACTACAGTGATCAAAACTGCAGTGTATTGGCACAAGGACAGACCTACTGACCAATGAAACCAAATTGAGAGTTCTGATATAGATCCTTGCATATACGGTCATCTCATATTTGACAAGGCCACCAAGCCCACTCAGTTGGGACAGAATGGCCTCTTTAACAAGTGGTGGTTGGAGAACTGGATATCCATATCCAAAAGAATGAGAGAAGAATACCACCTCACACCTTATACAAAAATCAATTCAAGATGGATCAAAGATCTAAATAAAAGAGCTGAAACCATAAAGAGCTTGGAAGATAATGTAGGGAAGCATCTACAGTACCTTGTAATAAGAAATGATTCATGAACTTCATAGCCAAAGCACGAGCAGCAAGAGAAAAAATAGATAAATGGAATCTCCTCAAAATTAAAAACTTCTGCACCTCAAAGGACGTTATTGAGAAAATAAAAAGGCGGCCCACCCAATGGGAGAAAATATTTGGCAAACATATATCTGATAGGAGCCAATTGTCTTGCATATATAAAGAAAACCTTCACCTCAAAAATAAAAAGACAAACAACCCATTTAAAAAATGGGCAAGTGACCTGAAAAGACACTTCTCCAAGGAAGAAATACAAATGGCTAAAAAGCACATGAAAAAATGCTCGACATCACTAGCTATTAGGGAAATGCAAATCATAACCACAATGAGATACCATCTTACACTCATCAGAATGGCAGCTATTAAAAAACAGCAGAATATAAGTGTTGGAGAGGATGTGGAGGAATAGGAACCCTCATCCACTGTTGGTGGGACTGTGGAATGGTCCAGCCACTGTCGAGGACAGTTTGGCAATTCCTCAGAAACCTAACAATAGATCTTCCTTATGATCCAGCAATTCCACTGCTGGATATATACCCAGAAGAATTGAAAGCAAAGACACAAACAGATATATGCACACCAATGTTCATAGCAGAATTGTGCATGTTGCCAAAAGTTGGAATCAGACCCGGGGCCCAGCAACAGATGAATGGATAAACAAAATGTGCTACATACATACAATGGAATATTACTCAGCTGTTAGAAGGAATAAACTGCTAACACATGGAATAACATGGATGAATCCTGAAGATCTTATGCTGAATGAACAAGCCAGGCATTGAAGGATGAACAGTATATGACCTCACTGATTTGAATTGAGGAAAGTGAGCAGTCTCTGACAACCACTGTCTGAAAGATAGGTTAACAAGGGAGAGAGAAAGAAGAGTAGGTTGTGAGCCATTACACATATGGAAATAATCTATGGTAAAGTGATAGAGTATAGTTGCATATTGAAGTATAAGACAGGTGGGTAGTGATATTACTGGGTTTGGGGATGCAGAGTTGAAAGGTGGGTAGATTAGGAAGGGCTGGTTAGAATATCCAGGGTATGGAACTATGAATCTTGTCATTCCATGAGTCTAGACAAGGGAGTGTTATATGCCCCAGGGATATGGGGAGGAAGGAACAGAAAAGATCAAACGCTGTATTTAGTGGTCATGGGAAATGTTTTCCATTAACTTACAGTAATGGACACAGGATATGGTAAATATCAAAAATCACTAAACTGTACCATCTAAATTGTAAACTATACTGTAAACCTATGACAATGTTTAGTAGCTATGTTTCACTATCTGTATAACAGTTATAACAATGCTACCATCCACACACACACACACACAAAGGTTTTAATATGGGGTGGGGAAAGGGGAGGGAGGTTGGGTATATGGGAATCTCTAGTATTCCATGTGTGACTTTGCTCTGACCTAAAACTTCTTTGAAAACTAAATGAAAATTTGGGAGACACTGGGTAATGAGAGGGGGAAGGTGTCAGGTAAACACTGTACATCCAATAATGCAGTGATAAAAGGAGAAAAAAATAATAATTAAAAAAAATTCTTCTGTTTTTTCACATTTTCTTTTTTTGAATGTCCCAATCTGTTAATTAAATTTTATTTTTAGTTCTTTTTTCTGAGTTTCCTTGTATTTTATCTCTTGCATTTAAGCTTAACATTATTATTTCATTTTCCTAATAATTATATTCGGTTATTATATGGGCTTCATCTTCAAGGAAGGTTTAGATCACAGTAGGGTCACAATGGGGGCTGCAGAGGATTATTGGTGGGGTGTGTCTAGGATGGGGGATTCATGGGAGTAAGTTTATCTGAATATACTTGAAAGATATATAAAATTGTTCAAATTATTGAGGGATGGCCATGGTCACGGTGGAGAGACAATTACTCAATAAATGAGGGCATACTGAATTTCCAGCCTGGAGAGCTCTGCCACATTCTCCAAGGAAGCAGCAACAGTCCCCTAAGTGTGGGGGCAGTGTCTGGCAAAAGGAGGGTGGCCCACTGTTGGGTTCTTGCTACTGATGACTAGCCTTATTAGTCTTTGCTCTTGTAATTGAAACTTGGCCTACTGTTATGGGGTGCTTAAGGGTTGCCATCTGAGAGCCTCCTTGTTGCTCAAATGTGGCCTCTCTCTAAGCCAAACTCAGCATATGAATGCATTACCTTCCTCCCAAGGTGGGACATGACTCCCGGGGATGAGCCTCACTGGCAATGAAGCATTAATACCAAGTGCCAACTGGAAACACGACTGGAAAAAAACCTTGAATAAAAGGGGGAAAAGGTAAAGACAAATGAGTTCATGTGCTCAAAGAGAGTTGGGAGGTCATCCCAGAGGTAACGCTTATGCACACCTCAGTAGGATCTCATAGAACACCAAAGTGGATATCACGCCACACAGAGGGGCTTCTGAGGGCTCTGGAGATACCCAGGTCCTATATAAGGGGGGATAACCCCAGAGACTGATGCCTTATCAGTGGGCTTTACTTTGGAATCTGCGCTCCTGAGAGTGACAGAGTTGGACTCAAATAAGTCCTCCCTGCACATGGTCCATCAGTCGTTTCTATTCAAACCTATATGTGATGCTGGTGTATGTAGGTATACTTCCAGAGACTGGAGCCTCTGGCCTGCCTGTATGCCAGCGGTGCCTGGAATCTCGGTGGAGCTGCAGCTCCTACTCTACAGCTCAATGGACTCACCCAAGTCACCTGGTGAGGAGACGATGATGGGCAACGGCCATCACAGGGAATGGAGAAAGCCTGCAGCTGAAGGCAGGATAATCCCATCTACTGTATCTGTGGGATATAAGCCCACTCTCACTTGGAGGTGGAGTGGACATCACCTTTCCAGTCCCCTCTGGATTGGGGGAAGAGCTATGGACTAGAGTCATCTTAATGTTATTCTGTTGTAGACATATTGTGATTCAAGCAATGGAAGAAATTATTACAGTGAGGAGAAACCAGTGGCCACTAGATACTTTTGGGGTGCGTGGTTGAAGGTCAGTTGTAATACAGGAACATTTTCAGGACTTAGGGGTTGTACTGAGTGACGTGGTGGTGACAGATATAGGCTCTTTTACATCAGCGTATACCATGCAGAACTGTGTGGGAGAGAGTGTGGTCTACGATGTGAACTGTGGTCTATGCTTAGTGGCAAAGCCCCAGGATGTGCATACCCATTGGAGGTGATGTGCCACACTAATGAAAGATGTTTATGTGGGATTTTATGGAAGGTATGGGAGGTGGGGAACATAGGAATCCCTGTAATTTTTGTGTAACATTTATGTAATCTAAGCATCTTTTAAAATATATATGAAAAAATAAATAAAAATACAAAAAATACAAAAAAAAAAAAGAAAAAAATATATATATACCTTGCTTTAGGAAAATTTCTTGGTCTATAGAAAAGATAAATAATGTAGAATTGCCAGAAAATTATATTGTCAAGATTAACAGGATAATTTAAGTTAAACATACTGTTATTTCATTTACATGTCCATTAGCAGAATGCAGTGATGAAGATGAAACATTTTGATTCCTTAAAGCATAGAATATTGGTATTCACTGGCTTTATTCTCAATAGAATGATATTTAACATATAAAACATGAAGAAACTCTGAGCCTCTGGTTTAGGGACATTCATTTCTTAATGATGTGATTTTAAAAATTGATTTTAATACATATATTTAATACAAAGTTATTTTATTACATATATTGTAATGCATCTCAGTTAATCACTCTGCAATGACACCATGTTCATGAAGTTTAATAGGACAAGTCTTCAAATTTTGGTCATTATTAGTTATTCTTTGGTTTGCAAAAATGCAATTACTTTTTCATGATTACAAGGTCAATAGGTGCTAAATCAGACATTGTAAAACAGGGTTATAGAGGCACGCCCTATTCCTCTACATTTGTAACCTCTCAGTCATGCCAGTAAAGTGAAGATTAAAGTTGTAATATTGCTGAAATTTCTCCTTTGTGTGCTCATCAAGATGTATTACGTAATGGATTCCTTTAGTAAACTTTCTATTGACACATTTTTTAAAATTTGCTTCCCTAATTTTATTTCTTTCATTGTGCTTCTTTGTATCTTCCTTATTCTTATATTTTCCCTAACCACTTCAGTAAATATTTCTAAATATGGCTCATAGATTATTGTAAGACAGAAATAAAGAGGGAGAGAAAGTTGATGTAGAGAGAAAGAATGAGAGATTTTTAAAAATAAAAATAGAATTTAAACTAGCCCAAGTGTCCATCAACTGATGAATGAATCAACAAAGTGTAGTATATACATACAATGGAATCTATTCAGCCATAAGAAGAAATAAAATCAGGATGCAT
The DNA here is from genome assembly GCA_026826555.1 of Tolypeutes matacus. Lineage (NCBI taxonomy): Eukaryota > Metazoa > Chordata > Mammalia > Cingulata > Chlamyphoridae > Tolypeutes > Tolypeutes matacus. Next base: position 847,866 of record JAKSZT010054068.1, on the reverse strand, counting down.
ATATCAACATGGAAGAACCTTGAGGGCATTATGTTCAGTGAAATAAGGCAGACACACAAGGACAAATATTGTATGGTCTCATTAATATGAACTAAATTCAATGAGTAAACTCAAGGAGGTAAACTCTAGAGTACAGGTTACTAAGAAATAGAATGTGGGTTGAGAATGAGAGCACATGCTTAATGTACGTAATAATATTATTAAGGTTAATTGTAAAATTGTGGACATGAATAGAGTTGAGAGTAACACATTATAGCAAGTATAACTAGCACTCCTGATTTATAAATGTGGTTGTGGCTGAAAGGGGTAGTCTAAGGACATAAATGTCAATTGACAGGAAAATAGAGAATAATCTATGGAATGTAAAACATACTGATTTAGGTGGTGGATGATGATTGTGGTTATTAGTATAAATATAAGAATGCTCTTCTTTTACAAATGGCTAAGAATATGGTGTTACACAGGAAAATTAAAACTAATGTAATTTATGGATGATAGTTAACAGTAATGTAATATTTTGCAACAATGACAACATGATATTATTTCAATACTAAGGGGCAAAAATAAGGAGGTATAAAGTGGTATAGGATTTTTCCTTTTGTAGTAATAAAAGCATTCTATAATTGAATAAGGTACTGACAGCCCAATTCTTTGATGAAAATGAAAGCCACTGATTGTCCACTTTAAATAGATTATACAAATTTGGGACTGCATAACACAGGGAATCTAGTGGTGGATGATGGATGGTAGTTAACAGAACAAATATAAGAATGTTTCCTCATGATGAATAACAAATATATATTTACTAACATAGAGTTTTAATAATTTTGTGTGTTGGGGAAAAATACAACAAATGTAAGATATAGGCTATGGTCAGGAATATTTTGACTAACCTTTTTCATAATTTGTATCAAATGTTTCACATCAATGCAAGGTGGTGGTGGGGAGATGCATTGGAGCCCTATATGTTGATATGTATGCTTGTTTTGTAAATTCACAAATTTTACTATTGTTACTATACATAACAATATTACTTATTATTTATATATGTTCATGAATGAATGGCATACTTCAATAAAATTTTATTTTGAAAACAGACTTTGATTGTAAACCTTGGATGGATTATGTGGTATAAGAGTATAACTCAATAAAGCTTTGAAACCATGACAATGGCACAAGAGTAGATATAGAGATCAATGGAATTGAAATTGGAGTTCAGAAATAAACTTTCATGTCTATGGCAAATTGATTTTTAAAGGTGTGCCATATCTATTCAATGATGATAGAATAGTTTCTTCAATTTATGGTTTTGGGAAAACTTTATTGCTATATGAAAAGCAATGAATGTGGACTCCAACCTCTCACCATATATAAAAATTAAATAAAAATATATCAAATATCTAAATATAATCTATTAAGATTATAAATCTATTTGGAATTGAATTACATACCCCAAAATGTATGTTCTTAATGCTAATATATTGCTGTGGGCATAAAAAAGCAACAGAATAGTGTGATCAGGATAAGCCTCAATAAAAAGTTGGCATTTGGTCAAAGTCTTGAAGAGGGACGATTTAGTCAGACATTTTCATGGGAGGAATTTTTTCTAAACAGGGTTTACACCAGTGTAAAGGCCCTGGTAGTGCACTATGCAGTTTCATGAACTTAGAGTAGTTCCATCTAACAAAAGTGACAGTCTATTGTGATGATGGGGGTAATAATCAAACAAGTGCATATATATGGATGACCATAACTATTATGGAGGAAAAACTAAGAAGAGGTGGTCCATGGTGCCAGTAGAACTTGCTGTCTTAAAAATAATTAATAGAAAATTCCCAAGGAAAATGTCACATTATAAAACCCTAAAGAAGTGAAGTAGAGAGTCATACAAATACCTGGAGATAGTAAGGCTCAGACAAATGGAAAGATAAAATCAGCATTCCATAGTATTATTCCATAATATTAGTTTCTTTATGCCCCTTTATGTCAATGGTTTGCATTATTTTCTTTTAATAAAAATTGTGTAAGTAATATAACATACTGGATTTTGTATTTTGACTCTGATATGCTTTGAATTTTAGAGGAATCTACCCTGCATAATAAATATAAAATGAAAATATTCTCTACTGCATGGAGTTGTATTAATATTTGATAATGTATTTTCATTTTTGTGCCCAGCTTATTTGTTGTCTTTAGCTATTTTCCTATAATTGCTCTATTGTCCTCCCACCCCTTTCTATATTTTGAAGGGAAACTATCCTACAAAAAATCCTAAATTATTCTATAATATTTTCTACAAATATCAACAAAAATCTTGACTGCATTTTTGAATGGACTTTCAACTTTGTGAATATGTATATAGGAGTGATTTTGAATCAATATAATATCAAAGTTTCAATTTGATTCATTAATTAGCCTTTCATTAAATACCTTGGTGTTTCAAGAAGTCCTGAAATAGTCATTGACATAAAATTAGTTAGGAGCAAAACACAATGTGATGCCTTCTGGAAGGATAATTTCATCACGTTACCTAGAGCGTAGATTATGACATAGGGCTGAAGATTTGCTATACCCTTGTGGAAGGACAGTGAAGGTAGTTATCTGGCCTTGCCAGTTGAAAGGAAACTAACAAATATTGAAAAATTTTGTTCCCCAATCAATTGCTGCATACTTGGGGATGTGTTATCCGGTTTAAGTAATGATACCATATCTGAAACAGCAGCTGTAATTAGAGTAATTGCCAGGTTGGGTTTATGATAATCCACTGTCCTCCAAGATCCATCTATTTTCTGAACTGGACAAATAGAATTGAATAGGAATGTAATGGATTCACCACCCTTGCATCCTTCAAGCCTTTGTTGGTGGCACTAATCTTCACCATATATGTGTGAATCTATTTCTGAACTATCTATTCAGTTCCATTGATCACATTATCTACTTTTTCAACAATACCACACTCTGTTGATTATTACCTTTTTGATGAATCCTATAATGAGATTATATGAGACTCTACTTCTTTCTATTGTTTCAAAGTTGTTTTGACTATCTTAATCTTTTGCATTTTCATCCAAATTGTAAAATCACATTGTCAATTTCTGCAAAAAAAAGGCTTAAATTTTAATTGTCCTGCATTAAATCTATATATCAATTTGAGATTGCATTTAATTAATAGATCAAATACTTCCAAATGGCTCCCTACCAATATCATATTTCTTTATTTCTTTATTTTCTCCTAGATTCCATAACCAACATTATCTATCCACTAAGTTAGAATGCCTTGAAGTTGGATCAAGTCATTCATATACTTTTCAAAATTATCTTGAGATTCTCCCATGTATGCAAGTAGGTACTAACCCATTGATTAATATATGTCATACCCAAGCCATGACAGATCATATAAAACTCAAGACATAATATATATTAATTTATAAAATAAATATTTATGAAGTTTTAGAGGAAATGTTATATTAACAGCGAAACAAAACTGGATTTCAAGAAATTTAAATCATTAACATAATACAAATTGCTAATAAATTTTTGATCTAGGAAAATATTTTAGAAAAGTAATCATTTGATTACTTTTACAATCTTTTGCCACATGTTTTTTCCATTGAGGTATCATTTTTAACTAAAAGCCAAAGATCTTCCTTGTAGTCGTTTTCATCATAGAATTTGTTTTTCCAGAAACTTTCACCTTTTTATTATGGAAAAAAAAATCTCATCTTGCTACTGTTATGTTGTAGAAGAAAGTTATTGTGCTTTTTCCCATTGACATTCCTTGTGGATGCCAAGAAAAAATATATCAACAGGCATAAGAATACAAATGCATAATATTCACAGCATATCAGAAATAAGAGGAAAGGTTTTTATCATGTACATAATTTTATAGAAACTACAACTGTGATTCTCAAACAAGAGTATGTACTTTAATGATTAAATTAGAGATAGTATGTTCTAGTTTACACAGAGTTGTATTAAAACTGAAGCTCAAAAATAGAAAAATAAAACAAAAACACTGAAGCATAAGCCTTCTAGGGAATACAGCATGAAAAACAAAACAGGTCTCTCTAAATACTTAGATTAATAAAGCTGCAAAATAGAGATATGATTTAATTTTCTTGGTGGAACAGAAGAAAATAGGGGAAGTTGAAATAAAGGACTCTATTTAAGTGTTAAGGAAATTATTAAAGGCAGAAAAAAATGATTTTCAATCATTAATTCGGTATTTGACACTTTGCCTAATAATTATTTTTAAAATAATTGTAAATTAATATTAAATTTAATTTGCACATTTTCTATCTTATCTAAAAGCCATTTTATTTTATTATTAGTTTTATAATTCCATTGTATTTTTAAAATGATGGCATATAAAAATAATTCAAAGAAGGTAAGACACAGTTTGTATTGTTTCTAAGTAATAGTGATGCCGGAATTTTGCATATCACATTGGAAATGTATATATAGTTAAGGATCTTATTGCATGGAGTCAGAGAAATCTGAGCTGGAATCTTGGCTGTACTGGTAACTAACCACATGACCATGATCAAACTATATATCTAGCTTGACATTAATTTTCATGTGTGAAAGGATACAAAATTACTTAGTTTGTTGATTGCTCTGTAATTTATATAAATAATGTCTGCATAATCCTTCTCTGTCATAGCTTTCCTTCTCTTATTTAATGTTTATAAATGTCTTTTCATGGACCTTTGTTAATTTATGTTTTCAGACTTCACGAGATTTCAGCTAATGGCATTATTTCAGTTTTTCAGATTATATTTAATAAAAAATTCTGTATGCTTCTATCTCCTCTTTAAATGTAATTAGCTGAATATTACACAACATGTTCAATGGTCTAGAACAGTAGTTAACAGGAATAATTGTTTTCAGAGAAGACTGGATGAAATGGGCTAAATACCATATGTTTTCTCTATCAAGTTCCTAGCTTGTTATAGTGTTGTAGAGAATTTTTGTAGTGGAACATGATTTCCTACAAAATATACCTTCACTGGAAAATCAACTTCTTGCCCTTCAGAGATCAATAACTAAGAATCGCCACAAAATTATATTGTCAGGGGAACGTAAAGAATTTTACTATTATTTCATTGACATGTCCATAAGCAGAATATCTCATTGACATATCCATAAGTAACAGAGGTCAATCATTTTGAGCTCTTATAGCATAGAATATTGGCATTCACTGGATTTATTCTCAATAGAATTATACTGAATGCATATTCAGTGTCATATAGCAAACATATGCATTACTTAAAAAAGAAATACTTTACTTCTGGTTTAGGTCTCATTAATTATGTAACACTGTTGAAAGGTATTGATTTGATAACTCTTTATTCATTTATTTTAAATAAATAAATCTGGATGTGATATTTCACTTTTATGCTTTCTTCACATATTTTAATTTCCTATGCTGCTTAAGAAAATACCATGGAATGATTCAGCTTAAATAATGGGGATTCATTAGCTTACTGGTTTGAAGCCAGGAACATGTACAAATGAAGGCCTAATCAAGGTGATGCTTTCTCCCCAAGAATGTGGCATTTGAGTGCTGGCTGCTGGCGACTTTTGGTCCTTAGCTTGTCACATGACAAGACACATGGTGGCATCTCCTGTTCTCTCCTCTGGGTTCAGTTGATTTCAGGTTCTGGCTACTCATTCTGTGACTTTCTATTTCGTTGTGTGAATTTCATTCCATTTATAATGACTATGGTAATAGGATTAAGACTCTTAATTGAGATGGGTTACATCTTAATTGAAGTAGTTTCATTAAGAGGTGTTATGTACCATGTGTTTATACACAAAGGAATGGATTAACTTTAAGAACATGTTATTTTGGATACATACAGATTCAAACCACCACATTCCACCTTTTCTGTTTGTCTGAGTTGCCTATGGAAACAGAAGAGACAGGAGATAACCATAAATATTTAGAGATTTTTATAAGAATTGTCTGAAGTGACTGTGGGCATGAACAAGCCCAAATTCCATAGGGCAGGCTGCAAGCTGGGAACTCCAATGAACGTTTTCAATGAATTTCCCAGGAGAAGTTATCTGGTTGAAATAAAAATGGAAATTATCTCCTCCAACTATTTAGATCATCACTTCTCCTTTGAAAGCCTTCAACTGATTGGATGTGTATTCTCTTATTGTTGAAGACAATCTTCTCAGTTGATTGCAAGTGTAATCAGCATAGGTGCAAGTGATTTACTAATGAATAAGTCCATGAAGTATCCTCACAGTAACACTACAGCCTGTGCATGCTTGACCAAACAACTGGACACCAAAACTAGGCCAAGCTGACACTTAACTATCACAGTCCACTCAAATAAGACTCCATATTCTTCTCCTTAAACCATACGTATTCTCTAAGTAAAAACAAAAACATTCATATTTCCACATAACAATACAAACTATCCTGTGTGCAACCAGAAACACACTAATTTTCCCCAGGGCAGGGTGCAAATCTTTGGTAATAGTCATTCATAAACTTAATATTCTATAACTTACATACTGTGACATGAGGCTGGTACAACTTATGTCATATGATCAGGGGATAAGATTGGGAAGGAAACACAGATATTAGCTTTATTTATTTATACAAACATACTCATAACAAAACAAGAAAGAAACATTCATAAACATTACATCCCCTGCTTCTGTCTCTGATCACGTGGTCATAGCTCATATTTATAACTATCATTTTCCACTATCCATTCCATATTCCCTTTACCCTCAGCAAGCACCTCAGCTGGCTGCCATTCTTTGTCTAGTGAGGTGACCCAAACCTTCATTCCTGAAGTTTTGGTGTCATTGGTAATCTCCCTTGGATTGAGCTGTTGCAGTTTTCCATTGACTTTAATCAGATGCCATGGTAAAACAAAGATGCATTCTAGGAGACCTCCTGTATTACAGGTAAATCCTTCTTTACTTACATTGTGTAATTGCAATGCAGTTCTATTTCCCTTTGTTTGTCAGAATCAATAACTCCAGTCAGTACAGTAATTACCTTATTTGCCTGTAGACTCAGAAACATGAAGAGCCCAAAGAAGTCAAGTGGCATCTTAACTACCAGTTCAATTGTGTCTTCTAGTGGACGCACTCCTTGTCTTGGAATTATGATGTGTATAGCAGCAGCTTAACAAAAAAAATTTATAGTGGATCATCAGTGGTAATAATGAGTTGTTCCCTTCCCATTTCCACCCATTGATTCCTGGACCTGTACATCTTGGCTATGGGAGAAATCATCATAGAGTGGATATGATTTAGAGCATAAACAGCCTCGTGGAGAACATTGTCCAGCCCTTTGAAGTATTGTTACCTGGTGTGCACCATAATTGTGTTTTAAAAAGGCCATTACACAATTCTATCAACTTACCTGCTTCAGGAAGATGTGATATGTGTAAGACCAGTGAAATCCATGAGCATGTGTCCCTTGCTGGACTTCATTTACTGCGAAGTGGGTTCAGTCTTCTGAAGCAATGCTGTGTGGAATACCATGATGTAAGATGAATTATTCTATAAATCCATTAATATAATTGCTGAAACTATATTCCAGTAAGAAAATTAAGAACCACTTTATTGAAGTAGCTTAACCAAAAGGACTTTAACTGAAATAATCTAATCAAAGTTCTTTTTCATATTAGGTTTATACTGACAGGATTAGAAAGCCATGGAAGTAGGACGCTAGAGGCAATGAAACATGAATGAGAAGGGAATGACCAGCAGATGCCACCATGTGCCTTGTCATATAATAGGGTTGTCCGGGGTCACCTTTAGCCAATCTTCAGAGAGTTGCTTGATGATGCATGATTTGGACATTTTTTTTAGCCTCAGAACTTTAAGTTTGTAAGCAAACAAACCCACATTATAAAAGCCATCATATTCTGGTATACTGCTTATGGCAGACTAGAGGACTAAAACAGATTTTGGTACCAAGAAAGTGGAGTGCTGCTATTGCAAATACTAGAAAAGGTTTTTAAATTGGCTAATGAGGATACACAGTAAGAATTGTGAGATGCTTGATCCAAAAGGCCTAGATTGCTTTGGAAAGAGTCCTGGTAGAAATATGAATGCTAGAGGTACTTCTGATGAGTCCTAACACAGAAATAATGAATGATGCATTGCAAACTGGAAGAAAGGTGATTCTTATTTTAAAGAGGCTAAGAATTTCACAAATTGATGTCTGATGTCAGATTAAAGGCAAAATTTGAAAGTGATGAGCTTGGGAATTTAGCTGAAGTGTTTTCCAAACTAAATGTGGAAAGTGCAGCCTGGCTTTTTCCTGCAGCTTATAGTAAAATGTGAGAAGAAAGGAATAAACTCTGAAATGAAGTCTTGGCCACAAAAAACCTAAACATTGATGGTTTGGAAAATTCTGAGCATCTGGAAAATGAGTCCCCAGAAAATATTGCTCCCTGTGAGGGTTTTACTGAATATGGAAACATTCAGCCATTTCAGTGCAAGTCAGGATTGGACATGCATTTATTTAGAAAGGATGTGTGGAAATTTCTACTGGGTGACAGGTGGGACCCTTGTATTCTATATGCAAAGACCTCTATGACAAGGTTTTTTTGTTTGTTTGTTTGATTTTTTGTGTGTGTGTGTGTGAGAACTATAGGAAGGAAAGCACAGCCAACCTGAACCAAAATGGATAGAAAAGGGCTAGATTGAAGGAAAAATGACTTCAAAAGGCAGTACCATGGAAGCAGAGGTCTGGACTGAAGACAGCTGCTCAGGCCTGTAGGCAGAACCCCACGTATAGCCACTGGGCAAGTTGATGTAATTATGAATTTGAAAAATATAATTGGATCATGTTTGTAAACTGATCTCTTAATCTAGGCATGATTAAGTTATGATTAGGGTGTTAACTGGGCCACTTCTGTAGGGCATTGAGCCCCACCCCTTGGTGAGTGGGGGAAGAAAATATAAAAGGCATCACAAAGAACAGAGATGCAGCAGTTTTGAGTAGCAGTTTTGATGTTGGAGAGAAGGCCCCGGGATAGAGACAAGGCATTTGCTGAGAGTTTACAGCTGGCCTTGAGGAGAGAAGCAAAGCCTAGAGACCCTCATAGTCTACAGCTGACCTTTTTGGGGAAACAGAGGCACTGAGCCTGGAGAGAAATGCAGCCCCATGAAGAGAGGAACCCAAGAAGCCTGAACTGTGGCAAATGACGGCAGCTGTCTTGCTCCAACACGTGGCAATGGACTTTGGTGAGAGAAGAAACTTATGCTTTATGGGCTGGTAACTGTGGACTCTTACCCCAAATAAATACCCTTTATAAAGACCAACCAATCTCTGTTATATTGCATTAGCTCCCCTTTGGCTGACTAATACACCATGTATGTGTGTGGAAAGGGTGAGTATGTCCCTGAGATTGGAGAGGGCAGGCATTCTGCCCTGTTGTTCCACAAGAGTGTTACCACCCCAGGCTTCCCAAATGTCTGGAAGATTATGGGGAGACTGGCCACCACTCTGATTCTTGATGAAGTTGTAGCCAAGTCCATGGTCCCTGAACAAGCATTTGGAAAATGCAGGGCTTCCATTCCATCAGGCCAAGAGAAAAAAGAATCATTCTATAGATGACTCACACCTTGAAATCTAATGGAGTATGCCCTTCAGGATTTTTTTTTTTCTGCAGGATTTTGGAACTGTTTAGGGCCCATGACGTGACCCTGTTTTCCTTCCAATTTCTCCCTGTGAAAATGGTTATGCTTACCCTATGACTGCACCTCCTGTGTATATTGGAAGCAGATAACTTGATGTAAGTTTCACAGTTCAACATCCAGAGGGAATTGTACCTTTAGGACTGTCCACACTGATAAAAGATTTTGATAAGACTTTATACTGTTATAGGATTGACTTAAGGATTTTTGAAATATTGTTATGGAATGAATGTATTTTGCATATGGAAGGAACATGTCTTTTAGGGACCCAGAGGGGGAGTGTGATGGTTTGAAGCAATATGGACCCCAGAAAATCATGTTCTTAAAGCTAATACATTCTTGTGGGTATAAACCTACTATAGGTAGGGCCTTTTGAATAGGTAACCTCCATTAAGGCATGACCCAGGATAAGTCTTAATACTCTTACTGGAGTCCTTTATATGTGAGCTGAATACAGAGAGAAAGAGAAAGCCACTAAAGGAAGAAGCTGAAATCAATGAAACAAGGAGGAAAAGGGGTGACCAACTGATGCCACCATCTTCCTTACCATGTGACAGAGTCAGAGGAATCCAGGATTGCCAGCAGCCAGTGTTCAGGGAGAAAGCATTGCCTGATGATGCCTTGATTTGAATAGTTTTCTCATACTGAAAATATAACCTTTATAAGATATTAAATTTCTACTGCTAGAATCTAACCCATAGTATAGTGTCTGCTTTCAGCAGCTTAGTAAACTATAACAGGAGCCATCAGGTAACATTTTAAAATTACATAATTGTCACACCTGCTTCATCTTTAAGTTTAATACAGTCTTGTGATATGATTGTGGTTGTTCACCTTTATAATTACTACCAATAAGGACAGGCATTTTCTGCATATTGTTACAAATGTAGGCTAGAACTCAGACCTATCATTATAAAGTGAAAGGTCAGAGTTGCCATCTGATTAGCATATAAACAGGATTCCATTAAAGAATGTAACTGAAATCACTGTTTGTATTGGTCATTGGGGATTCTGAGCTCCACAATCCCATGAATTATTTTTTGAGTGTGCTGTCATTCTTATCACCCTTAAAATGTTAGTCAATTTTCTGGCAGAGAATAAAGCCAGTTTATTTCTTGTATGTGCAACACAGATGTTTCTTTTAGTTATTTTAGGGACTATGGAGTGTTTCCTTTGGCTGCAATGGCTTATGATCCCTCTCTAGCAATCTACACATCACTGCTGTATTATGTTAACATGTCACCCCCAAATTCTATGTGCCACTCATCATTACTTTTCTTAAAATAATTTGCATAAATCATTTGCAAACAAAATATATTGTTCCTATTTTGCAATGCTGTATTCCAGTCATTTTCCTTACTATTTTTAAGTAGTTCATCCTAGATAATGCATAGAATTTGGGCATACCACCATGAACAAAAGGATTTTGACTTAAAAATAATTCATACCATATCTTACATAAACTATGTTATGCAATGAAATAAATATATCAAATAAAGGGAAAACATAAAAAGTCTAGTGTTTTAGACTATTCCCCAAAGTTTGTGCTACATTGATTAAATAACAGGATAATTGCTTGCTAGAATATATTTTAAGAAGTCAGGTTTGTCTGAATTTAATGAAAACATAAGCAATTCCTGAACTTACTATTGTCTGAAAAATAAGAAAATCTGTTAATCATTGTTGTCAGCACAAAACTACAATGTATTTCATAAATCACAGAAGCACACATATATGAAAGAAAGGCAAGCATAAAAAGAAAAACACCAGGAAATGTAGAGAGCCTATAAATAAAAGAGGATACACTGCATGTACAAGATGAAAGTTTAGTTTAAAAACTATATTATTAGCAAATAAATACTTATCAAAGACATAGCTAATTGCAAACCAAGCTAAGAAAAATTGTAATAAATATGGATGGTACACAACAAAGAGTTCTGAGCAAAAATAAATCTTAATACAGTAATTTATATGAATATTATAAGAAGTTAAATATTTCACACGAATTCAGGATGTAGAGGCAAGTAATGCATAGTTCAATTATTTGAATAAATTAATAAACAATGATTGAAGTTGTGAGAATTCATTAAAATTTTAATTTTAAAAGAGAGGTTTAACTTAGGTTGGTGGGCCACACTGTGGGAGATGTTTGTGTTGGATGTGGTGGGAGGTGTGGGAGGTGGGCAACATGGGAATCCCAGTGGGTTCCGTGTAATATTTTAGGTAATCTAAGTACCTCTTAAAATATATGTATATATATATATATATATATAAATAACATTTTTGTAAGCAAATACACATATATGCATATATATTTACATATCATTTTGCAAATGTTTGTATGTATTGTGAGAATTTTGATTTTTACCCATAATTAAAAAAAAAAAAA